>OX328013.1:5699214-6096714 GCA_946811545.1 Netelia fuscicornis
CAGGACCAGCGAAATGGTCCAGGCACGAGGAGAGTTCCTCGTGTATCCCTCATTCATACTGACACCCATACATATACGAACGTATCTGAAAGACTCGCGAGTTCCCGGTCTCACGAGGGGGTGTGCAATCACGCGGAAGTCGATCGCCGGATGCCACATGGTGGTAAGAGCCTCGCAACCTTCGGGGGACGCGCAAGTTTTCGCCTCTCGCTGGAAAGAAAGCATCGTACGTTCGAGAAACGCAAAGGCGTGAAGGAGAAGGGTAGGTGGTGAGATAGAAGGGATGCAATGAACAAAAAGATACGCGTCGGAGGTCCGCGAGTTTACGATTTGGCTCTAAAACTTTTATGACGAACGCTATATATAGGAGCGTCTATCAAAGTCTCGTATAAAGTTGAGTCTCTACCCCTTGCGCGTTTACCTATACGCAAAAAGTTTGAGCTTTAGCCCGGATATATAAACGATTCCTTCGTAACGCAACATATCGCGGCGATCCACGGGCTAGACACCTGTCCCTTTCGTGTAATCTCTCGCTCATCTCACTAAAAGCTCGCCAACTCTTGTGTCCAATTTTTCTTTTCACGTGGAGCGTTGTTTCTCTCGCTATGTCTTTTCTCTCTCTCTGTCTATCCTTCTTTGTTTTTTCCGTTTCGCTCTCTTCGGCACCACCTGCAAACGTCAGGACCGCAAAGTTCGCGTAATGAGCCGAATATTATGGAAAATTTATGTGCGTAACGCTCGCGGAACGAATGAAAACCGGCAAAGCGAAAATGTTAAATTCCAGTGAGCATTTGTGTATGTACGTAAGTGCGAAGACAGAAAAACCTTCAAAGTTTCAACGAGGATCGAGGATTTCGAATTAAAAATAATTCATTCCTCCAACCCCGAAACTTATCTCGAGTTCAAAAATTGCTGAAAGTCAGTCGCTGAATTTAAACAACGCGTATTGTTCGCAAAGCGATCGAATATTAAATTTGTATTCAACTACAAAATTTTATCACGAATCGTCATACACAGAAATATGTCGTATATAAAGGAAAGAAAAATGTATTGCTCACCTCACGCCGAAACCTATCGCGAGTGCGACGATGAGAGGAAGTAGAGTCGAGATGCAAGCGAGAAATACCGTCTGCATGTCGGAGAACGCGGCGAGTATACCTGAAAGAAAAGATATATACAAATGACCTCCAACGTTCGCTGGTAAGGGTGATAAAAATTTCCATGCATATATATCACACGGCGAAACGGAAAAATGTTCATAGCACGTATAGCTGTTATCTAAACACGTGCATAAATATAGGTCGAAGCTTCCGTAGGGCTCACAAGAGCTTAGGTCGCATAGAGATTGCCGCGGTGACCCGTAAAATACTTGCTTGCATAGCACGAAACTCAAGCACGATCTATATATCCATATATATGTATACACGTAGTGAAGAACACACGCAGGTCAGAGGGTGAGAGAGCACACGAGAGAGGAGTAAACGTAGAGAGCAGGTTCACGAGGAGTTTAGGGAAAGTGAGGCACGATAGCAGTACCAACACAGCGAGCAATCGAAATACACCCTCTTTACCCTCGCGCAATCCCCCCTTTATCACTCACCCTACCTTTGCAACTGCCACATCGACACACACAGGCAACCTTCGCACTCGCGTTTCGAGACCCATAGCTTTCAAACTACATCGCTCGTTAGCAAGCTCTTGTGGCCCTTTTGGCCACAACTTTCCTCGTTGCTTCACCAAGCCGAGGTTTTACCGCCAAAAACATTTAACGGAAGCCCCTCAGTGATTTCAATCACTCCTACCGTTCTATGAATTCGCGCTGTTGCGGTCTTTCAACGTTGGATGTAATCGAGTCTGGCCACTTTTGGAAAGTTGAACCCCACATGAAAGTCCTGATCGTATTATAAATTGGGTACATATCAAAGGATTGCTTGCGTCATCGGTTATGCCCTTGAGCACCGTCGTGGAAACAATTAAATAACTGTCAAGCGTAAATTGGGAATAGATTGTTCAAATTTTGGTTTGTAATTTTTCAATATTGTACCGCGAGGATATTATTTAGTAAATGGTGAATTACTCGGAAAACCCGAGGGAGCCAAAACGGGGTGTGGACAGCTGAGGGTAGAGGAGCCAGTGTAGGGTAATTGCAGCAGTACAATCACGCAGCCATGTTTGTTGGCGTATAATGCAATATCCCGTTGCGAGGATGAACCAACTGACGTTGAACCGTTGATACCAGGCGTCAAGTGCGTCAGGTTGTGGTAAAGCGCGTCGTCAACTGTCCAAGCCGTCCGATGGTGAACGACTGTCACCGCCGACCTACGCCACGACCCTGTGGTTCACCTCTGGCGTTGCTATGTAAATCGACATTCTATGTCGCCGCATGTATATAATATGCGCACGAGGACACTTTCAAAATTCTAATTATACGAAACGTCGTTCCAGACAACGCGATGCAATTAATTATAAGTCCGATCGTAGCTAGTTCGTGAAGGTTTTTTTGGAAGAGCGTTATTTAAAAACGAATCTTACGAAGCACGAGTCGTTCCTCTTGCGTTCGCACAGTGAGATTCGAAGATCGATTCAGTACTTTTTCCTGTTACGAAAAGATTGATGGTGGAGTGCGAAGGGAAATGTGTGGTGTCGGTAAAAGAAAGGGAAGCACAGCGAGACGCAACGACGCGAAAATACTGAAAGGATTTTTGTTCTTTTTTTTTCGTGAAAGCGAACGAGCGGTTGACGCGAGGCATTGATCTAGGAAGACGTGGAAAGGGAACCAGAAAGAAGCTCGTCTTCTCCTTTTTTACGAAGTGGAGGACGGAAAATAACGGAAGACACGCCAAGACGACAAAACAGTTGGAAAAGAAAGGGCTCGTCTGACGACGACAACGTCAGGACACTTTTCCATCTCGGGCGAGAGCCAAAGGAGGAAATGGTTGCTGGAAAAGGAAGGAGGTAGAGACGATGGGTCTCGTTTCAATCTCGGCGTGAGCTCCCTCCTATACGTATATATGCTCGGTAGGAAATATGGAGAAAGGGCCAATGGCTGGTAAGGATTTGTCTCAACTCCGTGAAGTCGACCAGCGTGACGTTCCAGCGACTGCGGGATAAAGGACGCGAGAGGACACAGGTACGGGAGCGGGAACAGTGCTCAGGCTCTCACTCGGAACGATTCATGACCATAGGCAACGATAAAACTATCTGGTACTTTCGCATACGAAGACATTGGCGTGATGAAACCGTGCAATGGAGAACTATCCCAGATGTTCCACGTACGTTTCAATCGTCCTGAGTCACGAAATCAGAAAATCGTGGCCAGAAGCAAATTTTCACTCTTAATAACTAATTTGTCTCGAATGATTTCCGAAAGATAGAATCGATCCGATATTCGTCGAGAAAATCGATTTACCAACTATGGAAAGGTCGAGATCGAGTTCGGTCATCACTCCCTAATCGAGCCATTGAAAATCATCCAGTCGAAACATTTCAACTTTTTCATCCTCAATTGTAGGAAATATTACCAGAGGCAAGAGCCGAATTGCGGATGAAGCCAAGTTGGAGTTTTGCAGATTGAGTACGAAATTTACGAGCAGTCGACTTTTTACGAGACTACCTGAAAATTCTGGCAAGATGAGAAGTTGGTTCTAAAAACTGGAACGAAATTTTACAAATTCACTCTCGAAACGGTCTTGAGTGTATGCAAAAAGAAATAGAATTTTAAAATATATGTGGTTTTTTCATAAATAACTGTAAAAAAAGAAACTGACGATAACCTCGGAATTTTTCGCGATATAACAAATGAGAGTAGATAAAATCGACGTATCGCGAATTCTTGGTTAATTTATGAAAAAAAAAATGTTGTATTCGACCCTCGCGACGTGAAATTTTGTCAAATTCGTCATCGATAAATGTTTATTAATTTTTTTCATGCCGATTCGATCGTATCGACGTTGTAGAATTCCGTTTGACAACCGTGAGATAAGATCCTGGTCAGGAGCAAAGGACGTCGTTGGAGGAAGTCAAGATGTTTGGACGGACAGCGATATCCTCAAACTCGTGTTTTTGTACAGACGAAATCCCTGTCTATGGAAGCGAGACGATAAGTTCTATCTCGATTCTGAACGTAGACGCGGGGCTTACGAGAGGATTCACCGTGGCATGACGATGTGCAGAGATCCATATGACGATGGAGACTCTACTTTCGTTGAGATCATGATGAAGTTGAGAGAGGTCAGAAAGCTTTACGTAAGTGAGCTGAAGAGGATTCTCGAGTCGGAATCAACTCGCTGCCGATACGAGCCAACGTCACGGTGGTTCTACGAGCTACACGATTTTATTTATCCCTACTTGAACTACGACGAGACCGTCGAATTACACGTTGGTCGATATACTTTATACGAATTTCCAAGACAAAATCTACCGTACCCTAGAATCTCGATTTTTGACAAATTCTAGAGGACTGGGTTAATTGGATTTCCGGGTTTATTATTATTAACCGCTGGAAACTGTATTATTTTTATGAATCCAATAATTTTGAAGTAGCTAATCTTGGCTCGATCGATTTATTAATTAAACTTGGAAGTTCTAGGGTTAAATTAAATTTTACATCGTGATTGCAGTACGTGGCTAATCGTTCGATAGACGGAAATACTCGAGAGGATCTTTATAACAAGAGAACGACCTCTTCATCCCCTTCGACCGTTCACCATCGAACGTCGTCAAGGACTTCGAAACGTTACGACTCGTCAGCGGAGTCAAGTTTGTCGAGAAATTGTACAACGGGCTACGCAACGTCCTACAGCGATCGTCCTGGATCTCCCTCGACCGTCGTTTGCGACAATAAGCTAGCTCATTGTCACGGAGCATCGTCAGTGACACGAGAACGTGACGTCGCGTCAACGGAACAATGTACGAGGTCCAATTTCGGGAACGAAGCAATCGGAGAAACAAATCGTTCGTCGATAAATTCGCAATGTCAAAGAATCGTAGGTCGGGACAATTTCGAGATTTTCGCGAGGCAAGTGGCGCGCCAGTTGAGGAAAATGAAATTGCGCCGGGCTTTACGAGCTCAGGGCGATATCCAGAGGATTCTGAACGATCGAGTCGTCGGCCGGGACGTCAATGTACGATTTTCCCTCAGATTGTTCAACTCTCCTCTCTCTCCCTCTCTGACCCTCTCTATTCGGAATATAGACAATGGGTTGATCCAATTAAGCTCCAATTAAGCGATACGTAACGGTGTTCCACGCTTCAACCACCCTCCCTCTACCCGGGTTATATATGTATCAACGATCGTTCTGGTCTCTCTCGTCCAGGTGAACACCAACGGGAAGCGGACTGCCGTCAGCCAGGCGAGAACCATGTCGAGGACGATTGTACCGTGCCGAATATCGATTCCGGAACGTCACCCACCTAACAGCGTCACGGCCGCCCCTAGAGTTGGCAAAATTCACACGACCGCTAAACCGGTGTGTATCTTCCCATTCTCTTTCCATTTATCAGCAAATGGGCCGATATGTTCGTTCGAGAGAATAAATTCATTTAACCATTTTAGAAAAAAGCGGCCGATCGATCGGTCCAATTAACCAGCCACATCCCTAAACATCATCCATCGCGTCAGCAACCCTGTCGTTGTATTCCACCTAGGACAATTTATACTCGAGGCTGAGATTACTCCTCTCCATCCTTTTCGTTGATATCCACTGGGATGATTTCCGCTCGAGTGAACCGGACGTTTCCGGAAAGTCACGTTAGGGTTGTTTTGTTTTTCTTCTTTTCTTTTTTCAACCCCTCGATACGTCCGTAAAATTTTACCCCGAAGCTGATACATCGCTTCGTGTAGTACATGGTGAGCAACGTCGCGAATCGAAATGGTCGAGTGAAGGGTAAAGGCACGTGAAAAGGATATACGCGGAAAATTGATGGCGACTCCCGGTTCACCCCGCGATCATAAATATCCACGCTCTCTCCCGGTACGTTCTGTTTCAACGTATCTATGACCTTTCCTCGACCTTTGCGATAGCTCAATATGCTCACACGGTCAATCTCTTTCGGAGGTAATCCTGGCCAACGTTCTCGGGGCAGATTCCGGGCGGTTGATCGCATCAATCTTCGCCCTACATCAACCCTTTTAGCCCGTCCGCGCAATGCCCTCGTTCCTCGTCCCGAGGCCGAAGAAACATTCGATTTCTAAAGAGCAAGGAGAGTTGCAATTTCCAGGGAGTTTTGACGAACTTACGATTCGGGATAAGCGGAAAGTGTGCTGTCTTAAGGAGAGCACCATTTATCCCCGACACATTTATAAACGCAAAGATCGACTTCTTTCGTTTTATTCCACGAAGGAGGTCTTTTATCTCGTCAATGGTCCCCAGTCGATATTCAGAGTGGATCTTGGCCGATAAGTGCGTTCTATACCTCGAGTCGTCACTTGTAAATCGACGGTTGGAAAATCGCCCAACTTTCGATCTTTCACAATGCCGTATTGTTCTCCAAGGACATTTTTACATCGTCAATCCCACCGTCCATATTCGATTCGCTGAGACTTTTCTCCTCGCTTTTAACGTATATACGTATAGACGGATGGTTCTTCCCTTGTCGTTTATAAAAGTGGCTGTCGTTTACGGGGAAAAAAAACTTTTTTCCACTGTCGCCGAGTCGAGAATCACGCCTCGTTCTTATTCCTCTCGCTGTCCTGTCCTTCGACCATCCTCTCTCTCTGTCTCTCTCTCTCTCTTTGCCACATACACACACATAAACTTGATTCTGGTTGAGGGTTTTTTTCTCCTGAGATGCGTGGTAATAGTCGCGCGAGTTTTCCCATAGGATTCACGGTACGGCACTAAAGATAGATTGCATTATCATAAATCTCGTTACAGCCCTCTGCATTACGTGTGTGCTCTTTGCTTCTTCGACCAAAGCGTACCTTCCTCTCTTCCTTCCTGTCTCTCTTCACCCGCAACGCGAAGGCAAGTTTGTTTGGACGAAAAAAAAAACGATATCGATGTGCCACCTACACACTCGCGAATCTTCGCGAGTGTATGCATTTTCCTACGTTCGTTCGAACCCAAAGTTATCTCTGATCGACGACTTTTACATGCGAAGATCCGGGGAAAACCGTAAAAGTTCCTCCGTCTCGACACTTCGCGCTGTGACGAACGAGTCGTATAAAAAGAAGAAGGATGATGTCTCCATCGTTCGATGTAAAGTAAATGGCTTGCGTCAGGGGGACGATGCGAAGTCGATTGGTCAAGGAAAACCTTAATTTATCTGTGGTAAAAAAAAGTTCCCCTAACTTTTATTTTCTTAAATGAGAGAAAAATCGGAAAATATTGTGATTACTCGTATTGGATCAAATTTTCCTAGATTCTTATCAGTGCATAGCAAAATCCAAATATTATCGATACATCGAGAGGTCTGGCTCATAAAAATCTTTCCACAACTCTCGACGAGTTCGCGAAGCCAATCTTGAAAAAGTTTCAAGACCTTTCAGATCATGAGGAAAATACGCAGATGGTTCTTCTCGGAAAAGAAAAAACTGTTTACCATCCGCGTTTGAATCAAACAAAAATTTATTGGTTCTCGAAACTTTAGGAAATAAATCATCTTGTCTTTGAAACGAAAAATTTAATACGAATCAAAGTACAATAATAATTGATTGCATTCTTTTTGTAGAACGAGTGAAGAATGCCGTTTCGATGAATCGACAAGAATTCTTGGCTTATAAGTGGATTCAGCGCCCGCGCGTATGGCGACGCACGGGCGAGGCCATAAGCTCGAGTCGGGTCGACCGGTCGACTTCCCTTCCAGGCTGATAGCACGAGTGGCCTTGCAAACCGTCCTTTCAACGAGCAGATACAGTATCAGTGGTAGTAACAGCGAGTATTGTACGGTCGGCAGTGGAGAATTCGTATATACCTCTCTCGCTTATCGACCCAGTCGTTGGAGGGACTGTTGGGCGAACCGCAGGCTTCTCTTGCCGCGGTGTGCTTTTAGTATGCTAGTGGAGTAGTCAACGAGCGGTCAGACGAGAATGAAGATGCCCGGAAGAGTCGATATTGCGCAACATCGGAATGAATTGAGCAAAGGACGATAGCTAAAGTTAGCGGAAACTTCGATCAAATTTGATTTGATTTGATTTGTCGTAACTCGTAGAATCTAAATTAATTTTTTTTTCTATTTTCAAGTTGAAAGAGGTTTATTTAAAAATTCATTTCTCACGTTGTCGGTTGTGTAAAATTCCTGTATTAAGGATTGAAAATCCACTATCTTTCATCGTGGCGCCGAAAGAGGGATCGTTTCAATTCACGTAATCCTTTCGAGAGGGTGACTCTCGATCGAGCGTAAGGAGAGAAAGGGAAGAGGATCCGTGTGTACACAGGCGTTTGGCACGAGCCCTCGACGAAATCGGACCTTTAAACGCGACGGCAATTTGATCGGAACCAATAAACGAGTCTCGAAGACACGATCGTTCCGTAAGCTTTTCAATATTCGCACTTCCTTTTCCCAAAATCAAAAAACGTGAAAGTCAAAAATACTATTTCTACTCCAGAGTTTTAAAGTACGCCGTAACGTTCTTAAATTCGTACAATTCCTCCCGAAAAATGCCAAAAACTCATAAAAAATTGATTTCTTTCAATACCAAATTTTTGTTCACAATCGTACAAATCTATATATCGAGGCTTTTAATATAGCACGTAACGTGTAAATTGTTTTTTTCAGTAGTTCATTTCAGTCTTGAACAAAAAAGTAGCGTAAAAGCACTTTATCGTTGTCGCAAAAAACATTTCGAGGGTGTTAACGCGAGAGTTTTTCGTCAGGGATTAGTGAACTCTCTGTTTATTCTCCCTTGTTTTATGGGCACAAGTATATATACATATATATATATAGAGCTGTATATATGTGTATAACTCACTGTATTCGATCTCGTCCTGCTCGACGATATAGCCCGTAGAATTGTAGACGTGCTGGTCGGGCTTAGTCGTGGTCGTAACCGCGGGACTGGTTAAGGCCATGGACGGATTAGCCTGAATTGTCACGCCATCGGTAATCGCGACCGCCAGCATTGTAGGTGGCGAGGGTGACGGTATTGGCGAGTTCTGGTTCGATCTATCATCGATCGATGGATTTGTCGGTGATATACTAGCGGCGCTAGCCGTTACCGCCGCTATACTCGCCGTCGTTGTTAGATTCGTAAGAATTCGTCGTAGAATTCTACCGCTCGAGTTTCTCTCCGTCGCTTTCGACATTTTTTAAACAAAATTTTTCACCGATCGCCAAATTTGTTTGATCGTTAAACGAACGATTTCTCGAACATTTTCGCCGATCGATCGATACCACGTAACTCACATGTTAAGCGATATTTTTTTGCTGGTTATTTCTTTCTTTTTTCGGCGAATAAACACGCAAAACGAATTAATAATTATTATCACTTCAGCATTTACGATTCTGCGCGGTTTTATTCAAAATTCACTGTCGCGATTTCGCGTATTATCACAATTATCGATATGCGTTGAGAACGACCGTACGCCTGACAATCTCATGAATACCCATCAGCTGTTGTTCCTGGCAGGCTGTAACATAAACAGAACACTAATTAGAGTACGGCGTATGGTTGACAATTTTCGGACAATTAGGGCAACATCGAATTGTATTCGAATATTGTGGTTGAGTTGGAATATTCTATACACCACGTTTCTGGGAATATGCAAGTTCGTAACAATTTACCTTGTATACGAAATTTTGGTGTATGAGATATCAGTAAACAGAAAGTATGTTGTTTTTAAAATACACGAATTAACAAAACATTTTAACTAAATGAACGAAACAAAAAAAAAACGTAAAAAATCTTTTTCTCTTTTTTCATCCATCTAGCTAATAAAACGAGAGTGTGATAACTGCAGCGTGACCATGCAGTGACTCTCGCATGTCAGTACCCTAATCCTAGAGTAATAAAAATGTTACGTATACTGCAATTGACAATAGCGAGTGGAATAAATAGAAATTCACGGTTTTGTGACACGAACGTTGTCGATTATAGTTTCAACGAAATCCCATGAATACATTCAAATTTCAATGAACAACCGGTCCCTCGCGTATATCTGCATATGTATGGTTACATCCAGATGTTCGGCTAGAACTGAAAATCACGAAACAATGGAAACCTCGTGTCTCGCTACGAGTGAAAGGGTCGTGTACATGAATATGGTGCGTGTTGCATGAAAGTTTGACAGATTGTATATCGTCGAAAGTACAGAGGCAGCGTGTTTGTTCGACGGGACTCTATTAACTGCAACACGAATAGTGCCACCAGCGTGAGTAGCTACTGCGAACAGCGTTAGAAAGCTGCCTAGCGATTGATTACCCGAGCACTCTATCGTCAAGATTATAGAGCAATAAGCGCCCGTGATCACCATCGCTAATAGTGACATTGATTAATAATCGATCGAGTTCGCACCAGGTCCTAGTTGCAAGCTTTTTTTCCACGTTGGGAAACAGGAAGTGACGATATTTTGTATTAAAAAATTGTAGGTATGACGAAGAATCGAGACGAACAGCCGAGGCAAATTAACAACTCGAATTTTCCAATATTTGGACCAAACGAGACTACAGGACAATCTGAATTTGTACCAGGACACTATGGATCGTTTCAGATTTTGTTACTAAAATTAGTAAACGATTAATAATTCCGTTATTTTCTTCGTAACAGTGTTTTCTTGTATTGACAAAATGTCATTTCTTCAACAGTTGGATAAATGTTGTCTGTCTTTTGGAAGTTTGTAAAACAATGTATTTTTTCTTCAATCGTTTCACTGTACACGATCAACGTCGTTCAATTATACTTCAAAAACAATTACAGTCTCAACGATATTTCACCTTTATTGCCATCCAATGCACTCGCAGCGTCGAGCCTGTCACTGATAATTGAACCACATCGTTATTAATCGCCCGAGAAATGTTTTTAATTAAAAACCAAGCAAATTGTTATGAAAACAAATTTTGACATTTTCGATTTTCTAGCAATATTCTGTCCAATTAATATTCTGATATAACGGAGAATGTTCAAAATCGCAATGCTAACTCTCGATAAAAATGACGTGAAAATATACAACGGAGGGTTCATGCTCGTTTGCGCTCACAGATTTTCTTTGATGTGTCACGTCAGCATTCTGCACAATGCATACTTGACGTTATAAGCTCTTTTATATTTGTACACTCGTCCCTGGCGCAACTCGACAGTGATCTTTCTCCACGTCGAGACTCGTCGTACTCTCGTTACACAGGAGTACTCACGTTTGTGTCGCGTTGGCACGACGAGTCGCGGTCAAAGAGCCAGACGACGATAAAAAACAGAAATTATTCAAATGGCGCGAGGTATCAACAAGTTGGACGCGTTTAAACGAACAAGAATGTCAGGAATTTAATATACGAAAAACTTCCGTCGAGGCACGAGAAAAAAAAGGAAGAATGTTAAAAATTTTCGAAATAACAAGGCGGGATATAACATTACTAATTATACCTTTTAAAATTACCGAACGTCATATTCCCCAGGCTCGATTACTCGCTGATGAAATGAAAAATTGAGCAGGATGCCCGAGAGAGAATTGCCTCTGACCGTTAATCGAGACGAAATTAATATCTGCCTGGGAAAGACGGGGTTGAAGGGTACTTTGGCCTTGAGCCCGCGAACCATGAAAGACACTCGAGATCGACCTATAGTTCGTCGAGACGGAAACGACGGAGACCGGAGACGGACGAGTATGAAAGAAATGCCACGACCACACCCCGATGAAAATACGTCGTTACGAATACGCGACCCTGTAATTATCAACATTAGGAAAATCTTGAAATTATTTTATCGAGCAAATATTGTTTCTACTTGCAATAATACAATTATCCCCAGGAAATTACAATCGTTGGTAATGTAACGATTATTGATCTACCCACTCATGTCGAAACTATTGTTTATGCCCATCGGCAAGCTTAAGAAGCTTAACCATCGAAAATCCGTACCAACCGGACGTTTCTGTTCGCATCTGTATTGAATTTCATATTACGAATATGTTTGCATACATACGCGGTAATACGATACGTTCGATCATTTCGCGTTTAGAACCAGAGGAATAATTCGAACGCTCGAATCCCCCGGAGCCCACTTTACGCCGATGCATATTCGCGTGTCGTGCAATCGCGATAACGTCCGATAAATTCGAACAAGGGCGCGCGGATCAAATGCACGATATAATTTCTTCGCCGGATACATCGAGCGGAAAATCCATGCGGAATATGATTCGATGTCCCTGACCGATATCGTTCGTCCAAATCGCTCGCGTCATTGTCAGACACACTTATGGATGTACTCGCTATGTCCCGATCCTCGATAAAGACCCGCTTCCCTATTATTGACCATGTACGAATATCCGGGCAACGAAACCATCGGAATCGAGCTTGACGCGTCGAAAAAATTCGACGCACGCAACCCTCCGCGTTGCGGCTTTCGTACGATTAATCGTGGATTATCTCATGTAAATCCATTCGGGTTCAACGAAATTCGTAGATTCTCGGGATGGGAAACTAAATATTTCGGTGCGCGTGTAATTAACGAAAATTGTTTTCCAACGTATCGAGTGAAATGTGTGCAACATTCCTATTTTAAGTTGCGAAAAATTGTAATATTCCAGAGAATTTAATTTTCCTCTGGTGCGAAGGGATGTTTCAAGCTATTGCAATTAACTACCCTCAAACGGGGTTGCTTTAAACAGGTTTATTATTATATTATTGCTTCTCGTCTTATGACATGTCATTTTTGATTTCTAGACGAATCTAGTGACTATTCAATATTCGATTCTTCGGGAGAATTCATATTTCGAATACGAGATAAGAATAAATCTTATATATAAAAATGGAAGAATGTTTGTTTGTTTGGCTGTCTGTTCTGCGTAGGTGCTTATACCATTCATCCGATTGCGATGAAAATTTGGTGAATTGTAGTCCGCACTCCCGAGAAGGTTTCTGCGTTAGTAGAATAATTTTATTTGCCAAAATAAACGCGTACGGGGCGAAACAAAATTAACATTTATGTATATCTATATATAGAGATTATTTGACAGCTGTCAAAGTATGGTACCAAAATGATAAGCGAAATAAAAGACACTCATTTGTTTTAACGACTCGATCAACTCGATATTATACATATCGATTGCATTATTCATTTCACAGCGAATGTCAAATTAAGGAGATTCATCTGGTATCGAGTAAGTCAAAAGAAAAATTTGTGTGACAAGCGTAGTCAATTCAGCAGGTTTGACGGCGCCGCGAATGCTTAACCTCGCAAACATTACTATTATTCGAGACAAATTAATTTATTATGAATCTCATGAGTACTTAATCGATTTTATGAAGCTCTACAAATGTTCCTTAGATATTGTTTTATTAATTCTGCAATTTTGGTCAAAAACTGTTTGTCAATGGTTGTGAATTTAATGTTCGTAGACGGAAAAACCACTGAAACCCATAAAGGTACGTATTAATTTAGGAAAAATATGTTTTTATTTATGTCTCGCGAACAAGGTATCCACGAGTCTTCAAATTTTAAGAACATGACTTTATAGATACTGATAACTAGATTCTGATTTTTTAATCAATATGTGTTTGTTAATCGTGACATTAAATCGGGAAGCGATTGGAAGATATACACGTCAGTCACAAATGAAAAATACATTACGAGCTTCAGAAACAGACGAGCAACGAGAAGCAAGACAGGAAACAGTTAGAGTACGTACGACGACGTACAAACTTTCTTAAAATAACAGCAATAACAGACGAATTAATTAACAAAGTTTTTGAAAATATTGCACATAATTACAAAAGTCATAAGAGATTAAGGGTACGTGCTATATTAGCAGCAAAACATCAATATCAATTATATAAATTTCACGACTCAAAACAGGATACCATGAGAAGCTGAAATGTACAAGTCGATTGCTGCTTTTATTAATCAAGAACAAGTTGTTAATTATCTAACTAAATTCTTGAATTCTCTTAATTTGCCAGGATACCGCCATACGTTGTAATATTAAAAATGGGCGTAGCTATAATTCTTTTATCGAATCGTTGAAACATCAATCCACCGCGACTTTACAACGATACTATGATTTTCGGGAAAAATGTAATGAACAATTCGGCTACATATGTAATGAACAATGAGGCTACAATTAAAAATGGATAATTTAAAGGAGAAGATGTGCTGTTGTCACGTATCCTAATGATATCAAAATATATGCCATTCGAATTCAAATGTTCGCAGTTTCCAGTACGACTCGTATTTGCCATGCCCATCAACGAAGCACAGGGACAATCGCTACAAGTGTGTATAGTATAGATAATATTTGTAAAGTCTATACTCCTCATATAGACAAAAAAAAACAAAAAATATTGTGCGTCAAATAAATTATGCCACCAAGACGGCGTTGCAACGCATGCCGGGTACTGCCAGTCGTAAATAAAAAAAAATACAAGTGCGAGATGAAATCGATAAATAAGGGATGAAAATTGGTCCTGGTGCGAATGTCGTTGCTCGAGAGTAGACGTATCAGGTTCACGTCAAATTCACGATGATCAATAGACGTCTAGCGAGAATTCTACTTGTATCCGAGCAACACGGAAATCAACTCCCTGTCTCGTTCTCGGGATATTTTTCCTGCGGAGAAAAGGGTGCGTATGGAGAAAAAAGAACTGTATAGTGGCATTTCTTTACTGCAGGGTCGGGAAGTTACCGAGGAAGGGGAATTGACGCACGCTCGCCTGTGTACACGAGTAGGTGCGAACCACCCTATGAAATACGAGACTGGAAAATCAAGTTGACTATCAGGACAGGGTAGGAGCACGGGTAAAAAAGACGCATCCTAGTGTACCGTAGTCTCCGGAATCCAACATGAAAATACTATCGGAATTTTATAGACGACGCACCGTTACATACGAAAAAAAAAAAATATGCTCGACGCATCCTCGCCTCGGATGTAAAAAACAGAATCACGTCACATTTGGTTCGCGTAACGGATGCCTCTTTTTTTATAGGAGGATGCACACCTATTGGATGTGAAACACGTTGGGTTTTATAACTTTCGTGACCCTCGCGCGTATATTTGCATTAGCACATTATTCGCATTATTCCATTTCCGGCCGTTGTAAATTTCAATTTTATATTATTGCAAAAAACCGATGCTATATTTTCTGTTTTCATTTATCACTCTTTATTATTGTGTTTCTGACGTTTAACGAAATCGTTTAAACAAATATCCTCCTTTCTTACTTCGCTTTGCTATTTCACGTTGTATTCGGTTGTTTTTTGTTATATAAACGAGAAAAAAAAATCGTGATCGTAAGAAATAATGGAATGTAAAGTTTTTCCCGGGGGAGGAGGGGGGGGGGGGGGGTATAGATTCGTACGTGCGTGATGGAAGAAACGTGCACGGCACGTGCCGTGTGGATAGAATAGGATTTTTATAACCCACAGTCTTACGCGGTTTGTATCAACGATCGTACGAAAGTATGTTCCACTTTACTTCTTTTTTTTCATATACACGTACCAACAGATTCAACATCGACTCCATACATATTAATATTCGATTCAATATTTGCCTCGATACGAAAGTAGTACATACGTACTATCGATATATCTATATTTATTCGATACGTAACGAAAATAAAAAAATAGCATAGAATTGTTTATCAAAATATTACGTAGAACAGAAGCTAAAGCGCTTCGAGCTTTCGGCAATACAATTCCCTTATCGTACATCGAAGGTAAGTAGTGTTTTGGTGAGCCATATTTCCCGACATTGGCCTCTTTGAGAGGTCATATGTAATGTAATTTAGTGAGGACAGATGTTGGATCACGTCTTGACAAGAGAGCAAGAAAACAGAACTGGAGGAAGGAAATGGAGATAAACAAGAGGCTGTATATATCGTGCGTTATCTCGGGGGTCATCTCTTATCTACAAGAATTCGTTCTCTCAGGTCCAACATATATATATATATTCTATTCTATATATTGCATATATATTCTGCTCTATTATATATATATATATATACCATATATATATATATATATATATATATATGTAATAGAACATTATTTACTTTCGTTCTATCTATATATCTATATATATAAACAAAAATAAATAGTGTTCTATTACATATATATATAATATATATGAAGGTATGTTTTGCGAGCCTTTTCGAAAACGTCCACTACGAAACTGGCGCTTTTCCCCATTTCCCTCGGTCTCCTTCTATACACCGTAACAAATCGAACAAACCACACCGCTAATATTTATTTCTGCGCTTTTTTTTTCATTCGCCCTTTTTTATTCACCTCTCTATGTTACCGAGCATGCCACGCGAGAGGTCCAAGTGCTAGTGCCTCGAGCTACATTAAATTATACTCACACGGACACGCTCTCCAATTTTTCGACATTGATATAAATATACGGGAATACGAGATTTTTCTCCGGAGTGGATTTCATCCCTTAAAACCTGACTAGAGAAAAAAGTGCACTCTAAATACACTTTTGGCTTGAAAATAAAGTGAAGAAAAATATTAAATTTTCTCTAGGGGTGAATTTCAACCCTAAAAAGTTGATTGAATAGAACTCGTGCGTTTCTAGGTTTTTATTCACACAGTTTTATCCATCAACGTCATTCCTCCTTTTTCACATTCATAATTGTATGCACCCCAAATGAATCTGATTTCAACCCCCTCCCCTCACCCTCCTGAGTAATAATTATTTACGAGACAATCGTCCTCGTCCCCGGCGCTCTTAAAAATCGTTCTAGTTTTCCGAAACGCGTATCTAAAGAAAGATCCAACTTTTCACACACGACGGAGAAAAAGAGAGACGAGAAGAGATAAATATTCCCTAGAAAAGTAACTCCTGCTTTCAAGCCCCAGTTTGCCTCCTCCCTTCCTCCAACAAACTCTTATCGCCGTAGCACCGCGAGAAATGATCGTTATCGATCTCGTGGGTGCGCGCGCACTTGTGGGGCGCTTAATTTTACCGTTGCGTCGTCGAGAGACATTATCGGTTAAAAGTATACGGTGTAGATTTCACCCCCGCCCCCTCCCCTGCCCCTCCGCCGATACTCCGTCTGTGATCTGATTTTTACGATCCACTTTCTGTGTATAGAGATCCAGGTTATACGAGACGATACTCCACAGATTTTCTTACTTTCCTTCAGTGCTATTTTCCCATCCCGTTTTCTTCTTTTTTCTCCCTACGTCTTTCTCTCTCTCTCTCTCTCTCTCTCTCTCTCTCTCTTTGTATTCGCCATTCGCAAGCCAATCCCGTGCACTTCTTAATAATCTGATAACGTTTCTTTCCATCCCTCCACCCCGCCGCGAACTATCCCTTCTTCCTCAACCAACTACCCCTTCCTTCTCACGGCTCTTTCACTTTACGACTCATCGCGCATTTTTACGTCAGCACTACCGGGACACATTGAGACGATTAATCAAATTTTTATCGAAGTGATCGTCCCGACCCCTTGGGGACCGTATCGGAAAAACGATCGGGATCTTTTCCCGCGATAAACTTTATAATGCGGTTAAATTAATCGCGCTTTAATTCGAAATCTTCGTTATTCCTTGAGTAGATTGGACGCGAGAACGAGTTATAAATTCGTTAAATATTCCCGCCTCGAGCATCACCCGAACTCGAATCGGTTTTAGATATCGAGGCGGGAAGGAAAAATAATAATCCGTGAAATTATTCTAATCGATACAGACCGAGCCCAGGATTATCTTTCGTTCCCGATACGTCCAATGAATCATTAATCTCCAATTATATTCGAATGAGAACAAAAAATTCGATAGTATTAAATTGTTATCGGTTGAAAAATTAATCAGAAGTAATTTGCGCTCGTGCAAAGTAAATTTTCATCACCTCGTACTAATCTCGTTCGACACGTTCCCAATTTACGTACCCCAAATTCTCAAAAAAAAAAAAAAAAAAACGAAAAAAAATCAATCGTATTATCGGCATAAATTAATCCAAATTTTATCCTTCGTTCGACCGTCATTGCCCCCGTTTTGCCCCAACCACTCGTCGAACGTATTTCGATAAAAGCGATTTAGCCGAGTTTAACAGTAATCACGTATTCTACTTTGCTGACCACAGGCTTTTCATTGATCCCATAGGCCGCGTATGATATAAAAGCCCTTGGGCATTTATATCATGCGCAACCATTTGCTCGTTGCATACACTGCTGCGGCATGTCGAGACGCAACGATTTGAAGCGCAAATATTTTTCTAACACGTGGCCGCTCGAGCGCGTGTCCTCGTTCTATTCGATTTATGCAATATTACGCTCAATTTACGTGCCGGAAAGGTTATAGAAATGTTGTTACGCGCGATGAGTGGCATAGAGGTGTTAGGGTGTTATCAGAGGGAGGGACAGGGAAGGAAAGGGGAGCCTGTAACCACCAACTCACCCGCAACGTGGGTCGGAAGGAAAATCGATGAGGACGAGAGAGAGAATCCCCTCTACCCCCGCACAGAGGTTTTCACAGGATTATTCAATTTTGCCTTGACTCTATATGTCCCCACGACGTGCTTTCATGCAAAAATTTTCGACCTAACCTCACCAGCCGGCAATATGTAGTTTTCCCGGGTGCACCGTGGAAAAAACGCATACCGAGTTATCTATATAACTATATATATATATAGGTATAGACCGTGTTTAGGGGTAGATGGCATTGTGGTCGTGAAACGGATCAAGCGAATTTGAAACTACTTTCGCAAAGTTACGGATTCGCACCTGGAACACCGAAGAACTGCGTGGGTGTTCCACTTTTCCTCGTTCTTTTAGTTCGAATATACGTTCGTATAGAGAATTCCACGTGGGATCGATTCAACGATGGTTTCAACCTCCCAATGCAATTTAGTGTTTTGAAAAAATGTGAACGATTCTTTTGGCAATATTAAAAAATAAACAATTATCCAATAATAACAATTTAATATGAATCTCCAAAATTCTATCTCTTTTATTCTCTAGTTTATAAGATACGTGGATGAATAATGGTCGGGAAATGGTCCAGCTGACGTGAAAGCCACGATGGAAGGTGCAGATATAGGATGAGAGTGAAAGGAGGAAGTGAGACAGACAAATCCTGGGACAAGTTCTTTTCGATTGGATCGGATCTACGTTAGATGCGAGAAATGTGTTAGCCTCCCGAGTGGGTTGGCACCAGACCTTGTATGAGTGCAACTGCAGCTTCACATATATATATTGTCTGCAATCTTCTTTATAGAAGAAGGGCTAGTACGTACATATATGTATATACACTCGATCGACATGGCCAATTCACCTTTGGTATTAATAGCGCAGCGTCGCCAAAGCGTTCTTAAAGAAAATCCGTTAGAAACCTATTCGCGAAAGTTAATGACAAGTTTCATCGATCGATCCTGACAATTTGCGCTGAAAGGAAGGAGCGCTCTTCACAGCTATTCACAAGAGAGCCAACCTTTCGCTTCCTTCTATCACATTTCGTTCCAACTAATCTCTGGACAGGTACTCGTCTCTTCAATCGACCTTCACCTATAACAATTTTATAGCTCACCCTCTTCACACCCTCTAGCTTCTTCAACATCCCTCATATCGTACCAACGGATCCGAGATTTAATGAATATGAAATGGCCATGCGACAAACCATAGTCACGTATATAAACAAATACATCCACCATTTTTCTATCCCGCGAACGAGTTTTTCACGTATAGAAATGGGGATAAAACGCGAAGTGCACGTAAATATACGTATATCCGGTCTCATTGTTCGCTTTGAACTTTAGGTATAATGTTTTGTCCTCTCCGAACGTTATATATATTTTTTTTCGCATACCCATCGGTCTCCTCGCTCGGCCGGCCACGTAAATTCACGAGTTTTCGAATCATAACTCACGGATATATTGTCGTAGCGAGGATTGTGTGCGCGTATCTCAATAATGGAGATTGGAAATAGGGGAGAATATAAAAATGAATAAAAAAGCAACCATAAAAAAAGGATGGTGTACGTAAGGGAGGGGGATTCCATGTTCGGTCGGGGAAAAATAGCGCGAACCGGACAATATCGCGTTTCAAACCGATATCGTATAGTCTCGTATTTCATCGTCCATAATAATAATAATAATAATAATAATAATAATAATAATAATGAAACGTCCGGAAAAAATATTAGTGGCAAGAAAAAATGACCACCATTACTCCCAAAATTTTGAGATTACTATCCAGGCGTTATTCGGTGGACGTAACGAGGGACGGCAAGGTTGACACGTATGCACAAACCGGAAGGAACGAGACACTGTTTCATGCTTCTTCTAGCCCAATTCACCATAATTTATAGGTCAGCCGGCGAATGGTTCCGTGATCAAGCCTTACAATGACCAACAAACCGAGATAGCGGTTCACGCTCGCCAACGAGCAGACCTTCCCCTCTCTCTTTCTCTCTCTCTCCCTCTTGCTTTCCCTCCGACTCATCCGGTCTCACCGTAAACTTGCCATTGTAGACTGTCGCATTGTTCTCCGCAACGAGCAAGTTGTATTTTCCCCTTGTGTGTCCAAGAGCTGGGTTAACCGTTCGAATTGGAAGAACAAAGAAATGGCGACAACTTCGTATTAGTTCGCTGCCAACGTACGGAGGATAGAGGTTGTTTCAACAACGTAGAATCAACTACGCTTCTTCCATAACCCTAACCAAATATTATCTCGAATAACGTATTACCCTGTGATAAGTCAAGTCGGCAATAATAATATAAAAACATTTCGAACAATGCAAAATAAATCGTTCAAAATTACTAATTTCATACGAATATTATTGTTACAAAATTATTTTAAAAAATCCACAAAACTAAACGAATATTTGTCTCACTGAATAAATCAAGATAACAATTTTAAAAAACTAAAACATTTCGAAAAATTCAAAATAAATCGTTCAAAAATTACTAAATTCGTAAGAATATTATTGTGTCAACATCATAAAAAAAATCCACAAAACTAAACGAATATTTGTCTCGCTGAGTAAATCAAGTCAACAATTTTAAAAAACCAAAGAATTTCGAAAAATTCAAAATAAATCGTTCAAAAATTACTGAATTCCTAAGAATATTATTGTTTCAACATCATAAAAAAAATTCCACAAAACTAAACGAATATTTGTCTCGCTGAGTAAATCAAGCCAACAATTTAAAAAAACCAAAAAAATTTCGAAAAATTCAAGATAAATCGTTCAAAAATTACTAAATTCGTAAGAATATTATTGTTTCACCATCGTAAAAAAATTCCACAAAACTAAATGAATATTTGTCTCGCTGAGTAAATCAAGCCAACAATTTAATAAACCAAAAAATTTCGAAAAATTCAAGATAAATCGTTAAAAAATTACTAAATTCGTAAGAATATTATTGTTTCAATATATTAACAAAAATTCCACACAACTAAACGAATATTTGTCTCGCTGGATAAATCAAGCCAACAATTAAAAAAAAAAAACTAAAAAATTTCGAAAAATTCAAAATAAATCGTTCAAAAATTACTAAATCCGTAAGAATATTATTGTTTCACCATCATAAAAAGAAAATTCCACAAAACTAAACGAAAATTTCGCCTCGCTGGCTTTTTTGGAGTGATTGACATTGAGGTATACGTATTCGAGGCTCCCGAAGCTGTGAGAAGTGAGTAAAAGGCAACCGTTAAGAAATAAAAGTGAAAACTTATCGCGGTTAACTCTAAGTTACGAAAGGTGGCCCTGACAAGTATCCGACATTAGCTCCGGAAGAGAAGTCAGCAGAAATTTCCAACATCAGCTTTATCCCATCGCATCTCGCGCAGGAGCTACCACGACGACAACGATGTACATAAGATTACGCGGATAAATCTACGAGGACTCCCACCCCTCGGGCTTGTCCCGGGACGTAGTTGAGACGTAGTTCTTTTTTCCTTCGTTTTTATTTTCTCTACTTTCCTACAGAGAACCGCGTGTGGCGCACGCGAAAGTGCACTCTCGCGCGGTTCTACGTTCTCGCATAACGGTAGCGAGGAAAACGAATCTTGTGTGTTTGTATGTGTGTGTACGCCTTTGGTAGAGTAGAGTGGAAAAGGCGGAGCCGAGACATCCTGCGGGAGTCGAAGATAACTGTGGTCCAACGTATAACCGAGCGTTAAGAGTTTTCCCAATGTACAACGTCGCTTTTCCCTCCTCCGATCTAGTAAAAAAGATGTGGCAACGAGTAACTCGCAATTCTCGCGCTCTTCTTTTCTCTCCTCGCCCTTTCTCTAGACATCCCTTTAGTACGGTACGTGCCGTTTTTACCGGGTCTCAGGCTCTTCTACGACTCGTCTCAATTTCCTTCGGTCTCTCCTCTATCCACATAGGTCAACTACGAAGGTGTCGCAGGACGAATTTCGCAAATGTCAAAAGTCCAATCAACGGAATGAACAGAATGCGATTCAATTATATAAATTACATTTTACTCCAATCCTGCCCCCCCCCCCTCTCCTCCGTTGGATTCTGTTAATTGATCATTTGTATAATTGAAATCGAATATGCGGAAAAAAACGAAGGAGATAAAGAATAATAATGATATGATATTTTTTTCTCGATATTTTCAAACGTGGAAATATCGATGTTTTTCTTGTATGGATGGAAATGAAAATACACCTCGAACGATTAATATGTAGAAGGCAAATATCGACTGCAGGGAAGGCAAATTCGAGACTGCATATCGATCAATGCCTCGGGCGAAAGGGTTTTCTATAACTCATTGGCTATATGTATATATATGTCTGATGCATTTATTGCTGCATCGCCCTCTCGTATTCGTACAATATTCACTCACAAGTATTGTGTAAATATATATACATATCCACATATATGTACATTCACTTGTTCCACAGGTGACTTGTTTCATATTATTTATTTATACCTGTTACGTTAATCAATAAATATAAAATACAATATTAACAAAGAAAAAAACTCGTCGTTTTTTCTCATGGTTTAAAAAAAAGGTAAATAATTATTAGTACAGCGAAAGAATGTTTGTTGAGGACCAATTAGCACATCGAAGCGGAATGATATGCTTTATGAATGTCAAGCCAGCGAACCGGAAGCAAAATGATGAATGAGGCGAGAAGGAAAAAATCTGAGCAAACCGTGGAATTTTTTTTCAGGAGTCTCGTCTTCATGGGGAGAAAGAAGAGGTTCTAGTTTAAAAATAGTAGAAAAAAAGGAAGCGAGATAAAATAAAATCGTACCGAGGAGTGAAATTCCTTGGGTGAACACCACACCCTGCTTCCTGTTCTTGCCTATCTCGCGTTTCTTTATTCCCTCCCGCCTTTTTCTTTTTCTGCTTCTTCTTCTTCATCTTCTTCTTCTTCATCTTCTTCTTCTTCTTCTTCTTTTCATTTCTTCTTCCACTTCTATTCTTTATTTCGTGGTTTTGTTCTGTCAGCCTGCTTGCTTTACGTCCAAATTTCCCGTTAATTATGCAAGCCAGTTCATTAACGTCATGGGAACCACGAATGGGGGTCGAAAGAGGGCGCCAGTTACCACCGACCACGAGGGCTCGGGATTCGTGATAAGCTCTGTCACCTCTAACGTGGATTATAACGTGTGGAATTGCGCCGAGATTCTAGTCATACATGGGACACGACGGTTGGGATTAATAAATTGTGTAATTTCATCATAAAACGAGAGTACAGAGCGAGAATTCGTTTTTGTCGAAAATCTGGCTGACCTTTGTGAGAAAACGCGAAAACATCCCGGTGGTATTTCACGTTATTAATTTATATATGAAGATTTTAATTTGTAACTTAAATTTTCATTAATTACAATCCCATTATCTTTTCTCAATAATAATATTTTTTACATCGTTCACGTACAATAATCGTTCATTATTTTCAATTATTCGTAATGTTCCTTTATCGATGACAATTGCCCTCCACTTGGAGATTTGCAGATCATCGTCATCGTTGTCAGCAATCACATATTAGCTGATCTTTGTGAATCATCGATAAGCTGATAAACGCTATTTCGAATAATTAATCTTGGCCAATTAAATCCGAGGATATCGATATGTGGATAATGGAATCACGGAGTTCATTGCTCGTGCAAACTCTCTCTCTCTCTATGTTGCCTCTGCAATTAATCAACTATAGGGGATTCTCCAATTCACGATATTCCATGTAGGTATCTCCAATCGTATTAATTCTCTCTCTCTCTCTCTCTCTCTCTCTCTCTCTCTCTCTCTCTCTCTCTCTCTCTCTCTCGATCTATATACATATCTAGACAAATATTCAAATGTCAAGGATTACCGCGTCAATTAGCTTTCTACATCGAGTGAAGAGATATAATCTTGTTCCAAAGTAAATCTAAAGCTTTCACGATTTTTCATCACCGCGTAATAATATTTATACAGACATAAAAGCACATATCTATATTTATATACGTATATTGAAAAATGTCTGGTGCAAAGAGTTCTTTCCTCTTCGTTGGGTCGAGCAGTCTCACGGACGAAAAATCTCGCGAACGTTTGCCCCCTCAACATGAAAAATGTCTGCGGTGCTGGATGCAGCAGTCCGGATATGTGGACGCGCGTTGTCTTTTTCCAAGCTCGAAATAAAAAGCGCGAAAAACGAACAGACAAACAAACAAACAAAAAGAAAGAAAGCACGGAAAAAATAAACAAACGAGAAAATATCACTGGAGATGTTCTCTGTTCCATGCGCATCACTCTTTCTCATTTTCTCATCTCCCACTTACCGTTCTTATTTTTACTACTTTTTTCTACATTTTATACATATACACAGACAATCGCAAACGATAAATTCATCGTATCTTTTCCACGAATATTATCACGTTTTTCTCGCGTCTCGTCAGATTTTCATTTTCACGATTCTGCATTATTCAACGAATCTACACGCGCGTTTATTTTTCATAAATTTTATATATTCCCGCTAACACGTATCGCAGCAAAATAATTGGATTCTTCAATTTTTTAGTTTTTGTTTCGTTTCCCTTCGTAAAATTTTAAGTCTCGTTTGTTTTTCTTCGACACGGACAGTTATTAAATTTTTGATCGACGGACAAGTATGGAGACACGTGACCCGTCACACTTTCCGTCTGATAATTCGTTCAATAATCGTCTGTGACGAGGATCAAAGTTCATCGACACTTTGAACTAAATATTATGTAGCATATGTATATATGTATATATACATAACGATGATGAGAATATATACAATTAAGATACTCGATATGCTTACTTGAGCGTTATACTCTCGGTTCGAGAGGCAGTTGAGCGGAATAAGCGGTCAAGAGGTGCGATACGTGTTTGCACCTGGGATCGACGCGAGCCAGAAAGACCTCCTGTATTCACCTACTCGCTCTCTTTCACTGCCTCTCGAGCTTTCAACACACGAGCAAGCTCGCGTCGCGCCAGTGACATCGTATTATCCAACGCGAGATAGAAGTTTAATCGAGTATGCGCCCTCGACATCATCGTTGCTTCAACGATACGTTAAAATACGCGTCCGTTATAAACCATTAAAATTACGATAAATTAAATGAAAATTGCATCACCCACGATCGATGAAAAATTTAATACATTTTTCTTTTTAAATGCCAATCATACCTACCAATCCACTCGTTTTTCTTTGTGTTTCGTCATTTATTATTAAAAATTTATTTTATATCGTAAAATTGCGAACTGTTTGACGCGAACAAATTATTAATCAAAAATATTCGAATGAATTTTGTACACGCAGTGATATCAATTTTTCTTTCTTCGTAATATTTTTCATTAAAGCGATATCGACGTTTCGTTTTAATAAAATACTTCATCCACGTTGTGTGAAAAAAAACGTTGCAAATGCATTCGTGATTTAAAAAAGAAACCAACGAACACGATTTTCCAATCGTTATCGGAAGTTTTGAATTTTTATTTTTGCGTTACATATTTTTGTCGTTCTGTACGTTGCAGGGGTAAAAAACGCAAAGTGCTTTGCCTGTCGGTGTAAATTCTGTAAACTGTCAGTACCCAGGCTACCCTACAAGGCTTCTCCAACAGACTCTGTTCTTCTCCCTCTCGTTGCTCGATTTACCACAACCTGCTGTCTACACTTTCTCACGCGCACGTGTACACACACACACACACGCGCGGTAGCACACGCGCACGCGAAACACGTCCCACCCTCCGGCCTCCAGCTTCTTTAATTCGCTGGTACTTTTCACCGTGACAAATTTCATTCTTGCCCCGTTACGTGCATCGAATAACCCGCTCGCCTCGTATTTTCCAGTGTTAGTACACCTTTTCAAGTGTGGCATAATATGGCTTCTCCCTGTTCCGAGAGCCAATTCACCTCGTCGGCTTTTATTGCAACGAGATGTTTCGCGACATTCGTGGCCAGAACTATTGCAAATGGACCCATCTCTCTTGACTATTTCCAGACCCATCGAATAATCGTTTACCAACTACAATTCTCGACGACGAGCACCTAAAACTCATTTTCTAGAATCCACCCTCCCGCTCTTAACTCACCCTCGAGCAACGTAAATTTTAAGTTTCGTTCTCTCAATGACATTAAAATTGCTCAAGAAATTTAAATAATTGTAATGATAAAAAGAAAGAAAACGGTTCAAACGATAATTTGTGTAAAATTCTATTAGTGACACAGTCGCTCACATCATCCTTAATTATATCCCAGTCCACATTCATCAGTACGTTATAACGAGCCCCCCTGGGCCAATGTCGCCCAGTGGTTGAAGCGAACGAGAGAAATTACACGCGTCTTGATCAAATTTCGTCATACCTTATGCCGCATGAATATATGCTCGTAAATCTGATAATCCCAGAAGTTAGATGGCGCTGGATGTATGCGCGTGGCGTGAGAATCGGCGAAACGGAGGTGTCGTTTCTCGCCTCTTGGTTCTCTCCTATAGTCGAGGATTCTCTTCACGTACAACAGATGTGTACATATATGCAGACTTTATGTACCATACATGTATTAGTGCATATATGCATATACATGTGTACCATATAAACTCATGTAACATGTACTTATGCATATATATTATATGCTACGTATATTAGACCATATATATATATATCTATGTGTGTGTGTGTATATATATATATAGTTACAGTATGTACATGCAACTCTGCGACAACATAAATTCGATTGTCCCATGGAGCACTCTGCGAAGCGACTATTAATTGCGAATGCACTCGGATGAGTCCGAAGGGATGAAAGTTCGGAGCTCGCTATAACGTAGACAGTCGAAAGCTCCCCCCCCCCCGCCCTCTCTCACTCTCGGTCTCAACGATGTAATTGTGCTTAGATAGAAATTATATTATATTATATATATATATATATATATATATATATATATATATATATGCTTATGTGCAGACGTACGTATATAAATATATATATATATACGGGTGGTCCGTACGGTGAAGCTCACCAACTTGTAGCAAGTTCTCTCACAGATTCGTCCCTCGTAAAACAGAAGCGTTTGCCATGAGTTGAAGAGGCGCGTAATTGAAAATCAACATTTTCCGAGACACGGAGAACGTATTATTTCGTTTACGAGGGAACGAGCGTGGGTCGCTCTGAAAAATTAGAATCCGAGCGTTATTTTTCTTCCGGCGCTGCACTTTTTTCTCTTTCGTCGAGCTTATATTGACTAATATATATGTATATACGCGTATGTTTTTGTATACGGCATATACATACAGCATTGACTTTATCCTGATCCTTAAGCACTCGCGTCAACCCCCTTTTACCTCTTACTTTTTTGCTCATCGCTCCCGGCAGGCTGGCAGATGGTCGAGAAAATTCGTCTTTTCATCGCGATCCCGAAGGCTATTGCGATATACATTCTACGCTTTCACGAAAAATCCCACGGGTCTCTCTCTCTCGTTGGCTTCGATAAATATGTGATTTGGCTGACGAATGCGCGATGATATTGGATTTTCTCGTTAATATGAACTAATTTATTGCACATTTAGGTCTCATTCCATTTTATTAATTATTCTCTTTTATATTTCAGCCTCTCTTTATATCCGATCGATAATGTAATATATATTTTTTTTGGCGGTCGGGGAGGAGGGCTAAGATAAAGAAAAGTCTATTAATTACTGATAATGGGAAATAGGGGAAAAAGTTGAATCCTTATAAGCCCAGTAGATTCGGCAAAATACGTCGATATCTCTCTGTATTAATCGACGTTGTACAGGACTGACAGGAGCGATCCATATCGCTAGGTCGGTTTGATAAATGAAAATAGGTCAACGCTGATTCGCGTACGTCGCGCCTGAGAAGGATCTTCCGTGCGCGGAAAGCTCTTCCACGCTTTTTCCTCTCCCTCGTTGTTTAGTTCGCTTCAATACCATTTCAAAAAAAGCCACCATGTGTACGACGCGGTAAGCCGGCTAATACTCGAGGCTGTATATCGACAGTCGTCGATTGATCGCTCTCCATGGAGATAAAAAAAAAAGCGTTTCAAGAGATTTTGCATTCGAACACGCATCACACATGGTTTATAGAAAAGCTCCGCGGTATATGAAACACGTCGGATGATGTCTCTGATTAATCGGGAGCTTTTTTCTGTTAATCCTGGCGAGTGGGCGATTTTTGTATTCCCGGTGATAGTGAAAAAAAGGATTCTGCGATTTTCGCGGAAATTCCGATGATTCAATGGGTGGAAAAAAATTGTCGATCATTTAAGTAAAAGCATCGTGAGTGCACGGTAAAAAAATTGCTCGTTCGTTTTTTTTTTAATGCGCAAGGATGTAGGTTATTTTTTTAACGATATAAACAAGATCTAGATATACGAATAATTTCAATTTTTTGTTAATTTATTTCAACGTAGTTTAATTATTTTTCTCCAATTTGTATCGTTATTTTACTTATTTTTGTATTTTTTTTTAATTAAAAACATCGATACTCGCTATTAAATATTATTATTATTATAATTTTTAATTAACGATTATGAAAATATGTGTAATAAAATTCATATTAACGTGTATATATAGATTTTTGTGTGTATAAAAAATGCTCTTACCAGGTCACGAGGTTTATCACCGTTGAACTTTGCCAGTTCCTCTTCCGTCTCTCTCCTCCGCTCACCCTCTCGTAGCTGCACCGCGAATATCCGAAGACTTTTCCCTTGATATCACATTTTTCGTTCTCCGTCCCTTCCTCCACGTTGTTTCGTTACATCCCAACAACTTTATTACGTCGCATAATTAAAACGAGAAAAACAAAATTCTTCTCGTAAAATTTGGATCACGATTTTTCTTTTTTTCTTCTCCTTTCTTCAACCCCCTTGGCACCTCGTCGTTCTCACGTTCTTTCTACCCAATGTATGAAATATCAATCTAGACTTTGTGATTTTGTACGAGATGAAATTGATGTAAGAAGAAATTAAAACGTAACGAGATAACGATTTGTCAATATCGCGAAACTTGTTTTCCCTACGCGCAAAGAACGTGCCGAAGAGCGAGACGGACGCGAAAGCGCGCGGGTACGAAGCAACACACGACGGACGGCGGCACACCTCTAGTCGAAGCGCTGATACGGACCACGGAAGGGAGGCTGCGGAACTGAGATCCAACGAGGTTCGTTTCATTGCGCGGGCGCGCGAGATTTCAACCCCCCCGTTCGCGAAATACGGAAACCCGGCCAACCCCTCCACTCTCATTGTTTGCTGTATATATTCTCATCCTCCGTCCTCCCTCACCCGTGTACCACCGAGGCGAACACGCGAACGCGTCACAACGTAGCAGCGTGTGACTCCGCGAGTCGAAACGAAAATATATACATTTTTTTTGTCAATAAGCTTAATTTTCGACTGCCGCGTAATTGTAGAGAACACGTGCAAGGTCGATGACGTAACGCTTCGTTAAATCGACGCAATAGTTTATCGCCGAGGGATGAGCGTCTCGCGTACGTTTTTCCCCGTACAACGTGGAACCACTGTTTTTCTCTCGCGTTCGCATTTTAATTAACGAGAATACTAAAAGGGTTTTACGCTCGCCTCTACCGGAAAATATATTTTTTTTTATTATTGTACGTGCTATTTTGCGTGATTATTTAATTCAATGTTTTCCGAACTTTACGAAAAACTAGACGGAACGTTTCCGTTACGGAAAATTTCGCAGTGACGGTCAATTAATTCGCGGCTATTAAACAATTGATTAATTTACGCGACAAATTTATTCGTTACGTAAATTAAATTCAACCTCGAACCGGAGAAATTAAGGAAGTTTCAGGATCGTGGAGATTTTTGAATAATTCCTAATCACGCTTTAACTTTCTTATCTAATTATTTTGTTTCTCGTTTACACGGTCTTTCGTAGGCATTCGCACGCCAAAAGTTCATCAACATTCGGGGAACTTTCAATTTTTTCTAAGATGCATTAAATTTTTCCATCAAATGATAAATTTAAGTGCACGAACGGACTTTCCTTTGAGACGACGTCGTCTGCGATGTTTTTTTAATTCCGAAACACGAACTTTTTTTTATATTACTTTATATAATTCATTAATTCCGTCCCGTTTGCTCGAAACGTCGCGGATTCTTACGAATAATAACGATAATTTCTGTTGATACTAACGAAAAATTTAACTTACTTATTGCCATCGTGGAAGACAATTTTCGCGTTCGTTGACACAATAACTATCGAATGTGGGTGTGGCATTTCAGCGGAAAATACACGCATATATATATATATATATATTTCAAACATGGTATGAGGCGTGTGATCGAAATCCCAGCAAACTTCGATAAGCAGCTTACTGTACCTAAAAGCAAAATCTAATAACGAATCGTCGAAGAGCTTGTTCATTCTGAGCAAATCCGCATTGACTGGCTATGTGCCAGCTACCAATTACTGGTTGTTCACTCCACGATCACCTGTATTCAAAGTCCAACTTTTGTTTTTAAACGTACAATACATCGGGCTTTAAAAAAAGCCTCGAGCTTTTCCTCGAATTCGAGCGATTTTTGTTCGTCAAATTCAAATATATTGACAATATAATTGTGTAAAAATTAAAAATTAATCACGTAATTAGAAAGAAGACGAGACGATGAAATTGTCACGAATCGAGTTCGAGGACTTCGTATTTACGTTATACGGAAAATTTCCAATTATATTACGTAGGATTTAATAATATTTTACATCATTCGCCCAAATTCCATAAAATTTTATTCCCATAAAAAACGCTCAATACCAATCTCGTATTTTTCAATATTTAATACTAAAATCGATTTATTCAATAAAAAGCAATATCCCACGATAATGTTTATCGCGTTTCGATAACGTTGTAAATAATTCGAAAAGTACTTTCGACTCACCATTAGCGTTGTTGTTTTTGCTTTCGACCCTGAAACGACGATCTTGTCCGGACAACGAGAGGCGAAACGACACTATAGAAACTACGTCGTATCGTCTTTTTGTTAACCGTCAATTTTTCACGTAGCCTTCAGCATTGGAAAGCTCGACGGTGCGGATAAATCGATCGACCGTGGCTAGATGGTTTTTTTCATCGCGAACCCTATGGCGGGAGGAACAGGGGTATACTCGTGCAGTAGAACGAGTCCGTATCGTGTCCGGCGCATCCGCAGCCACATAACGGCTATACGTGCGGCCAACAGTTTCATTAAAAGCTTCCACTGGGCCAATGCTACCCTACCGCGTACAATTTTCCTTATTACAATAATATTACAGTCCGTGATATCTCTCACACTCTCGCCCCTCTTTTCCTCTCTATCTCTCCTTCTTTGTCTCTCTGGTTCACGTTATTCGTGGTATAAAGTATAATTTACTATCGGAGCGTGTAGCGAAACGAAGACATTACGAGAGAACTCGCAATCCCATTTAATTAGCAAGAATCTCATTACACTTTGTCGTCGTGCTATATACATATTGTAACTATACATATATGTACGAGTATACGACGTACGAGTATGTCGTGGCAAGAAGCTCGGAGAAATTTAGCAAATAGGCACAGCAGAAAATCGTTAAATATTAAGTTATCCCCTGGCTCATGTATATTTCGAGTAGCACTTCGACCCGGATATTCCTCAGATTGCGGACGTAACGCTTGCGATTCTCTCGCTTACCCGACATTTTTACGAGGGAAAGCTTTCTTTTTTTTTTGTGCAAAGCATTTCGGACAAGTACGATGCCGTTTCTACTTACTGACGGATTCTTAACGTTCACTCCTCGCAACGACTCTCCCATGTCCGTTTCCAGCATCCCCACGGACCATGGGAATTGGGTCAAACGCTCCCCCGCGCGCTTTATCGTCTACCGTCTACTCACGAACCTTTATACCTGAATTTCCTCTCTGTGCGAAGGGTGAGCGATACATTTCGAGGGTACGACCTAATTTGCGGTTTTACGCGGGAAATTTAGTATGGAAATAACTATGTTTAATGTTCTTTAATTAGAAATAAGACTGGAAGATTTTTAAATACATCGAAAATTCCGATTCGGGATTATCTTAGTTTTGCTATCGATAAAAAATTGTCGAAAGCTTACTTTTTTCATTCTCGGGTGGTCTTTGTTGTAAACATTGTATCATAAATCTTGGTCCGAGATAATTTTTTTCCAAGCTCGGACCTGTGATCGATGAGGGATGAAAACGGAGTGGATTTTTCTGAAATATTTAAAAGACGATAGGAACATCGAGATCTCATATCCGGGTCACCAGGGACCCCTCTAGCTGCACCGTACGTTTCACGGTGTAACTCTCTCTTCTTCTCTCTCTCCGCACGATCATATTGTCAAATTTATCACAGTTAACGCCCAGACTTGAGGCCTCCCATGCCTAGTCCCGCTATTTAATCCAACGAGGTCTTCTCTTTCACTTCCGCGGGAGCACGGGATCGCTCGTAATAAGAATAAATGACCAGGTACGTGACGGGGTAGGAGATTGACGAGGGATTGTAACGTTTTTCCCCCTTGGGAGCGAGCACATGGAACGAAAAATTCTAACTTATACGTATTTAGCGTCCTTCAATCTTTGTAAAAAGAACGATGCGGTAAAAGAATAGGGTCAACGGTGATCTCTCGAGTGAAAAAACTTTTTTGCAACTTAGCGCGAAGCGAATGTTTCTCATTAATTAATCTCGCGTCAGCGATTTTTACATTTTTCATTCATTCGTTATTTCACAATTTCGTAAAATCTACAAAATCGGATTATTCTTAAACGTACATTCGCAATGACAACAATATTTCTGATTGAATTTACCGATGGAAAAATAAGATAATAAAAAAATAAAAATAAATGAAAAAAAACACACACACACACACAAAAAAGACACACTGCGAGGAATTCCCTGCGGAAATGTTCGGCACGATGTTCACGCCCTTCATGAATCTTTCATTCGAGACGAGAAACATTCGTCTTCTCGGACGTTCGTTGTCTCAGCCACCCTCTTGACGCTTCTCGTCCCTTTGACGCAGCGCGAATTTTCCCTCGAAAATTCCTTCCTACCATTTTCCATCCCGCGATAATCGACTTCCCCGACTCTTCCATGAAATTTTGAAGAATCCGGAGATTCGAGACTCTCGCCATGATTCTCGTAACGCGAAAATTTGCGATTCAGCGCCGTTTCGAGAAAATCCCAGGAGGGTAGTCGCTCGTCATCGCTGGGTTCGAGAACGTCTCTACGTCGTACGTTGTCCGAGTTCCACTTTGGCGACTCCTCGCGACTCATCATCTCCTCGGAACGACTCTTCGTGAATGTCTCGTCGATACTCACGCGATCCCACATTGGCGATGTTCCTGACGATTGTTTTCCCAGATAGAATCATTAAATAATTAATTATTTCTTCGCAATTCTTCTTTGTTACTTAAATATTTTAATTTCTTTTTTTTTTTATTACTTTTTTGTACGTATTTTAAAATATTTTTTTAAACTTTGTTTTACTATACCTCTCATAGTGTCCCAGATAGGGGTGCGATTTTTTCTCAATCTATTCCTCCCAGTGGATCGTACGGACGAGGTCCACGAGGCTAGCGAGGACGAGTCCCAGGTTGGCAATCGAGCTCTGGCTCTCAGTCCTCGCGACAGTGTGTCATTGATCTCGAGCATTTCCCGATGCAGCTGTTCCTGACGTTCGGCGATTATGCTACGCTGGCGAGTACTCGGCGAGAGTCGATCCGGCGTCGAATCCAAAATTTGACTTTCCGATCTGGAAAGATTTTTCGAATATTCGTTTTTTTTTCACTCTATCTTTTTCTTTATCAAAATTGTTCCCATCGATACGACACCGAGATGGTTTCATCTTTGCTCCAAAAACTTTTTTGCTCTAATTTCGGCATCAGCAGTCGGCCATGACGTCGTAGAAAAGCACAATCACGAAGGAGCGAGAAGCGAGCGAGGGCAATATCTCGTGACCTCGACGATTCAATTTGTCTCTCCCACGAAAGCTGGTTATATCTCGCGCGGGACTCGGGACCGTGGCGTGTTCCCTAATACCGACGGCTACCGAAGAAAATCGCGAGAACGGTTACGCTATCGCAAATCTAAGTAAATCCACGAAGGATCAGACTAGGTAAATCCTAATTGAAAGTGTTACCCGACCAATTTGCCTTTTGCCCCGCGAATTCTGGCGCGCATTAAACGTTCCCCATAATTAGCCAAGGAAATCTGCTTACGTATATATGTATATATACGCACGACTAACCCGAACATATTTATAACTCTCTCCGCTCAATTTTATTAAACGAGTCCGATCGTAAGAGATTCGAAAAAAAAGAAAGCAAAAAGAATAATTCCCAAGTGCTTCGGGAACGGATTTAACCCAAATAATACGAAACAAAAAGAAAAAAGCTCCTCGGATTTGATCCCCGCGTCTACCCTGCTACGTATATCATTACAAAAATGTTGTTTTAACATCGTCGAAAAAAAATGGACGTTTTTTTAAATTCTTTATTAAATTTGAAACTTTTTTACTTCAAGATTCTGAGGTCGCACCGTTGCGAGAAAAAAGCCGCGAAAACCCAGGGTGTTGAAATTATCGATTCCACCCTTCATCGCGTCTCAACCCACGTGCGTTCTTACGTGGCGCACGGAATTCCTCGGGAGCTTCGAAGGTCGCGCATGCAACCCACCGGAGCTCCCTCTTTTTGGTAAAAACACTGCGTTCAAACGTCACGAGAAGCCCTCAAATTTCGTTCGAGAAAACCCTCGAGAATGGAATTTTGACTCGAATTATCGACTATCACGTGATACATATGTGTATACGTATAATAATAATATCGTAACCGCACTGTCGATGGCTGAGTGTGTTTGTGACGTGTTTCCGAAGTTGAGTTTATGGAATATCAATTTCATCCTAACAGATGGTATCGAGTCAAAGTTTTGCTATGGATCTACATCCTTTATATATATATAAAGGATGTAAAGGATGTAAAGGATATATATGTATATATAACACAAAACTATATACATTTTGGGTGTCTACGTAGATATTATAAGATATATCTCTATATGCAAGGTAGATACAAGGTTTCTACAAGAACCCCTTGCTATTTCTCCGCTCGGGTAACAGTCTGCCGTCGAGATGTCTTCCCTCCCTCCTCTTCACAAGTGGAAATTAATTAAGAAAACTGATCTTCCGATTAAATTTAAATAAAAAAAAATAAATAAAAACTATGCAATCCCTACAACCGGTCCATCTTCCTTGAATTTATACAATCGGAGTTACGACTGTTAGGATGGAAATTGAAAACGCGATAAGAAAAAAGAAAATAATAAAGAAATTACACAGTGTAATTGGAAAAGTACGATTTGATTTATTTCCTTGGAGAAAATTCATCGTACTGTAATTGAATCAAATCAACGCTTCCAACTCGCTCGATAACACGAAAATATTCAATTCTGATTATGAATAAAATTTGTCTGAAAATAAATGAATTAAGTTATTACAATTTATCAAATCACTACAAAAAACAGGATGTTTGTTTTAAAAAATGGATTAATGTAAAAAAAACTGACGTGAATGGCCAATCGCGTATAATTGAAAAAAATGGCTGCGATTCAAGTCAACGAGCGTTCGTATACCAAGTAGGTAATAAGAAAATGCATGCGAGAAAACGTGACTCCTCGTGAAGCCATCTCATCGTTGATATCGGAAAGTCTCCGTAAGCTCTGTCGCGAGTGTCTCGCTCCGTACTCACCATGATTGCGCAAACACTGACTACGTGGGAAGAGTGAGAGACAGAAAACGAGAGAGAGAGAGAGGGAGAGAGAGTGAGAGAGTAACCGTGTATCACCTAAGCTAGGGCGCTTTCCGCATTCACCCTTCATTTCCCACCCCGAAGCTCATCAATTACCGTTCTCGTCGAGTTTTCATGTTTCGTCAGATATTAAACTAACCCCCCTCCCCCCCGTCTCCACCTCTCTCTCTCTCGCTCTTGCGTTTTATCAACCGGCTGCTGGTGCACATCTCTCGTCGTACCGCTCTCGTTATTTCGATGTCGTTTCCGACATGGCCACTTTTACCCGTAACGCTACTTGATTAATTAATGGTTCTCGTCGCGCCAGTCGTGAAACGCGAGAGAGAAAAGGGTCTCCGCGGACGAAGTGAATTAAAGAGAAAATGCTCCAGGATGGTAGAAGGGAAACACTCGGGTAGAAAGCGAGAACTCTGCGCAGGGAAAGAAAAAAAAACTGCCTTGTACTTGATAAATATGACCGGGAGAACTCATTATGAGAAATAATGAAGGTAAAAAAAAAGTTTTGCTAAATTTTCATCGAGAAAAAAGAAGCGAATGAAAATTCGATAAAACACTTTCGGGGCATGAATTTAAATTGTTCTATTTAATTTTCGAACCCTAGCCGCGCGTGATCGTTTCTTGTTCCTGGAATCGTAACATTAATTTTTACTTTCGTTTTTTGTTATTTCCGATAATCGAAGAAAACTTACGCCAGTAATTATCGTCGGAACGATGGAAAATAAAAGCCGAGGGTGAAATTTCAGTTGCGCATTATAATGAGAAATAATGTAATTATCGTTATTATTGCATCGAAATTACAACGCGCGCATATTTAAAAAAAAACAATCCCACTGTAAATATACGAGGAGGAAAAGAAAACAGTCGGGATATTCATTTTGTGTAAATTTATGCGCGATTATCATTACGTAATACTAATTATAAATTCGAATCAAAGTTATAATTGGAACGAATCTAATTAACCTAATTTTGCCATCGGTACGAGGTTGAAAAGAAAATAATAAAAAGAGAAAAAAGACAAACTCGAAGTAGAGAAAATGTCCTCGACTCCTCGCCGAAGCCTCGGAAGGAAAAAAAGGGGCAAATAATACGCACCTCGGTGTATACGTTTGCCTGGGGGAGCTCGAAGTAGTAAGATCCGGACAGCTGGTTCTTCGCAGGCGTCGCGACGCCTCGCGCGAGACTCTTTGAACTATATCCAGCATAGCGACCCTCTCGTCCTGGGGCAATACAGCGGCTGCCTCTTGCAGAATCTTGATAAACAAGTGAAAGAGGGTGTTATGTGTGCTATGAAAACATTATGACCCCTCCTATAAACTAACAACCCCGAAGACCGATCCTTCATTCATTCTTCCCAACTATTCTTTTCGTTTTTCTTTCCTCCCCGTTACAAGACCGAAATTTGTATTTCGCCCTTGTCTCCTGCCCGCTGACTCTCGAGGGGGATCTTCGAAATTTCAGCGATTTGTTAAATCGCTAGGGGTGAGTGTGTCAAAAAATACGATGAGAAAGACCGAGCTCGGCAGGCGTGTAATACAGACTGCATTATTGGATGATACACGACTGTCTTATATACGCGTAGATGGACGAGAAAAAGCTTCGAGAGGCCGACGTTACGGGGGATGGCGGTGAAAAATAATGAGTGCCATAATAAAATATCGTTATCCGTCGGCGAAACTTTTTCTCCGTGATAATGGGCTTCTCAGTTTTCATGGTATGTTGTATATATATAGGTCGCTTTACCTGAAGAGTAATTTATACGGGGCTGCGACGTGAGAGATTCGGAACGTATACGAAGGGTACATTTACGAACACATGCATTATACACTATCCCATTCTCGGCAAGAACCTTATACGGCAAAACAGAAGCGAGAGTGGAGTGAAGAAATATCCGGTATCCATTAAAATTAATTTTCACGAAAGTCGGGTTGGAGTACAATGGCACATTAGTTGAAAATTATGTAACAGTGTTGCGTTCCTATCTTTCTATTTCTCCGTTCCATTCTCGCCCATGGATATGATTATTTCCAAGGGATAATTACTAATTTTATCTACCAAAAAACCTCTTTCTTTCGCACGTTGGAGGGAACGAAGATTGTCGGTGAACTGGATACACGTTGCTATTTCCATAGGCGGCTAGAGTATCTCATCTCGAACCGGGACGAAAATCGAGCCTATTATCGGAATCCGATAAAAAAAATAGGCGCCTTTCCACTTTTGTGTACACACGCACGCTGGATATTGTAACGGTAAAAGGCACATACGTGATAAGGAAACGAAACGATAGAAGCAAGATTGGCGGAGTGAGATTTGTAAAAAAAGAAGAAAAAAAGAAAACAGAAATAGCGAGGGTGAATCGAGGCACGTGGAGCGCCAAATTAAAGAATGATACGGACACGTTTGATTCAGCTGGCGAATCGTGATAAATGCAGCGAGCCTCGATGAATAGATAATTCGATATCACTCGATAGATGAGAGCTTGTAGGGCCGCTGACGAAAATAGACGAGTGCCCATTGACGTTGGGGGCAAAAAAAATAATAGTGAGATACGTGTATTTTTTTCATGAGAACTCCTGACGTTCGTTGGATTTTCTCTTCGTGAGCCGCGTCGAAAACCCGGAAGGTCACGTCTCCGGACGAAACCAAGACTCTCTCTCTTTCTCTCTCAGGTGCTCACGGATCTGGTATCCGGAAATTGGCTGAAATGGGTACAGAGAAAGAGAGAGAGAGAGAGGGAGAAAGAGACTGTGTGAGAAAGATAGAAGGGGGAAAGGCACGAGAAAGGGATAGAGAGGAGAATTCTCCCCAGAGGGATCTTGATAACCAGTGGAGGAGCTTTGGGCTAAAATAGAGTGAAAATACCAGGAGGGCCTTTCCCTTTGCTGTAAAGCTCGATTATTCCCAGAGGCTTGCCACATCAGAAAGTGCCGGTGCGTTCATGCAGACGCGAAAGTCTCAATGCTGTCGTTAAACGTACACCAAAGTCGTATGTCATATAAATCTTATCTAATAATTCGTCGTCCGTTGACGCATTCGAAATACTTCAATGTTGTCGAAGATCGCAAAGGGTTGTTATAACAAAAAAGATGTAAAAATTGCCAGAATTGAAAAAAAACATTATCAAGAGAGACGGAGTACGTAGATAAAAAGAAAGCTGTAAGAAGAATGGTAAAATCGTAAATTTTCTCTTGAATGGAAAAATGTCAAAGTCCTGTTAAAAAAGAGACTTTTTCCACCCGTACGAAAAAGAGCATGTTTCGTATTCCTCCTTTGTCCTCCGGTGTTCGTTTGCACTCCTCTGGCTGTCGAGATGCCTCGTTCTTCCCTTTTTCCCACGATCTTCCACTCTTCACGCAGTATCTTATCTCTTTTTAGCCTCCTCTTTCACACTCCCACGTCGACGCCCTTTCACGGAGAAAATTCACCGTTATCGTCACGAGTATATCGAGTCAACCGAGTCAACGTCGATTTACTCCTTTTTCCCTCGCTGTAAGAAAGATCGCGAGATGCTGGGCACGTGGCGACTCAACTACCCACCTTAACTTTTTGACGCCTCAATGTAATTGTGATTTTCCTGAGCTTTTCCACGGGATGGAAAAGTCCCTTTCGACTGACCTCTACCGCGTCCGACTCCGCCAGGATCAACTCGGTTGGATATTCTCTTACCTCTGTACCGTTACGACAAATTTATTTTTTCTATTCCACCTTGATTCCTATGAGGTCGGAAATAATACTCTCAAGTTTCCTACATTTATTTCACCAAAGTGATTTTGAACTGATCGCATTTGTTTGTTCCAATTTGTCTCACTGGGTGTGTACACGCTTCGAGTCCCTCGCGTTCGTTCTATAATGGAGGGACAACATCTTCTCGAAGTTAGCAACTATCGAGCGGAAGGTCCTTTGCACAGATGCCGTCTAAGCTTTTCGCAGTGCATTTACCAATGACAATGACTAACACGGTTTATACCCACGGCTGGTGTAACGGTGTGTGTCAAACTGTCCGAAACAATCCCCGTTGTTACTGGCGTAACTAAGGGCTGGAAAGGGATGAAGGGAGGCTTCGCTCGATCAACCCTGGATATATAGTTAGAGCGTGGGCAGCTGAGCTCACCTCGGTCGAATATGACCGAAACTACCGATGAGGATATTTTGCAAGGAGATGTTCGGGGTTGTAGGGGGAGAGTGGGGAGGCATATCGAACTCTTGCCATTACTACTCGACTGGTTCGAATACGTCCGCTCTTCGTCTCTAAAGGCGTCACCCGTCGCAGCATTTTCAATAAATCTCAGGAATGCTCTTTCCATGAAAACCATGTAATATCTATCCGGCTGGTTCAATAACCACGAACGTTATTGCCCGCTGAAAATTAAACATTCCTGCTGCTACCGATTGTAACTAGACGAGAGGAGCATTACGCGAGTGGAATAAATTCCCATTGTTTCTTTTTCCGCATAAAGCGGACAGGAGAGATATTGAAGATTCGACCGATTAGCAGCTCGAGAGATCGCATGGAAATTGAAAAAAAAAATCACTGTTTCATTCCGCGGACGCATCTAAAATTGGATCGGGGACTAAAACTTCTTTACGCCACGTCCGGGATATTTTTTGTATTGCAGGTGCCTGCGATGGTATATATACGTTAGAAGGGTAGGTACTTGTAATTTGGGAAAACGAGAAAAGTTGGCTTTTCACCCCTATCCGACAAAATTTAACCGCTTCAACCACCCTTAGGCGACGAATAAGAGAGAAGCTCTCTCGTAGCTCGCGTTAGCCCACTTTCGTTTATCTTGCTATAAGTTACCAGATTCGCGCTTTGGTTGATGCGAGGGTCGACTTGTGTTCTCTCGGTGGTTGCTGAGGGGCTCTACCCGTTATAGGAATGAAGGGAAAAGAGAGTCGCGTCTCGGATCTCGAATTACCGGGGGGTTAGTCACTGTGGTGGCTCGTAGGAATTCTTATCACCGAATCACTGGTGGTACCGCCATTAGCTCACGAGAGTCACTATCCCCGTGTCCCTATACAGCATTATGTTACTTGCGAAGGGTGGTCTGCCGACAATCACGAGGATTAACTATCTCAACCGGATGGCTTCATTCAGAAGGACGATAAATCGTTCTTTTTTTGTCCTACCTCGGAAGTAGAGTGCTCCGGATTATTTTTTCAAACCCTTACCAATTAGCTCGTATTTAGTAGGAAGTTTAAGTTACGATTTTCTATACCATGATACGGTACGATAATTCGCGAAATAGATAGACGAATAATTGTCACTTTTGCGATATATATTAACCCTCGTAACAGGCGTGAGATTCGTATCAAAATCTGGTTTACCACGAATCTAATTAAACCGCACACCGCAATGGATGTAATTAACCGACGGATGATACGAAGCGCGGACATGGAAAAGCCATGCGAACTACAAGAGCAAACAGGAAGCGATATCGACAGAGTTTCGCTACGGTGGGGTAAACTTATACGGATGCAATTTACTTTCAATGCGCCAGATACGAGCGAATGGCGCTTTTAGCTTCGTAAACACGTAACACCCCAACGATCGCAGCGATGGGCGAGACTCAAGAGTTTATCGATGTTTCGCTTTTCGACGCATCGCCAATTTACTAAAACCCTGATTAAACCCCTCGACAAGGGATGGAACAAGACCGACTAATTATTCAATAGAAAAGCTACGATCGTTTCTTCGATCACGTTCTCTCTCGATCTTTCCAATCTTCTGATACTCGTCGCACTTCCCGATAAAAACGCCCTTGATTGCAATTCAGGGGTTGAAAGCCTTTACCAGTTAACTTTCCAGGTGTAGATATATCGATAACGTGGATAAAAAACGAGTGATTAACTCACCCTAAACTTGTTGAGCGCCACCAGAGCCGGTATTAAGCCACCCGGGCCACGCTGTCGTCCGCGTCGACGGCTCATCAGGGCGACGTACGTCAAGGGGCTCGAGTCCCTCAATTCCACGTGACCTGCGACACCTAATGAGACCCACGTACGGAATATCGATTAGCCAACCCTGTGATCCATCCACTGCCGGTATTAGCAAGTGCAAACTCCAAGCAGCCCTTGAACGCTAAATGTTATCTCCGCTCGATGGATGAACTAACGCGGTCTTAAATATTCGAAAGATTACTTTTGGAAAATAATTCTCCACGTTTCCCATAACAGGACAAAAAATATAAGTCTTCGCGTAACTTGGGACGTCGAAAATTTCGTGCGTACATTTTATCGGCTTTAACGAAAGTTCCAGTGGGACTTCGCGAAAGAGCCGTTCGTCACAGAGCGAGGAGTCCTAACGGGAAAACTGTGTTGCGGACCGATGGCGCAAGGTTCGTTTTACGGGCGCTAAGGTACGTGCCTTGTCAGGACGTAATTAAGATGAGGACAAGAAGTTCGTACCAGTGGGAGAGGGCTAGATATAGAAAGTGGTGGAAAGGGTATGAGTTTAGTGCAGAAAGACGAGGAAGAAAAAGATATCGGAGCTAGGAAGTAAAAGTGACGAGGTAGAGCATGGAGGACGAGAGACGGATAGAGGGGTTAGAGAGGGATAAGTAAAGATAAGAGTACAGTGGTTAGTAGTGGTAAAGCGCTCCGAGCTCGTTAAGACCGCGCGATGGTGTGCCGGGGTCCCCTGACCCGATTCTAATTAATCCACTGACTTCGAAGTTTATCGTTTGCGCCTGGCGAAAGTTGTTCTCGCGTGCGAGTCCCCTGCATGTCGTCCTCGTTCTTACTTACCCAGCTTGGGCCAAACCCGGCCCTCCGCTTTTCTGGCAACGAAGAGATTTCCCAATTACTCGATTCACTGGAGGATGCAGAAATCTCGGAAAGCCCATCCCGGGCTACGTAAAACACAGACACCCCTGCCTCTCCCGAGCTTGCGCCATATCCCTCAGGTGGTTCTAACCCGTAATACCAACGTTTTATGACGTTCCTTGAAGGGTTCAAGGTCATCCAACTTTATGCGCGTCGCTAACCCTGTTTGTCTACTTCGTAGCTCATTTCAGTTTATACCCTGCTTGTTTTACACCTCCGCCCGATCCTCGAACGCCCGACTACCGTTTATCCGTATATTCGCGGTTCATTTTATGGAAAATTGTGATGAAAATATATTTACGGAAAATTCAACGTTGTGGTATAAACGAGATAAATTTCATAAACGCCCGGGAGCGTTATGGTATTTATCTCTCAGATTTTTTGTGTCTGAACACCCCGTGATATTCCTTACAGCTGCAACGTCTTCCGATTTCCGCTGGTGTTAAGTTCAAAAGTAATTGACCTCAGGAATATCGATCGAGGAAGCTAGTATTAGCGGATAATTCGGAATATCTCTAAACGGCCAAGGTTTATTCAGCGAATATGCAGCGGAGTCTGTCCCTAGTCTCCTACGTAGAGACGTCTTGTTACAGAAACTGGAAGTTTGACCACAGATCTGTTGACCACCCCAGGCGACAGACCCGAGATCTGCTTTAATTAAATCTTGCGCCTGTCTGGCTTGGATAACCACCATTGTCTCCATTCGACCAAGTCCCTCTGTTCTTACCTTTGTTTACTTGACTACTGGTTGCCGAGCCATCGCTCCAACCCGGTAGCCCATCGGTCGCTGTGATTATGTTAGTCCTCGCTATGATTGCCCGTCTCGTCGCGTTGCCGATATTTCTAGCCTTGCTCCACGTGGAGAACGCGCTCAAGCCTTTGTTGTTGGCAAACGTCAGATTGTACTTCATGAGCTTATGGCGTGTAAAAAAAACCAGTCTAAGGCCATCCTTGGAACGTTCGATCATACGAGTCACATGCTCGGCCCAACTCCAACCCTTCGAGAGCGACTCGACTATACCATTCGCCGGTGACACTTCCTGAGTTGTCACGAGTTTGCAGAACAATGCCAAGGAACGCATTTCCGAGTTGTAGATGTCCTGTCGCTTTCGCCAGGACTCCACGTGCCAGGCATTCTCGTGTGACACGTTAAAGAGATTGCCCAGATATGGACGCAGGATCGGTCCTAAGACCTTCTTATCGTGTTCCATGCCTAGAAATTCAGGGAAAAGTTCACGTTGCGTCTCTAGAGCCCACACAGGAGAGAATGCTAATCTAGGGTTTTGTGGTTCGATCATGGAACAAGTTAACTCGATTTACCAAAATACAGCCATTTAAGAAGCGTCTTCGTTATGATGACGTCACTCTCGAGATCCATGTAGGCAGTTTCCCTGTCACGTCGTACGACGTCAACGAGTATATCCAACGATCTCTCGAAATAGGCCGACCCCTCGTGATTACCGGATCTACCACGACCCTTGAGAGACTTGAGACGTTGGCGCTTGCGCTTCCGGCGATTCGTTATCGCGTAGATCTGATCCCTGGCTTGCTTCAACACAAGGGTCAGTAGATACACGAGATTCTCCGTTGGCTCGGACGTGTTCGAGGATATCGGAAAGCTCAGGTACGAGCATTCGTCGAAACGACCCTGCAAATGGAAAATTTGTACGGTGAGACGTTTCAACTTCGACAAATCGTTTGTCCATGCTCTTCTTGTTCGTTCTGGGTGAGAGGTGGTGGAGAGCATTAGAGAAACCGTGCGTGAACATAAATATTTGCTCACGTAACCATTTGTTACCGATAGATTTGAGGTTTTCGTTTATTTTTCCGATCGATTAAGGAAACCCTATTACACGCGAGAGTTTGCCTCTGAGTTGTAACCCCGTGTGGCGGGTGGTTCTTGCACGGGGGTGGAAAGTAGGAATCGTAAATTTCAGAAAAAGGAGTTTTCACTCGGTTCGAGGAGAGGGGGAAAGAAAGAGAGAGGAGGGTTACCCAACCGCTAGGTATGTCGTAATTTACGTACTACGTTTGGTAAGTTCGTATTTTCTTGGATAAGTTGCGGAGGTCGTTACCCTTTGAAGTTTTACCAAGAGGGGAAGAAGTGGATTGAGACAAATTGGCCAAAGTCTGGATAAATATATAAGTACTCAGCAGTTTTAAAAGCCTTTTAATCATTTCGATCAAAGTCTGAAAGTAAAATATCGATTAAAAAAAAGTGGAAATTACGAAATGCTAAAAAAATGTTCATCCTTTATCACTCACTTGTAACGTGTTTTCCTTAACTCTCAGCACTTCCTTCACTACGAGACTTATGTAATCCAGCTGTCTCGCACTGTATCCGTAATGACCACTCATGGTTCCCCTTGGCAACGATGCCATGACGCGTCTCCATCGAACGATGAGCTCGTTCTCGAGAACGTCACTCGGTCTTGGCTCAACAGGAATCAAGCTTATCGAGAAACGATGAAGTGCCGTCAAATAATATTCCAACAACCGAGAATCCGAAACGTACAAATCCTCGTGATAAAGGAGACCACCTAAAACCGCAAAATTGATTTATCTCGCCAACCGATCACCCTCCGTGCATAGTGTGGGGGATGAAAATTGGTGAAGCAAATTGAATCGAATAAAAACCCCATTATATTTATTCAATTTTCACTACCATCGACGGGGCTTGTTTCTCCTCATCGCTAAATAAACGAACTTCGATCCATCCCGCTCTCTTCCTGTCGGGAGAAATAATTTAGAATTCAAGGGTAGTAACATCGCTGAACTCTCCGGGCATGCATTCGATTAACGGTTAACCGATAATTTGATGCGACATCGAGGGTGCGTCGTACCGTATAAAAAAACGAATCAATTACACCGCCATCGCAACGCTAGCCATCGACGAGACGAGTGACAGGAGAGATTGAAACAAACTAAAACGTTGGTGGGTTGCGCGTCAACAGACTCGCGAAAATATTAGCGATATCGATGAATCGTTTTTTCAGTTTTCGAAAGATTCTTTTTTTTTTTAATAAATAATCTCGCTTCCGGTAAATCGAAGGATCGAACAACCGGACCCAGACACCAAGTTGTTTAATCTATATAGCTACATATTTTTCGACTAAATATATGTATATATAGATATATTTCTTTCTTGATATACACATAGAGGGAGAAATGCGATCATAACGAGTTTCCAAACGAGTAGAAGCGACCAGGGCCCAGTGACGCGGAAATCAAGCGATACTTCCGCCCCACCGATTAATTTCGAGATACAGAATCAAGGCGGGGATGATTTCGAGCGAGGAAACGCGGCTAAATAAATTTAAAAAAAGCATCAGGAATTTGAGGCATCGAGGTGAAAATTAAACGATATAGCCAGACGCGACGACTGCGCCAAATTGTTCGTCGGCGGAATAATTGAAAATAAAAGCAGAAAAAAAAGGAAACGATCTAGAATATTCGTAGTCGTCGTTATAGTCTGGAAAAGAATATTTCGTTTGTTTGTTTCATTTTTTCATTGTTTCGCTAGGACGATCGCGTTGTATTCGCGCAAATATTCGCGATGATATGAAAACGACTATTGCGAACAGAAAAATGAGAGATACGTCGACGTTTCAATTAATGTTTAAATTGTGCGAAGTACATTGCCATTTGTCATTCACGATGTTAACGCCGAAAGGACCGGCGAAAGAACGAGAGAAAGGGAAAGAGAGACGGGAAAGCATAACGGTAAATTAACGGGAAACCGGATCACGGTTCATCGAATCTCGTCTGCATTATTTCGCGAGCTTCATTCTTCTCGTGAAAGATCTTTCCGGAGCAACATTCAATTTATCATTCCAAATATAAACAGAGTTTTTAACGAAACGAAACATTAAATTTAAATAGCTTTGAATTCGTGCCTACGGGAGTCGTAAAAAATTCTAATTAAGCACACTTCATCGTTTTTTCTCCCTTAGTTACGAAACTACAGCCTGAAAATAGTTTTACATTGAGAAAAGTGCTAATCACATTTTCAAAAACAAATTTATATTTGTTACTGAAAAATCATTGTTTATATTCATCGACGGTCGAAGGTTTTGTAAATTTTTCGTTTTTTGATTACCGTTTCTTTACAAAGTGTTGAATAATTTCGGTCGAATTTGGTTACATTAGCGATAACAATCTGCATTCGGTGAACCCATAATTCCTTTCACTACCTATAGTTCGGTCTTGCCGTATCAAAGTTACGACAGTCTGCGTAGTTTCTTGTCTTCTCACAAAGCCCTGTATTGCCTGTCAGTCAGTCTGTTTTCAGCCTGTACTCGAGTAACTTCGAGCGTACGAAGTTTGTCTCAGCTCGTCGTTTCTGCCTTCTCATCTGCCTGCAAACTCCCTCATGCGGTGACGAGACACGCATCATGCACTTGCTTGCATAACTAATGCACGCGCCTTCGTGTCGATTGAATTAAATTGTTTTCCTCCTAAGATAATTTCTCTTGTTCTTTAGTTTCCATTTTTTCAATTTAACAAAAATGTATGCGCCGACAATTAATTCCTTTTTATCTCGCAACGTGACGCAAAAACATATGCGACGTTGGACTGCGTAAAGATGGAAAAATGAAAATTATGTAACGTTAAAATTACCTCTGGCGCATTGCAACATCACGTTGCAGCGGGGATGAAAGTAGCATCGAAGATTCTGACATCTCAGGGCGGTTACCAATTCGTCCAGGACGAGGAGAACGTGACGCGAGAGAGTCTCGGGCGACCAACTTCTGAGTGGGTCAGGACCAGCCCTCTCCAAGGACCACCAATGTATCGTATCGACAATGTGACGCGACACGACCCTCAAAGAATCCTGATGGCACCCGATCGATCGGAAGAATTGATAAAAACAAAAAAAAACTATATATCATCGGAAAAGGGAGATAAATGACAATATTTTTTCTTATTGTCGATCAACCAAAAATTGGTATGCGCGATAAAATTGTAGCTAAACATTTTAGGAGCGAAAAAAATGTAAACTTGAATAATCAAAATTAAAGTGTAAGATTTAATTAATGATTCTCAATCAATTTTTTACAACGACCGATTTTCGTTTTTGAATTATAATTCGTGATATTTTCTTGGTAAAATAATAAATGAGGGAAGAGTCAAAGAGCTAAGAGCCAAAAGTCCGGTTTTGATCGATTCGCCCGACACGTTTTTTGTTCCTTCTCCTTATCCTCGCAGGTACGAATCGACCTAGGGTGGATTATGGATACGACCCTCGCGATTCCCACGAGGGTTGAAAATATTTGCCGGTGGCAACGTCGATCTTTGCTCAGAATCGTTCGCGTCGAGCGTGAAAAAAGCTCCGTTTCGCACGCTCGATTTACGCGTCTGTCGTACAAAAAATCACTGTGAGAGCAAGGAAAAACCAAAATTCAATCTACGAGAATTTTCTTCGCTCTTTCTCATATCGCGGTCGTATCTCACCGGAGGACGTATGGTTGGTCACGGGGCTCCTCGATTCATAAATATTTTTCACGCGTGCTATATAACACGTTCTTCCAAACTTTTGAGTTCACCCGCGAGACACTTTGTCCCTCTCGTAATCTGTTTTTTCCTTTTTACACTTACACGTGACAAAAATCCAAGACACATTATTTCTCAAACAAAAAGCAAAGATAACTTCGATGAAATGAAATTGGGTCAAGATTTACATTTAAATATTATAAAAGGAATTTATTGAGAATGAAAAAAGAATTTTTTTAGCACGAATACACAAAAATAAAAACAATTTTGAGAATTTCGCAGTCAAAAAACGTGAAAGCAGTAAGAATTTACCTTTTGTTTCATCGGTACGTTGATAGCCCGTCGTCCTCGCAGTTGCTCGATAATTTCCATAAGTACGGATCTCGTGAGAGCAGGCACGCTTTCCTCAGAATAATGCCGAGTCATGACGCTCTCGACAGCGGGAACTCGCAGTCTCCAGAGAGTAGCACGATCGTCGCAACGAGCACCGGGATAAGGTCCAACGGTCACCGCGTACATACCCTGGAAACGAAAAATAAAGAAAACAAAAATCTTCACGATAAAAAAGAAACTACCCCGGAGAGGGAAACGTTGTAGAGGCAAATTTTATTTTTCAACCGACCGCGGGAAAATCGACGAGAACGAAAGTGAATGCAACGAAAAAACAAGAAAAATAAAAAATTAACTTGGTTGGAGAGAAACCAAAAAAATAAAATAAAAACATAAAACAGGGAAGTGACGGGGAATGCGCGATTTGCGGTGGTAGCGACGATAAAAAGTGTGCGCCTGCGGTTCCGGTCCAGCTAATATCGATTAGTTCGCAGAGGGTCGATTTTTGGTTTTGACCCCGGCAAAGGGACGATTTCCTCTGATCTATGAACTTTTTTTTCTTCCCCCTTTTTTTGCGCGAACTTCAATCCTACCGGGAATTCGCCCTTTCGGTAGGCAGACATTTTCTTCCCTCTCCCGTCTCTTTTTTGTCTCTTCTTCGTCAACCCTCCTATCGAGCTTTCTGGTTTTTCCAACGTTCTCTCTCTTTCTCCCTCTCCTGAATGTTAGTACCCGTCCCCGTATTTCTTTTTCCTGCTTCCCGCCTCAACGTTTCGTAAATAGCTCGGAAAAATGTTTGCCCCTTATTCCCGCTCTTTGAAGCCAGCCAACTCCGCGCTCAGCACACCCAAACGAGGAACCCTCTCCCTCTCTGACGCTTTCGGTGATTTTCCACGAGCGAGCACTCCGGGCCAAATAACCAGTTGGAAAAACAAAGGGTGCTTATTTTGCAGTTTAGATGTTTTTTTCCATTGTTTTCACCATTAAGAGGGGCAACAAATCGTACAAATTCAATTAAAGAACAAAATATATATATTCGTTGGGTAAAGAAATAATTTTTTTAATTTAATTATTTCACTTTTGGTCATTTTTATTTTTATTTATTTCGCGATACGTAAAAATTGTGATAACAACTCACGGTTTGGGCGGCCGTGTAGTGTACGAGGGCATCGCAATGATGAAGCGGCACTCTTCGCGGATAATCGGCGAGTGTCGACCACGATGCGATCCCGGCGCCAATCAAGAGTCGGACCTCGACATCACGGCTGGTACTTTTCGTGAGGTCGTCCATCCCGATTCTCAGTAGTATACCGCTCGAATCCTCGACCAGTGCCACACGATGATCCTTCCCTTCGATCTTTCCCTCGGTCGTGTCTTCGAAAGATAAAGTTGGAATGAAGAAGAACCGGAACGAGTTACGAGAAAAAGGGACGAAATCTCAGTATCATTGCGGAATACATAAAATATATTTATGGATGAGCATCAACATAATATTATTGTTCATAAATATTAAATTTTACATGTGCGCGTGTATACGTGCCGGTGAAATTTTGTTTTTTCCATACGGAAATCCACCCTCTTGCCAGCCTGGGAGTGAAATATTTTTTAAAGATGTTTCTCTTTTTTCTCTTTCAAAGATTTCGAGGGTGCAATTTATGACTAAAAAATTGCAAGTGTCTTATAACTTTTGGAATAATTCATAAAATGCGGGTCGAGTCTAAAAATAAAAAAGTTTTATAAAAGATTTGAGAAAAAAACAAAAAAATCGCAACTTTTATAAAACGATCGAGAAAATTTAATGATTTCTATAATCGATGATCGATCCAATGAATCTTCTCATTCGGTTTTGCGTCCGAACGATTTTCGTATCATAGAAATAAATATTATTTTGAGTCGAGAAAAACTTCGATAGGAAGAAATATCGTTCGAACGATGAAATTATTTCCCAATGCGATTATTAAGATTCCCCGATCGTATATTTATGACGCGGAGACTTGGCTACGCAAAGCTTCAGCACAGGGGCTCGGACGAAAGAGACGAAATTATTCAGTCAACGAGTATAAAACTCGATTTCGGCACATTTTTCTTGGCACAAAAGCGCTCGACGAAAAACTCTGTCTCTTCTTTTGATTTTTCGTTTTTTTTCTGTTTTTTTTTTTCGTTTCCGGGAGAGCTGCAGCGTGACACGAGCAGCCGGACAAATTCGCTGATTTACTCGGGTGGTTCCTTGGCATCGTAATACATTGAGGGAGCAACGAGTATTTTCATCCCTTTCTCCTTCTTTCTCTCTATCCCTCATCCCGCAGTCACACAACGGTTGCCCTGCTCGGTTATTTTTGCCTCCCTCGTTATTTTAAATCTCCGTCAGTTATAATTAAGCAACTTCAAGCCGAGGCTTTACGCTTCTGATTTATAGAACGCTCGAGCTTTGGGTATATTGAGTTACCTGCGGGTGACTTTGCCCGCGGTGCTTTTTTTTCAGGAACGAGATGCGAGTGAACCGAATATCAGTCTGTATAATGCAACGATTGTCGAGGATAATGGGAAAAGAGTCGAGGAGCCTGACGGAATGGGAAAATGAGGAAAATGTAATTAACCCCCATCCCTCCTCCCCCCCTTCTCATTCCTCTCACCCTCGACGCTCTCCATTCATTTCTGTACTTTCTCCTATTGCCTCCTTTTTTATTTCGCTCACCAGAACCGAAGAAAACTCGACAATGGTCGGGTTGCTTCAGTATCTTGTCCAGAACTCCAGCGTCGACGATTTGGCCGGGAACTTGACGGACACCCTCCTCGATTTCGTTCGTTATTTCTGCAATATCAACAGAAATCCGTGACTTTTTGTTTCATTTGACTAATTTATCCGCGTTTACTTATTCACCCCACAATTTGTTCCGTTTCTCTTTCGATATTAAATATTTAACGAATTGACTTAATTTATTTGCCGAAAAAACTAGAGAATGGCAATAAAATATTCCGCTACAAAAATTGAATTTTGGACTCGCGATCGGATAAGCCGATTTGGTTTCGATTCAACCGAACATCGTTTATCTACGATCGAAAAAACTTCGACAACTCGAGAATCCTACGTCGCGACGTTTTTCATCGTAAAATCGAGAAAGAGATTTTCACTCGTTCTCGAAGTACCGAAGGGGGAAAACTTTTCTCACCTTGTTTCGTAACAGCTGCCAATAGATTTACAAGTTTCGCTTTGACGAGATCGCGTCGCAATCTTCCACCGGGACCGAGAAACTCGGCCCACGCCTCCGCCTCGGTGCCGCGTACCCGAAGCCGCGCGAATCCTGGCAAACTCGAATCCTCCTCGATGCTCGCCGCGCTTTCACATTCAGTGTAAACACCCGGACTCGAAAGAGCATCGATGCGTAAAAGATACTCAAACTTCAGTTGCTGTATTGGAAAAAAACGTTTATTTTTTTTTATTTCTCTTATCGTCGATCTTATCAGAGCGATTCGGATTTTTGGACGTCTGTAAAAGCGACGCTAACGTTGACTCGCTATTTTCTACGATTATTATCATCTCGATTTTGGCAAAGATTTTTTGTCTGTTTTTTTTTGTTTCTACACTATCGTACCTTTATCCGACGTCGTTCGTTTAACGAAACGAGAAACATGCTCGAGAATCTTCGATCCAGATTGCCAACCCCCGATACAAGACGCTGCACCAATTTTTCTACGTTGGCCTCAATGCGATTGATATCTGTCGTGTGGTAAGGAAAATTGTATTTTAGTTTTGCTAGTTAACAAATTGAAAATTATTAAAAATGCTTCAATGGATATATTAATACAAAAACAATATCAGTGAAGATATACAAATCTCATATTATCTATAAATCTCTTTGTTTTGTTTATAAGGAAGTTTTGTTACTTAACAAATTTAATATTATTAAAAATGTTTCAATGGCTGTGTCAAGACAAAACCAACATCGAATAAATTTATGATATCCAAATCCCATATGGTCTAGTGGCTAGGATACCTGGCTTTCACCCAGGAGGCTCGGGTTCGATTCCCGGTATGGGAAATTTTTTTTTTTTCATTTTTTATAATTTTTTTAACAAACTTTTCACCTCATCGCACTACACTTAATTTAAACAATATTGTATAACATTTAACAACAAATATGGACGAATTACCTTTATAATCGTCGAGTTCGTTCTCAATCGACTGACGAAAGAATCCATTTAGATTATCAAGCTGTTCCTTCGTGAATGTAAGCTTGGTTGCCATCAGTCGGGCGCCACCGCTCTTACAAGAATGCCCGCTCGGTCCACAGCCCATTTTTTCTGTCCCTTTAACGCCTTCAATTTTGCAATGAACTTAAAAATTCATAAAAAAAAAACAATATTAATTCACCAAATACAAACAAAATTAATCATTGACGTAATGAAAACGATTAAAAATTTCATAATAATTATTCCTTCCCTATCTTGACAATATAAAAAAGGGAAACTCGTTAAATCCGGTATTGATCGAATAAAACGTTATCGTTAAAATTTCCCATAAATACCGTTATGGTTTTCCACAAACATTTCTCTCATTTCGCTTATTTTTCAATCGCAACCATCATTGGAATTCTACTCGTAACTTCTCGAGTACGTAGTTGCTCGAGGCGTTACAAAAAAAAGCTTCGGCGACGATCGTAAATACGCGAAACGTTTTTGATTACATTTGCTCTACGCGAAGGTAGAGTTCGTTTTAGCGTCGAGAGCCTTTGAATTTAACATGTCTGAAAAAAAACCATTAGGGCGCTGTAAAGCCATCAAAAAAACATGAAAAGCGAAAAGAAAAACTTAATTTTTTTTTTTGTTAAACCTGACATGCGTTTCATCCATACGAAATTTAGATACGCCGATGTCAAATATCTCTCGCTCCACCGAAATAGCAATTAGACGAGGAAATATACGGGGACATCCAAAATTGAACTATACGAACAACTGTTATGAATTCCACGCGAATAGACAAATCGTCTCCAGTGGTGGCAAGAGAGAGAGAGAGAGAGAGAGAAAGAGAGAGACAGAGAGAGAGGCGTAGGCAGAGAGAAGAAGAAAGCACGAGTTCGCCCTGAATGCCGTTGGCCCGGAGCCACAGACGCAGCAATCAAATCCCATCGTGATTAATTGATTGAAAAATAGTCACCGTCGAAACGAGATAACAAAATAAATTTCGTGTCTCCACCATTCGCGAAAATATCGGAGAAACGAGAAACGTTGTTGTTATTTTTTTTTTTTGTTCAATGCAACGAATCAGTTATAATTGATTTCTCTCTTTTTATATACCGCGCGCTCGATCCTATACGCGAAACACTCTATATTACATCGATTTACGCGTCCCGTTATTACGTTAAAAAGAAAAAGAAGAATAAACAAAATTTCCAATGAAACATCTGATATTGGGCTACCAATATTTAATTGCTTTGATAACATTTTACGATAGGAATAAAATTGCGCATCGAAACATTTTGTTTATTCTCCATTCCATCGAGATCATCGCGATTGCTAAATATTCATTAAAACGTACCATTTGATATTACTTAATTAATTTTGATTTTCCCGTTGGATCGATTTCAGCTACAAATATTTATTTGTTTCGATACAATTTCAGTTCCGCTAATAGGATCTACGTAGAATAGGGTAGAGTGGGGATAGTTGAGCAGTTTCTGGCTTAATCGATCATAACTCTTAAAAAATGCATCCGATTTACTTGATTCTTGCACCGTTAGATCCGAAAATTCTCCAGCTCAAAACGCCTTCAGAAACATTATCCAATTCAGGTCTGGTTTAGGAGATATTATCATAAATGTGAGAGAGTGTAGAGCTGCTGAACCTACCCCATAGGTGGGGTAAGTTGAGCGAGGTAAGAATTCCATCAACAAATCAGACGCATGCAAGACCATTTGATACAATGCAGTAATAAACCAATAGCTACAGATTAATTAGCTATATTTTGAATCATGAAAATTAACTGCAACAAACTGTGAAATGTTTTTTCTTAAATAAACAAGGAGGACCGGCGATAGCGTGATGTATTCACCGCCACCATGTGATGCGTGCCAGCCGATGAGGACAGTTGACCATCGTTCAACTACCCCCATCGAAAACTACTCAACTATCCCCTTCTCAGATTTTTTAACAAATCTTAATTTATAATGAAATCCGTACCACGTGCGTTAAAATAATTATTGCAGATTGATAGCCACTTAAATGTACTAAATACTAGTACTCGTCTAGCTGCTGCCCTGGTTTTTCACACAATGCTAGAAGAAAAATACTCAATCACGTATTTTTTTACTTTTGTGTGCAAAAATAATAAAACGTCCCGGGTCATCGTCTCGTGCGCCGCGTGGCTACCGGCAATGATTTATTGTATTCCCCTCCCCCATACCAGTCTTTCGTTCATTTGATGCACCAGCGTGCGATGCTTAGTTTTCGAGATATTACGATTGCCCAACTTACCCGCTTGCTCAACTATCCCCGCTCTACCCTAAGTTTTTTTTTCGTTTTTAATGAAATAACAGCTAATGAACTAATAGAAATTTACCGTGATCTATATTATATGTACAAGTACTCATCCGCAGAGTCGTCGTAATGAAAAAATTATGACACTCGGTAGTCGCGAATCAAGATTCCTTTTTTTTTTTATATTTCCCTCCATTCGTCTTTTGACTTCTGGTAGATATCCAATTTGCCTCGATTTTCATGCGCTTCACTCTCGCAGGGCCATTTCACAGACCGGTAATTCCGCCACTTAATCGCTCCGTACTAATGACACGTTTTTTTCCGTTCAATTCTCTCTTTCTCCCACTGGCTTTTTCTCTTATTCCGAATCCTTTTTTGTCCGAATTTTTTTCCTCTCTCTCTTTCGCCGTTCGTTCGTCGTACTACTGATCTTTTAACAGGGAACGAAGGATTAATTCAGCACAGGATTATCATGCAGGATTTCCTCGTTCTTCGAAGCTCATCCTCCTCAGCTTTTCATTTCATTATTTCCTCCGCGCCATTCGGAAAGTCTGCACGTGAATAGGCAAAGCCTGGCACGCGAACCACTCTACTTTACCATTTTTACAACATTCTTATATTTCTTTTCAACAATCTTGTTAGATAGAAAAAATTAAATAAAAGCGAATTTTATTTCACCATTTTCTGTTCTCCAATTTTCGAATATTTGTTCTTATATTCTGTATTAAACTAAAATTTGATTAACGTGAACACATTTTTCCCGTCAAATTTTGAAATATTGAAATTTATCAGAAAATTCTTGTTAGATAGAAAAAATTAAATAAAAATATATTTTATTTTACCATTTTCTGTTCTCCAATTTTCGAATAATTGTTCTTATATTCTGTATTAGACTAGAATTTGATTAACGTGAACACACTTTTCCCGCCAAATTTTGAAAAAATTTAAATTTATCAGAAAATTTACATCGATAAAATTCTTCGTAAAATTCCATGAATAACGCGTCTTTGTCACAAGGAGGACGTGCAAAAGGTGACGAGGTCGTACTCGTCGTACAACGCGAGATTCCCTCTTTCACGTGACGCGACAAATCTGTTGAATCCACCCGCGATATAACTACATATATCCTCGCGTTATACGTCCGGCTGAACTCGAATCGGTAGAGTTATAAAATTCGCCAAGTTCCCCGTCGCGCTTACTTCCCTTTTTGTTATTTGTTTAAATTCAAAATTCTACCGGAAATGCGATTTAATCGAACTCACTCACCTTTAAAAATCGTTGAAAATTGAGCGATTTAACGAATCAATGGTTAATCCGCCAAAATAATTATCATCCATTGAACATTCGTAGAAATAATTTCCATCCAACGAGATTGAAAATATTAAAACAATTAAAACAAAAATTGATTAAAATTAATAAAATCGTATTTGTCATTTGCTTAATTTCCAGTAAAATTAAACATTAATCTCCTTTTTTTATTATTTACGAACGATAATCCGATAACAGATTCGCGTAACGATGGTGGAAAAAGATGTCACGAACGTAACGTAAAAGTAACAAACTCGCGCCAGTGAAAACACGATGCACACTGATTCCCATTGATATATTGTGGAGCAATGCCGAAGTAGTTTCCACACTCCTGTGCTCGACACAGTCAAACAAAAGCGTGGAAATACGCGATAAACATGAGTATCGTATCATTGAGAAAAAGTATTGTCCTCGTGTAATTACGCTACCATAAAACCTTGAGGGACTAAAGTTGTTCGGTTCGATCGTTGTTATGTACGCTTAACTCACGGTGACAATGCACCGGCGCACGGTTCTCGAGCATCGCTTCCCCCTTCCCCCTCTCCGCCGCGCCACTGCTTGGAATCACTTCCGATTCCGATTGTTGTAAGCCCAACTTCCGGTTCTACGGGCGCGCCTGTAACGCACACACGTACCGCTAGGACTCTCGGTCGTTCGAGCAAAGCGGACTGTTATGTACTAACTTCCAAATATATTTTTATATCTATATATATATCTATATATATAGATAGTCTAAGTTATTCTATATAGATATTCTATTATATCTATATATATATCTATATAGATATTCTATTATATCTATATATATCTATAATATAATATCTATATAGATATTCTATTATATCTATATATATCTATAATAGAATATCTATATATATAGATATTCTAACAATAAGATATTCTATATAGATATTCTATTATATCTATATATATATCTATATAGATATTCTATTATATCTATATATATCTATAATAGAATATCTATATAGAATATCTTATCTATATAGAATATCCATATATATAGATATATATATAGATATAAAAATATATTTGGAAGTTAGTACATAACATATATATATATAGATATTCTCCTATCGTCCGTGGTCGATGTGGAACGATAAAATCGTCAGGAATACTTAGATATGTGCTACATGATAAGTTCGGATACGTGTAAACAATGAAACGTCGACAATTAATCGCCAGGATGCATTGCGTCGATTACAGCTGTTTCGTAACGAAGGCATTGGGCGAGAGCACTGATCGAAGGAATTTGGATTTTCTGGTATTTTTGTAGGATTTCATACGTTTATATGTAATTTTCGTGTTAATCTTTTATTTTTAGTATATTTAACTTTGTACAATTTTCTTTTTTATCGGATAAGATCGATAGGATGGAAATTTTTGGGGTTATGTTGGTTATATATGTGTTGTATGGTTATTTATTTTGATGCACGTGCTCTGAATAAACATACGATGATACGAAGTTTTGTAACGAGTTTTATTATATCGGCGTATGTTATACTCGACTGTGGATAAGCGAGCTATCTACCTGGACGCTCTCGTAGGTCAGTTAGTCTACCCAGGATGCAACGGAATTCTTCGGGTTTCCGAAACAGAACGGCGTAATGGCATTTTAATAATAAGACTTTTGCAATATTATAAATAAAATCGTGAGTGTGAGCAGATTCGGGATATAACAATGGCTACGTGCTACATCAAGGACGATCAAGGTACGTGATTTCTTCCAGTTGTACGTCCAAAGCTTGCGCGACAGTTCTACCGGGATATTTATAACCTCAATCGTGTAAACAACTTTACGCTTTGCGTTCGAATTAGTACCGGTTTTTCTTAGCTTTCTTTTTTACGAGCGAACTTTGCTATTGGAGAAAATGATTCGGAATACGTTTGTTACGTGGTTATGCTTCGTATCTTCGCCGATCGTTATTAGATAGATTGCACTGTTGGGATATACCAGGGTATAAACATAACCGAGATTCCCAAAACAATTTGTTGTCTGTCTCCTATAGTATCTGTGATGATGTTAAGCCTACCTGCAAAATCTTGAATATGTTTTGAATGTGTACAACGAGATGCAAAGAGATCTTTTTCTCTCAATTTTTTTGTTTCAGGTGGAACTTTTATTCCAGCCAGCCAGCGTCCGGATGGTACATGGCGAAAGCCACGTCGAGTAAAAGATGGATATGTACCGCAGGAAGAAGTTCCCTTGTATGTACACCAGAACATCTCCATTATTTCTTTTCCCTAAATTTGTATGAAATTTCTCATTGCCATTATCTCTTGGTAGATACGAGAGTTTGGGAAAGCAGTTTCTCAAGAATAAACCAACTCATCCGCCGGGTGTATCTGCAGAGTATGTAGCGGCTCAGAAAGCAAAGAAAGAAGCTCAGGCAGCGAAAACAACGATACCTGGTATGCCGATACAAAATGATGCAAAGAAAAAGAAGAAGAAAAATAAGAGCAAAAGTGGCACATCGATAACGGAAGATTTAGCAAAAACTTCGATATCGGAACCTGGTGTGACGAGCAAAACGAAAAACATGGCAAACGTGACAAAATCACAGCCTGTAGCGTCGTGCAGACAAGATGCATCTGGCTTGTCGCACCTGAGCGACAGTATGAAGAGGTTAAAAAATTTGCGCAAGAAGCTTCGTGAAATCGAGGTCCTTGAGCAGAAAATAAGGGACGGCCTTATAAAAAATCCAGAACCAGAGATGCTCGAGAAAGTGTCGAGAAAGAAGGAAGTTCAGGATGAAATAAAACTCTTGGAATCGAATCAATAATCGCAAACTCAAAGCGATTACCCATTTTTGGTACAAATTCGAAATTGTGCCATTTCGTCCGTTTCTTCCATTGGACAGACTTTCGATGCATCGTTGGTGAAGTTTTTTTTCTTTTTTTTTTCTCCAAAGTTTGTGACTAAGAACTCGAACACGATAAACATATTTTACACATATGTACAAAAATAAATATACGAAATTGTACATTCAGACGTGATTATTATAGCGAAAGTAAAACAAACAACACCTATATATATACATATATATATATATATACATATACATATGAATCGACGTGTTTTTTATAGTATTTTATTATTATTTTAATGTGGGATACGAAATATACAAAAAAATAAAAACAATTGAAAGTTTCTGTTCGACTTATATACGTCCATAAGACAGCTGATAGGATTTTGAGTAATCTGTGAAGTATCTTTTTTCCTGTCCAACTTGGAAATTTGTTCACAAATGATCGGGTGCTGTTGTGTAAAACTCTATGTTATAATACTACTATGTGTCGCCGCCATCATACCAGCGGCGATTATTCTCATTTATAACCCTCAGCTTTTTGGAATAGGCGACGAGGCCAAAGAGCCGGATAAAAATTGACTCGAAAAGGTAAGCACTTTATTTTTCTTCAATGCATTCACAATTGCATGTATGTGAATGCAAGCGTGTAATTGTATCTTGCAGTGAGCGAGAATCCGTGTGAAAATATGATGAGATGAAGATAAGACGTTAACAACGAGTTTGCTCAGCCGTCCTGATCAATTTGTCAAAACGATATTATGAAGATGCCGTGTTCAATTTATAGAAGCTTTACCATTGTAATAACATTTGTTTACTGATAAATGTGAGAAATCTTATTCTATTTATATACATTTCAAAATGACAAATTCCTCACTTATCGACGAAAAGCAAGAATTCCTATTTACATCACGTCCGCCATTGCGTAGATGCGAGACCTCTGGATATTGGATGTATGTAAAAAAAAAGTGCAGCTTTATGTTCGATAAGTCAAGTTGATGCCTGGAGAGATTTCGGTGCTGTCAAAATACGAATATCGTTGATTACTTATTTCTCTACAGTTTGTGAATTAGTGTTTTGGTCAGTTTCGACATTGAGTGGTTTACAACGTATCGAGTAATTTCTTTACTTCCAAGATTTACCGTGTTACATTCGAAAAACTTTAAAAGAAGGTTTTCTAACCTTTCATCGCTGGCAAACGAGTTTATCGTTAGAAGTATGTTAAAAAATTGATATTTTTGTGTATTTAAACAAAGTTGAAAGTTTAACCTGGAAATCCTTTGAAAATGGAATGAACTCGATCCGTGAGTTGTGCTTCGGAATTTATTAGCTTCAAAACAATCATTGATCGTTGAGAGGTTAGGTTGATCTTTGTGAAAGGCTTTATAAAAATTCGAAAAAATGAGTTATCACCGTGGGGGTGGTAATAAGCCCAAGGGTTTTGGATTTACGAGCTTCCAAATGTCCGGTACGAAACGAACAGGTGCAAATATACCTCCGCCGAATGTTGCCAATTCTGTGCTCAGTAAACAAGGCTATCACACAATGAATTCCATAACTGAAAATGCATTGGCGGCATGTTGGGGTGTACCAAAAAAACGGAGCAAAACAGAAGAAGAGTATGTACAGCATTCCTCATATTTATATGTTTAAGAAGGAAAAAGTAGAACAAGGATACATAACTTCACAAGTTTGCAGTTTCATCGCGCAATCTCAAATATACATTACCATTTTCACAATACTCACGTACAAATCAATGTCAGATATTTCGAGGACGATGAAGATGGACAAACATCGACTCTCGAATACATACCAGCTCCAGGTTCACCCACGTTCGATCTCATGAAAAAGAATGAGAAGAAGCAGGATAGCGATAGCGAGGAAGATCCGTTGGATGCTTTCATGGCAGGCATAGATGCTGAAGTGAAAAAGAGTTCGAGCATGGCGGAACAAGCGGAAGAAGCTCGCAAAGAGGAAAAATCCAAAGGATTTCGGGCAGATATAGATGGCGAGGATGACGAAGAAAGTTATTACAGGTAACATAAATACGAATTCAAACCCTTAATTTTTACCCTTGCCTTCCATTTTTGGCACGAAGTTTCACAAGTAAAGGTCCACTATTTTGAAAGATACATGGAGGAGAATCCTACTGCTGGATTGCAACAGGAAGACTCTGATCAGGAGATCGACTATGACGATGATGGAAATCCTATAGCACCGCCCAAGAAAAAAGACATAGATCCTTTGCCACCTATCGATCACAGCGAGATACAGTATGAGCCCTTTGAGAAGAATTTTTATAACGTTCACGAGGAGATCTCGAGTTTGAGCAAGCATCAAGTTGAGGAATTACGACAAACATTGGGCATAAAAGTCTCCGGCGCCTCTGTGCCTAACCCGATATCGAGTTTTGGTCATTTTGGCTTCGATGATGCACTCATAAAGTCCATAAGAAAGAACGAGTATACACAACCAACCCCAATTCAGGCACAGGCCGTACCTGCAGCGTTGAGCGGTCGTGATTTGATTGGTATTGCAAAAACAGGCAGTGGCAAAACTGCCGCTTTCATATGGCCCATGTTGGTACACATTATGGACCAGAAGGAGCTCAAACCCGGTGATGGACCAATAGGACTGATTCTCGCACCGACAAGAGAATTGTCTCAGCAGGTAAAAATCATAAAAAGCGAACAGTCTAGGATCTTTTGAGCTTCTCCACATTTCCAGTTCTAAGGGCACTCTTTGTTTTTCAACAGATCTATCAAGAGGCAAAAAAATTCGGCAAGGTATACAACATTCAAGTTTGCTGCTGCTATGGAGGTGGCAGTAAATGGGAACAAAGTAAGGCTCTCGAAGGTGGAGCGGAAATCGTCGTTGCTACACCTGGACGCATGATCGACCTGGTGAAGATGAAAGCAACAAATCTCAGCCGGGTCACGTTTTTGGTGCTCGATGAGGCAGACAGAATGTTCGACATGGGTTTTGGTAAATCTATTTTTTCGCACCAGTGAATATCTTATAAACAAGAAATTTTATAGCCACTCGTTCAGGCGAATCTTGGTGGAACGAACATTTTTCAAATCTTGTTTATCGTTAGCATTTAATTGTGATAAGCATGCGAATTTAACTAAATTATTATTAGAATTGGTAATGTTGAGTTTGAAAAAATTGATCCCTCAGAGCCCCAAGTACGATCGATCTGCAACCACGTACGGCCCGATCGTCAAACATTGCTATTCAGTGCAACATTTAAAAAACGCGTCGAGAAACTCGCTCGTGATATTCTTACGGATCCCGTAAGGATCGTGCACGGTGACGTTGGTGAGGCGAACACAGACGTAACTCAACACGTTATTATGTTCCACAACAATCCGGTGGGCAAATGGTCGTGGCTCTTGCACAATCTGGTCGAGTTTTTGAGCGCTGGCAGTCTGTTGATATTCGTGACAAAAAAGGTAACAACCATGAATTGCCTTGAGAAGTAAATCCAGAATGCCTAAATTTTGTTTTCTCTGACACAGTTGAACGCCGAAGAATTAATGAATAATCTGAAGCTGAAAGAGTTCGATGTAATGCTTTTACACGGTGATATGGATCAAACTGAAAGAAACAAAGTTATCACGGCTTTTAAACGCAAAGAAGTCAGTACACTCGTCGCGACCGACGTAGCAGGTGAGTTAATTAATTTTGTAGAAACGGCTCAGGAAAAAATAGCGTAGATAGTTTTACATGCGAGATTTATTTCGGAATTAATTGCAGCACGTGGTCTCGATATTCCTCACATAAGAACCGTCGTTAATTACGATGTGGCACGAGATATAGATACGCACACTCATCGAATAGGAAGAACTGGTCGTGCGGGAGAAAAGGGTACAGCTTACACCCTCGTAACGGAAAAGGACAAAGAGTTCGCAGGTCATTTGGTGAGAAATCTCGAAGGTGCCAATCAGGATGTTCCTAAGGGATTGATGGACCTTGCGATGCAGAGCGCTTGGTTCAGAAAATCGAGATTCAAGGGTGGCAAGGGCAAGAGTCTTAATATCGGAGGCGCTGGTCTTGGATTTAGGGGACGAACGGAGACGTTGGCGATTCAGGTTTTTTGAAATATCTCTCATTTCCTCGATATCCCACGATATTTAGCCACATAATTGATTTACCTGACTTGGCGTATTTATCGATGACCCAAGACCGGTGGACCATCGTCTCAAGCTCCCAAAGACATTAGCGAGGTTGTGAAGAAATTGGAGAAACAAGGGCCAGGAAGCGATCGTCTATCGGCGATGAAAGCTGCTTTCAGAAGTCAATATAGTTCTCAGGTTGGTGTATTTAGCATTTAAATAAACGTTTCATGTTATTAATGAATCTACGTAAAAAAAAATGTCTTAAAATTACTTTAGTTTCGCGCATCTTCCGATCACACGTGGGAACAAACGATTCAGCCACCTTCGGTGATAATGCCACCTCCGCCAATTCCCGGCTCGACTCAATCGACCGAAGACTCCACGGAGATTCCGGAAAGCCAAAATTCAGAATCCTCGAGCACCGACAAAACGGAGCGCAAAAGAGTGAGAAAAAGCAGATGGGAGTGATCAAAAGGAGGACCAAATTACAGATAATAATTGTACTTTGTGACCTTTAAACGCGTCGATTATTCCATAATCGATTTGTTTTGTATCGTAATGAAAACTTAAATTTACTAGCCTGTACACTCGTTCCTCTTCTTTCATTCGTTCTAAACTTTATCCACTTTCAGTTTCGTATACTTTTTTTAAAATTTATTTATCATATTTAAACATGCACCGTACATTTTTTTGCACCGTATGTTGCATAGTTCTTTTCCTTTCAAGAATTGCAATAACTTATTTACATAAATACTCATTTTTGCCATTAGTCGAGGAGAGGCGTTGACGAAAATTTACGAATCGAGGAGGTGTAAAATTCGCTGATGAATTTTGGAAACCCAAGGTGATGTGATTTTTGGCAGGAAATCTTATCTCTGTTTGTCGAATCATCGTCTCCTCTTCCTGGACACCATCTTCCTCCGCGATGACATCATTTCACGCTAACGAACGTTGCCAATTGGAGTTCCAAAATTCTAATGCTTAAAAATTCGATCGCAAAGTTTTTTCGCTCAACGCCTGAATTCAATTTCAGAGCTAGACCCGAGAGGCCAGTGTCTTTATTATGGAAAATTGCGTGGTACAAATCGATGAAGTTGTCGCGCGTCGTGTAGCGATAACAAAATAAAAAAAAAGAAACAGACCAGGACGAAGGAGAACAGCATCCAGTAATTAGTCGGCTAAAGGTTTTCTCTCTCATTTGATTTCTGTTATTCGTTTTCATCCATTAGCAAACGGGACATTTTAATTGACGCGAACGAACGTTCGTACCTCGAGACGATATGCATATTATGAATAATTCTGCACGCTTGGATAAACTCTCTTACAAATAGTTTCCGTGTCTCGCGACAAAACAAATTTTCCTCAGGTCATAAAAAAAAAAAAATACAGACAAAGAAAGAAAAAAACATGAGAAATATTGTATCAAACCGACGAACAAATTTTTGTTTTCCGTCTAATGGACATGAAACATTTAGCATACCATTTAGGGCACCGCTGTTCGACCGAATCCTGATCTCGCTAAAATAATCATAATCATCGATTTCGAAACAAACATAAAAAAAAAAGAAGAAAAGGAAACAATAATATTTTAGTCCCATATTAAAAAAACGGTGCTTCAATCTAAACGCGATTATACGTGAGTAGATAAAGATTTAAATACGCGATACGCCTTCGCGCGAGACGCTGGTTGACACAGCGCAGTCCCCCGAATCGGAAATCGGCGTAAATTGCGTATGGCATCAAAAATACAAAGAGAGAGAGAGAGAGAGAGGATATCAGACACGACTAGCACGAGACACTGAATTAATTCCACTGCGTCGTCTAACCGGATCGTTGCGTGTTTGACACGTATCAATGATCATAAATAATCTCATACGCTTGCATTAAGTGTTCACCCTCTCCCCTCTTTCCTAGGATGAATTATGTCCTGGTACGTTCATGGAACACGTCATCTCCTAAGCGAACGTACAATACACATATGGGCTATTCCATTCAAACTCGACAAAAAGAAATCAGAATTTTTTAATCCGTGTTCTAGATTAAAAGTTAGGATGTATTTTTTTTAAGAACGGGAGAAACATTGTTATTTGTACAAGCTGACATGAAACGCCCCATATATATTAATTGTGTTTTCATAAATCCTGAAAGCTTCGTCTCCTGGTTTCTCTCTCTCTCTCTCTCTCTCTCTCTCTCTCTCTCTCTCTCTCTCTCTCTCTCTCTCTCTCTCTCTCTCTCTTCTCTCTCTCTGTCTCTTCCTCTCTCTTCCCTTGATTGATTATAATATCCCGGAAAAAACATACACGTGTCTCGCAATTTAATCGGCATGATTCACCGGGTGCGATCATCTCGTAAAAGGCGATACGACCGTGAACGATATTGTGCACACAAAGCGTATTATTGCGAAAGAATCGTCGAGTGAAAGAGAGAGAGATTTTTCTTTTTTTTCGTTAACCCCCGAAAAATTCGCCGGTACAGCTTGCCGATCGTTACCGCTCGATTTTTCTGGGATCGACGGACATTGCGTACTCGAAGACCGGAAGTAGAGACTCGTCAAGGTGTAACGGAGGCCGAGGATTCTCTCGGCTATAATCGCGAAGGTATAAATACGAGAAGTTAAAGAGCGATGATGAATTTAGCGCGTCCTTGGGACACCGTTTAAAAATCTTGGAACGATGAGATCGTATCAAGGATAAAAGCACGAGACGATCGAAACGCGATCTATAGCACACGCCTTGATTCATAACGTTTTACGAATGTCCCTTGGAGCTGTAAAGGCGCGTGTTGTGTTATTTTTTTGTTCATAAAGCGAAAATATGACGCATTTTTCTTTTTCGTTCGCCATTGGCCGATCCGCCGATTCTGTGCCGAAATTCTATCGACGGTATTATTGCGTACGTCGTAATAATTTTCACGTGTCTTATAATTCTATTATGTATACCATAAAAAGATGGCGGTGTTAAAATCGACCCAATCGGTAGTTCGGGACGTCGTAAATAGCCAAGTGCATCGTCTGTGCTCAGTCTTAGTTCAATAATTCATCCCGGATTCCAGACGAGACAATGTTCTTCATCGTTGATGATAAAATCGATCGTCGTTCGGAATCAAAATGGAATTAAACGATCGCTCCTGCCATTTTTTTTTTCAAGAGTCGCCATACTGGGGCACCGCAGGACTGCTCTTTCTTCTTGTTTTCTCTGTATTTTGTCCAGCACTCAGGAGGTTCATACCAGTTCTTCGACCACCCTCGGTGCTCTGTTTCCCATTGAACTTTTCCATAGCTCGAGTATAAGAACCGGTGCAAACTTTGCCCCAGACCCTTCTTTCCTCTGGAGTCATAGCGGACGTTGGCTTATTCACTCTTCCTGATTCGTTGCGATTTTCCGTTCCGCTCATTCTTTGAATCTCACTCCTCGTTGGTTCCCAGACAGCTGGATTTCTTTTCGCGTATGTCTTGTTGACGTCGTCTTTTTCTAGGGAGGTGCTGGAACCTTGAGTAACGTGAACGTCCTCCCAGGACATTCCAATGTCGGATTGGACGCTGGAGGGAGTTGGACAACTGCTCTCGCTCGACAATGAGGAAGATCTGACGAATGAGGGTGGTATGTCCAATTTGACTTGTTCCGCGTCACGAGAAGTAACGCTCGACGTGGGTGGCTCGCTCTTAGCTCTGTTGAGAACGGAGACAGTACCGTTGTTGTTGTTACTGTCATTGTCCAAAGACATATTGTCGTTAAGTATGATCTTCGTTATTGACGTGCGTTTTCTCAATTTTTCCAAATTCTCCTTTGAAGTTCTCTGCGAAGCATCCATTTTCTGCAGGATATCCTTGAGGTTCACGGAGCTGTCTAATCGCACGTCGGCCTGGCCTTTTCCCGATGATCTTGACAAGGTGGCAACGCTAGTGTCTTCGATCTTAGGACACGTGACATCTGGAAAAATGTAGTTGGGAAGTCGTTCCTTCTGGCGATACGAGCGAGGATTAACTGTTACTTGTTGGCTGGAGACAGTCTCGTTCTTGTCTGGATCTTCGACTGGACGACTCGTCTTGGCGCCATCTACGCACTGCTTGTATTTCTGATCTATCCGAGTGTCCAGGCTCTCCTGCGACTCTATCTCACCACCAAAATTCGAATCCTCGCAAATCGGCCAGGCGGAATTGACCTCGTCCACCGAAAATGCACTCTCGATGGAATCTTTTCCAACGTCCTCCTGACTACTCTTCATGGCATTCTCGAGGTTATCGGTGTAAGAATCCAACTCGTTGTCCTCGTTGCCCGAGTCGTTGTCAAAATCCTTGAGGACACCCTCGTTCTTCTCGTTCTGCTTTCTCAGCTCTTCCCAATTTTTTCTGGGCTTGTAACTCGTCTTTCGTCTGACTATACCACGTCCCGTGATATTAATGTCAGGAATGAAGAGTCTTAGTGCTTTTGGTCCTGTTGGAAAGGTCACCTCGTTGACTCTTTTCTCCGTCATAATCGCCTCGAGACTCGTTTGCGAAGCTACTTCTTGATGTTTGTTGAATGCGGAGACCAACTGTGCGACAGTGTACTTAGGTTCGTCGGTCTCGGACTCGGAGTGATCGTCCTTGTCGTCGGAATTTCCGGAATTGTTGGAATGACTCGATATGTCAGAATTTTGACGCTTCGAGGATTGTTTGACGGTCAAGAGTGTTCGATCCAACTGAGTCTCGTCGGAATCTTCCGTGAGAGTGTCCGACTCGACAGATTGAAGAGAATCAAAATTTTCCTCCGACTCCATTTTCTTGGGTTCTTCCCGATCTTCCTTGTCGGAATTTCTCGTTTCCAAATTCACCTTGAATTCATCGTCAACTCTCTCCTCCTTCACATATTTCGTCTTTTCCAGGTCGCTCTCATTTTCCAAAGATTCACATTCGTCCTTTGATTCTCGAGATTCATTAGAACTCTCCTGTCCAATTTGTTCGCAAGAAAGTCTCTCCAAGGAATTCTCGAGATTGGTCGCTGCTACTTCCGGTTTCTCGGATCTCGAGCAAACCGAAAGTCTCTCATGAGTCTCACTCCCATTTTCAAGATGTTCGAAGGATGCGCTGGAGCTGGAAGAGGCAATCTCGTTCCCGATTTTCTTGATTATCGGCAATACATCTTCGGTCATAGCACGCTGATCCTTCCTACGTCTTTTCTTCTTCCTGAGACACTCGAGACTGCGATAAATATCGAGGACACCTTGTGATTTCGACAGACATCGAAGACCGTACAATTTCTCTTGCGAACGGCTGCCGAATAGCGGATTCATCATTTCGTCCTTTTGCAACGCCGTCTTGCCAGCCTGTGACAGACAAGCCTGCGATTGAATCTGATTCAGACTTCGCATTCTTGACAGGAGACCGCGTCTCGTCACGTGATTTAGATTCGCTTGTGAACGACTCTGCGCTTGACTCAACAGACCCTGAGTCTGTTCTTTGTTCAACAGACAACACTGGCTCGTCGCCAGACTCGCTTGACTCGTCGTCAACGATGTGTGAGACGAATTCAAGCTCGTTCTCGAATCCGCTGGACTCATGTAACACTCGCTACCCGTGAGACTCGCTCGACTTCCGGTTAGCGCGTAACTCAAACACATCTCGCTCTGACTCAAACTTCCACCAAGTCCCTGATTCTGATTGATCGATTCCGCGAGATTCGCGTGACTCGTTGCTTGACTTATCAACGCGGCTCGTCGAAGATTCTCGCGACTCACCACGCGTTCCAGCAACACCTCGCGCGATTTTGACAAATATCTTCTTAGATGAGGCGACGCTTGGGTCGGTGCATCTCTCAACCAGTCGTGGCGCAGACATTGCTTTGCTGACATCCGTGCGCTGTGAAAAACAAAATGGAAAATCGTGAAAAATATGTTTACTTTTCCAAAATAGCAATTAAAATAAAATGGCGTTGAAAATCGGTAAGATTTTTAAGTTTATGGACATTAGAATTGTTGTTTACCTTGGGTCTAGCACGAGAAGCTTGGCGACAAAGTCTTTCGCCTGCGCCGATACGTCCTCGAACAATTCTTCGGGAAAGTCAACCTCGCCAAGGGAAATATTTTGAAACGTTTCCTGATCCGTCTCGCCCCCGAATGGTGAAAATCCGGTTAGTAGAACGTAGGTTGTTACACCCAGTGACCTGACGATATCAAATTTACGATAATTTAATTTATCTAAAATTAATTTAAAAAAAAACGAAAAAAATATTTCGAAGGAAAAAAAGGAATATCTCACCACATGTCAGCGGCTAACGTTATTGGCTCGTAGTGAAGAATTTCAGGAGCTGGAAATAATTTTCCTTTTATATCGTAATAATTTCAAAGACAAAATTACGAAAAATTCAAATATCATTGGACTCACCGACATAATCCGGTGTACCGAGTATTTCCCGAACTTCCGTACCCTCGAGAATCACCCTCGAGATCTCAAAGTCGCAGAGCTTCACCTCGCTCTCGGGAAAGCTGCCCATCATGACGAGATTTTGTGGCTTTAACATGAAAATCGAGCAACTTTTACGACCCATGGAAAATAAAATCAAATATCGTCGTATCGTAAACGATTTATTTTCAAACGATTAAATTCATGATTCAATTTCTAAAAGATCGAAGGGTTTTCGATCACTTTCTTCCGGAGAAATCGATATCGCCAATATGGAAATCCATCGAGTTTCTCGAGTTTTGCATTCGAATGAGAAATCTTTTTATTTCAACGTAAGCCACGTGCACGCGTTACGCGCTCGTGCCTTACGTTATCGTTGAAAAACAACTTCCTACAGTAGTCGCGAAGCGATAAGGTTGTCTCTCTATTGGTTTCTCGAATATACGTTATCCATATATTTATATATTTGCCCCTAAGTCCTACGCTCCTTCGACAGTTTTGTTTATATCTGTCTCGATCGATCGAGCCTTACAATATCAACGTTCGATTCGAGGTATGTAATATTAGTAATCGCCAGAAAAAAATTTAACAAAATTTAAAAATAAAATTCGAAACCAAAAAAACAATAAAAATTATTTTTCGATATTTTTCACCATTCTTTCCACTCCAACAAAAATCAAATCCATCAAATCAAGTAATCAAGTAATCACCAGAAAATAATGTAACAAAATTTAAAAATAAAATTCGAAACCAAAAAATCATTAAAAATTAATTGTCGATATTCTTCACCATTCTTTCCACTCCAACAAAAATAAAATCCATCAAATCAAGTAATCAAGTAATCACCAGAAAACAATTTAACAAAATTGAAAAATAAAATTCGAAACCAAAAAATCAATAAAAATTATTTTTCGATATTTTTCACCATTTTTTCCACCCCAACAAAAATCAAATCCATCAAATCAAGTAATCAAGTAATCAAGTAATCACCAGAAAACAATTTAACAAAATTGAAAAATAAAATTCGAAACCAAAAAATCAATAAAAATTATTTTTCTGAATTTTTCGCCATTTTTTCCACCCCTACAAAAATCAAATCCATCAAATTAAGTAATCAAGTAATCGGCAGAAAAAAATTTAACAAAATTGAAAAATTAAATTCGAAACCAAAAAATCAGTAAAAATTAGTTTTCGATATTTTTCACCATTCTTTCCACTCCAACAAAAATCAAGTCCCTCAAATCAAGTAATCAATTAACCACCAGAAAACAATTTAACAAATTTGAAAAATAAAATTCGAAATAAAAAAATCAGTAAAAATTAATTTTCGATATTTTTCACCATTCTTTTCACTCCAACAAAAATCAAATCCATCAAATCAAGTAATCAAGTAATCACCAGAAAACAATTTAACAAATTTGAAAAATAAAATTCGAAATAAAAAAATCAGTAAAAATTAATTTTCGATATTTTTCACCATTCTTTCCACTCCAACAAAAATCAAATCCATCAAATCAAGTAATCAAGTAATCACCAGAAAACAATTTAACAAAATTGAAAAATAAAATTCGAAACCAAAAAATCAATAAAAATTATTTTTCGATATTTTTCACCATTTTTTCCACCCCAACAAAAATCAAATCCATCAAATCAAGTAATCAAGTAATCACCAGAAAACAATTTAACAAAATTGAAAAATAAAATTCGAAACCAAAAAATCAATAAAAATTATTTTTCTGAATTTTTCGCCATTTTTTCCACTCCAACAAAAATTAATTTTAATTAAACAAAAATCATGAAAGCTTCGAAGGAAAAAAATTGCGACAATCATTGAACCAGTCACTCGAAGATCGTTCCCGTACGTCGCGGTTCAGCGAACGTAAAAGTGTCAAACGACTATTATATTCGCAGAGACCAATGCCGCAACAGTGAATAATGAGTCCCGTCTCAAAAAATCGCGCGACCGTTAAATTTCAAGAGGTTATTGATTCCTGTTGCCACGGAGGTGTTGTGATTTAGCGCGCGGGACAAAAAAATTAATTCATAACGTCATTATACCAAAATTTTATCTCCAACGATAGACAGATCGATGATGTACCTGACATAAATAACGCATTAATTTTGTTTATTTATTAATAACTATAGTTACTGATGTAACGATTCGAAGTGTTTACCAGGAACAAGAGGAGAGGATTTCTTGCGGGGGCGCGTTGAATGCAGAAGTGCCGTAAGGATAGCTTCACGAATTCTCGAGATATTTTCTTTTCTCTCTCTCTCTTTCACACACACATTCTGTCGATCCAAGGAGAAAAATAATCGTATACGATCAATTTAGTCGCCGGGTGTCTTCCAACCTTAATATCAAAGCCTTGGGCGCGATTTCTCACGTGGGCGAGCACCGCGCTTTGAATATTCAAAGTTTCGTGACGTCTCTCTCTCTCTCTCTCTCTCTCTTTTCATTCGTCCAGTCTTTCCGTACTTGATTACGCTTCGTCTCGGGAAACCATGAATAAAAAAAAAGAATTAACACGAGTATGAGTAAAAATTAATTGATCGTTTATATCGACGATCGGGCGTATTAATATTCGATCGGATCGATGCCGATAAATATGTCGATATGGAATAAAAAACAGGAATTTCGCAAATTAGATATTTTAATATTAGTCAAATTATATTTTCCATATTTATCGATTTATCGAAAACTTGATTTTTCATTTGATTTTTGTTTATAACCGAAGAATTTTTTCCGTCGACGTTCGAGACTTTTTCGGTTCGCTGTAAAAAATAATGTCGAATTCTCGTTCGTGTGGGAACACGAGTAATATCGCGCAGATTGCTCGGTAATTGGTTCTTCGACCTGTGAAAAAATGAGGAAACTTCGAGCAAAGAAAAAAAACGTAGAAGAAAAACATATTCGTCCGAAGTTTACGAGAAACGCGAACGTTCGTCGTAGCTGGCGAGACAATCGCGAGAGAGGATTATCCCCGGAGATCCTTGCGACGATACGAGACGAGAACGAAAACGCTCTCTCGTCGAGTAAGCGCGTGGGCGCGAGAAAACATATTCTCGCAATAACGCGGACGACCAAATGTCCAAGCTCATTCAAACGAGGGAAGCACATCGATGTAAGAAACGAGAGAACAAACATTCCCGGGAGTCGTATAAGATCGCGAGAGATATAACGTAACGCTCGCGGGATGAACCGTGGAATGAAAAAGGAGATAACGATGCGCTCGATTCTCTCCTTTTTACAAACACTTATGTATAATAATAATTACGAATAAATATTATTCCTACAATAATCATAATTTGAAAGAAAAAAAAACGATTCCTGCAACGTATCATTTGTTTACCCGATTGGAATAATGGATCTACCCACGTGACGAGAGATAAAAAATGATTTATTCAAATCAGACAAAAATCCACCAAAATATAATCCTCGAAGATTCTTGAAATTTGAACCAACGAAAAATTCCGATATTTCATAACGATCGGGCATGTCCAGTACGAAGAATAATCATAATATCGAGCAATGATACGTAGGGCGTGTAAGGGTGTGGCCAGATTTTTCTTTAGGCTGGAGAACAAAGAGGATGTAATATCCACGAGTCACAAGGAATCGAGATAAAACTTCTTTGATAATAATAATCATACAAAAATGAAAAATAATTGATAGTGCCATTATTTTTTATGGTATTTAAACAAAATCGGTATATAAATTATTATTAATTCTTGTCATATTTATCGCGTGTTCGTCATAGAGTTGCTAGATTATTATCGTTCAGCTGGTAATGCCTGACTCGTTCCTGTCGTAGAATCGCCATGGAGCACTGGAGATCGTGGTTGTGTGTAGGCGAAACGCTCGACATATCGCGTAGTATAGTGCCATGAGCACATCGCAGAAACTGTCTCCGAGTGCTTTATATGCGTCTCGTTCTTAGGCAAATAATAACGTCTTTTTTTTCCTCGATGCATTATTATACTCCTTTATTATAACGTTGCAATGTTCACCTGTTCGTGGACTTACCAGCGTGCATTTTTTGTTCTATTCGCTTCGATCGTTCGCTTCAATCTCAATCCTCGTGATCGCGATTATAAACAACGAGATTCAAGCTCGTAATTAAAAACATTTCTTTATTTTTCCTTTCATTCGTATTTGTGTTTAATTCAATTTTTTTTCGTAAGTTTACTTGACGCCAATCGATTTAATTAATTGCGAGAAATGAACAGAGAGACAAGTTCGCTTCCGTCCAAGGAGATTTCGCGATCGGTGTTACTCCGTTACGGTTCGTGGAGAATGAGAGTTTAAGTTACGAGTACTGGCGTGTACGAGTGAATTCGTAAAAGAGAAAGATGCCAGAGAGGGAGAGAGAGGGATTCGAGCCAGCCGAATTCTTTCACGTTCCAAATACGGCAGGGCCAAAGAAGCGAAGAGCGAGACTGCCCTGAGGGCTTTTGCCGCGAATATGTGGAGCACCAGCTGGAAGATTGGAGAAATGGTGTCTGATGGGAGAATCGAGGGAACGAGGGTCACTCGAGTCTGAGGGTACTTCGCTATTAGGTAAAGATATTTCTTACCGTACAATTTACATCGTATACTTTTATGACGCTCAATTTTCTTTTCACCTTCTTCATTTATACGCATATTTATATACGAGACAAGAAAAAAATACGATGATTTATGGTAGGAAAGTTTCTTGTTGTCGCTTCGCTTCCTGGTCGACGAAAACGTTTTTAGTTTGTCAGGGATCGAGCGAGTTCTCTCGTGCTATACGTTTGTACAGCAGGAGATGGAATAAATTCTCACTCGATTTTATATATGCGAATATTATTTATTTATATTCATATTTATATAAATAAATAATAAATAATATAAATATTTATATATTCGTATGTATGAACTGGAAGCGATGGTGAATATTTGCAGCAAGCGTGGTAGCTCGTACCCCGCACCCTTCACCCCCGGTTTGCCATAAATCGTATATGGCAGGACGAGTCATCGGTCGGCACACTGTCCTATAAAATCTTTCTCTGTCTCTCTCTCTCTCTTTAGTCGCTCTCTGTCCATGCCACGTATAGTAGCCCGAATCCTCTCGCAATTATTTCACGGCGTAAAAATAATGAGCTCGATTCCAAGGATGAGAAAATTAAGCTATATATGATCTTTGTACACTGTATGCGTTTTTGGTTCTCGTTACACCATCGTTCGCGTTATTACGTCTCGCGAGAATTGGCCGTCTTTTAACGACGATTCAAGATCGAGCCTCGAACCATAATATTTTCCAATTAAAATTTCAATCATTTTATATGCCAAGGAAAATTTTCGATTATAGCGACAATTTCGTATAATGTGGGATAGTAATAAATTTATTTTCGTAATATTGATATTAAACTAGTGTTGTATTTTAGGCCATGTTAAAGAAAATGTTGAGATTGTTAAAATGCTAAAATCAACGGGGTCGACGCGCTTCGAACATCCTCGTGGTCAAGGATCGTTTGGACGTCCACGCGCGGTAAAGAATTATTTCCGAGTCACACCGTATATAGCAGTATGCATATAGGACCTGTATATATATATATCTGTCGCCCTGAAAACTTATATATATATATATATATATCTTTTCAGGTCGAGACTGACAAAACAACATTCGAGAAATTGCACAGAGCTTTCCACGTCTCCCTATATTCATACGCGCGCTCACGCACAAAACCGGCGTATATGCGCGCCTGTGCGAGTTTTTATTTTACACTCTCATTGCGCATCTTGCTGCGTACGATGCCGGCATGCCCTTGTGGTCTCGACGGTGTACACGGAGGTGGAGACCGCGGGCGTATACTTCACCAGGGCCCGCGGTTTACATCGAATTTCTCTTCCTGGCCTCTGTCGAGGCTGATGCCCCGTACCTGTGAGCATAACACTCGCGAGATCGAACGTTCCAGAGTCGACCCTCTTGCGGCAATTTGCTACATACGCGGCGCGAAAGCTTCCCGGCTCTTTCAACAATTTATCCGATAATTAGTCGAATTTTTCTTTCGAGACAGCGACGAATTAAAGAAAAAATCGTTTTCATAATGTTCGTCGATTATTTTTTTGTCAACTTTCTTATCGATTTCTTGCCAGCTTCTTCGTGCGCATTGTCGAAAAGGAACTTTCACGATAATGGAAGAATCGCGCTCTTCGTACGAGAAATTTTCTCAGCTTTTCTCAGCTCTTTCAACAATTTATCCGATAATTAGTCGAATTTTTCCTTCGAGACAGCGACGAATTAAAGAAAAAATCGTTTTCATAATGTTCGTCGATTATTTTTTTGTCAACTTTCTTATCGATTTCTTACCAGCTTCTTAGTTCGCATTGTCGAAAAGGAACTTTCACGATAATGGAAGAATCGCGTTCTTCGTACGAGAAATCTTTCCAGCTTTTCTCAACTCTTACAACAATTTTTCCGATAATTAGTCGAATTTTTCTTTCGAGACAGCGACGAATTAAAGAAAAAATCGTTTTCATAATGTTCGCCGATTATTTTTTTGTCAACTTTCTTATCGATCTCTTACCAGCTTCTTAGTTCGCATTGTCAAAAGAAAACTTTCACGATAATGGAAGAATCGCTCGTCTCGATATCGTCCCGCGCGTTTCTTCTACGCTGGACCATTTTTCGCGGATACCCACGTCCTGTGACACTACGGCAGTTCACCTCGCCTCTCCTTCGCCCCAGCGCTCTACGGCAGCGGCACGTCCGCACGGCAACAAGACGAAGGGAGAAGAGTAGAAAAGACCAAGGAGCATCGTCGATGTATGCGCGATTTCTGAGAGTAAGTAAGGATGCGAGAAGAGGAAAAGAGAGAGAGAGAGAGAGAGAGAGAGAGAGAGAGAGAGAGAGAGCGGATAAAAAGCGAGAAAGAGGGAGGAAGAGCACGCGAGATCAGCGTGCTCCGTGTGTACTTATAGCATGTACTGAATACGTATATATATTAAGTACGTAGATGAGAGAGAGAGAGAGAGAGAGAGAGAGAGAGAGAGAGAGAGGATCTTGGACCGTACGCGACGAGCATCAGCAGGGCGAGATTGACCTTGACGTGGTAATAGGCTGTAAATCCCGATCTTTATGCCCAGATATGTACGCTTCCACGTTCGGGCGGTTCCCGACCGTACAAGCTATTTGTGTTGTACCCTATACATATATATATATATATAGATCCTACGTAGCCAGAGGAAAAAGGAAGTGAGCGTCAGACGAGATCTCTTCTGCATGTCTGGAACTTTAATAACGTGTACAGCGTGCAAAGGAGCTTTTAAAGCGAGCGCAATTTTCTTCGCGGCTGTAGATAAATAGCCATTGATAGTCGTACATAACTTTGCCACGTTCGAAATTAGTCGAACGACACGAATCTCAATTCTTCATGTTTCGTTGTTAGATGGGAGAGGTGGATTAGCTTTCAGGGATTTTCAAGGACGCGGCGGGTTCGAAGTTCAAGGATTGAGATTTTCTTTCGTAGATTGTGTTTAATAATTATGGAGTAATTTTATCGTAGCAATTTAAACAAAAAAAAATAGAAAATCAACGATTTTGTGAAATTAAAAGTTTTGACTTTGAGGGTTAAAAACTGGGTCGAGGTTTGAGACGATAGTTCATTTCTTTTTGTAAATTGTAATTGAAATTTTATAGAAAACGTTAGGGGAATTTTAGAAACGTGACGTAGAAATTGTAAATTATGGAAAACTGAGTGAAAAATCGATCTTCATTGCTAACGACGATCGAGCTTCCCTTTAAACAGATCTTGGGCGAGTCGCTCGATGTTCCGTCGATCCTGTCGATCGGTCCTCGCCCTCCTCGATCGCTATATCCGACTTGTTATTTTCGCTTGTTCGGAACACACGCTCTACCAGAATCCGAAAGAGAGCGCGAGAAAGAGAGCGTGCATCGGAATCGGGACTCTTTTATACGACCCTTTGTCCCAGGTATTCTCCGTAAATGGTTATCCAATTTGTTTTCTCGGCGCTTATCGCAAATCGCCGTCGCGGGATTCCTGCACTCATTCTTCCTCTCTCTCTCTCTCTCCCTCTCTCTCTCTCTCTCTCACCCACTGTGTTTCTCACACATCCGTTGCACCCTCCGCGAACTGTAAAATGGCGCGCGAATCGACAACACAAACGGTCGTAATTAAAGCTTTCCCTCGATCCCTTCTTTGGCCGAGAACGTATCACGTCGTACGTCTCGAAGTGGCTTCCTCCTATGTGCCAAAGTTGGCGTCTTTGGTAGTGGCGCAAAGTGCTACTCATTACTGCTCGAACCCGTCTATTAGTTGAGATTTGCTTGCCGAGCAACGCGGAAACGAGGAAGAAAACATGGAGTTTGCAAATGGCGACCACCCGAACGTGTACACTTTACTCTCCTTTAGGTATAACGAGCAAACTTTGAGAAGCTTCGGAATCGAAGCTATCGCGATAAAGTAACCTTAGAAAACCCAACAAAATAGCAAAAAAACAATGTTTCTTCATTTTTCTCGTTCCATTAATTCGTTGTAATCGTTTTTTGCATTATGAGAATTGGAACGGCACGAGTGATAAGAAAAAGAAAATCGGCTGGAATAATTGCCGATTCGCGATTCCCATCGTTAAATGCAACGTACGATCGACAAGATAGACAAATGATTGGCGAGACTAAGATTCCTCCGATGACAGTGAGAGCGTAATCGCCGATTCCAGATTCTGTGCTCGAGCGATGGAAATCTCCAGTGCGAGGGAGAGATGGAAAAAAAAAGAAAACGTGCCGATCGATCAGCCGGTAGAGACGCGAGCATCGTTTTTGTCAATCGTCGGTGCCTTTTGCCCGAGATTAGAAGCAATTAATACGTCCATTTAAGTGCATACGGCAGACTCGACGCTATTACATCTGAAACTTCATGCCGATTTCGCATCTCTCACTCACTCTCTCTCTCTCTCTTTCTCTCTCTCTCTCTCTCTCCCCCTCTCCCTCTTTCGCTCTCTCTCTCTCTCTCTCTCTGACCGATTACATTGGACCGTGGATCACAGTGAGGTGACCAGGCGGTGAGAGATTCTAAGAAAATCCACGTATCCCGACGAATACGGATTCTCGTTGTGCCGTCCATAAAACGAGATCTAGTAGACGCATACCGATCGAGTGACAATCGCGCGAAATACCGATGGAGACTTCAATCGTTGCGTCATTTAATTCCATACATCGAGTAATAATTGATTCGAGGTTATAGATCGATCAAGAACGTGAAATGAACGAGCGTTGTATAAAAAGTAAAACCCTCGGGGAGACATCTTCATTTAGGACGAATCGGCGAATGTAACGAAACTTCTCGTCGTTTGGAAAATTTGTCTTCGATACGAATCGTTGTCACGAATCGTGAACTTTTTGTTGAATAGCGACCCGCCTAATACGTTCGCGCTAAAGACATCGAGTCGTCCTGTGTTGTCAGCCTTCGTTCGATCAAGGAATGTATTTTTGTCGTTGTTGTGTTTGTTTTGTTTTGTTTTACGAGTACGTACGAATTATCCTATAACGACAGTCATTCCTTCGATCTACCATAAATGGTCATTTTCGAGAATACGGATATGAACGAAAATGGCTGAAAGCAGGCGGCATGATTTAATTATGTACATTAATCAGCGTCAGTGTTCCCGAACAGCTGCGCGACATTAGAATACGCAATGCGCGTCGAAGAAACGAGAGCGAGCGAAAGAAGACAAAAACGAAGGGAAAAAAAAGGAAGAAAAAAAAAGAACGGAGACAAGATCGAAGAAAAAAAAAGAAACCGAGACAAGTTCTGGAACATTTTTGTGTGTTTAGGCCTTACCTTGATGTCCAAATGTGCGATATTTCTCTCGTGTAGGTAGGCAAGTCCTTCCACGAGCTGTTTGACAAAGTGTACGACGTCACCCTCGAGCGGCACCAGATCACCGTCTATGAGAGTCTGCAGATCTCCGCCGGGTGCGCTGTCGCGACATTAAACAGAGACAAACATATATTTTTTTTCTTTTTAATACATTGAGCGCAATATTTATACATTCGACGCTCGTAAAACGCGGGTCTTTGTGCGCGTTTTGGTACAAGACGCCGCCGCATGGAGCGCCGCGCGATCGTAAATACGCGCGTTGCGCGCTGTCCCCTTCTCGCACGACTCAATTTTACTCCTTTATTCCACGTTTTCGTGTCGGGCTCGCGCGTATAAGTTCATTTCTTTTCTTTTATTATTCTTTTCTTTTCCTTTTTATGACTAATCGTTAAAACGAAGATATATGTACTCACAACTCCATGACAAGTATGATCTCTTTCGGTGTCTCGTAAACGTCGTGCAGACGCACTACTCGTGGCGATTGCGAGCACAGCGACAGCAGCGCTATCTCGTGGCGCAATTCTGCACTGCAGTCCGTATTGAAGCGACTTCTCGATGAATATTTCGCCGCGTAGAGCGTACCCGTGGAACGCGAACGACATCGAAAAACCCTCGCCCATTGACCGCTGAAATAATTATAAATAATCAAACTCGATCATACACATAATATAAATAATATAAATATAATGAATAAAATGAATGAATAATTTGAAACGAAAATTAAATAAAAATAAACTCTGTCGTTTTTATAAAAAATGAAAAAAAAAAAACATATACGATTTGGTACTCCCATTTTGTTCGCGACCCTCGTTACCCCCTACCCTTCTCTCAATCTCGAAACACGTGTGAAATCAGCAAGACGCGAAGGTATGCAACGTTTGATCGATCGCGTCTGGTAGAAAATGTCCAAGGTATTGCACATAGGAATCGCGGGTCGATCGATTCATCATTCAGAACGCGAGGAATCGTTCGATTTGCGCATACATATACATACACACATATATCTATATTTATACGTGTTAAACGACCGTCGTCGAAGATTCCGAGAGTCTCACCGTGCTGCGAAGGCCGGCGCCTCGGCGCTCCGACAAGGTTGGACACATTGTAACCCGCGTATCATATTTTCTCTCGCCCGCGATCAAACTTTCTCTCTCTCTCTTTCTCATTCCCGTGAAGATCGAAGATTCTTACTGTCTTGGTTTTCAGATTTCTTCCCATCCCTCTTAATTCCATCTCGCGACAATTTTTCTGTTCTCCATCACGAACCGACGAGTTCTCGCTCTTATACAAAGTGGCCTAAGGCGCTATCGTCGCGAATCGATCAAACTGTCATTCATTCCCTCGATAATGAAACGAGACGTAATCGATACGCTCGACCATCGTCTCCATTTATGGAAAAAAAAAACGAATTTTATCGCCTCGAGTTTAGATAATTAAATAGTAAAAAAAAAAGTGGGATTTCCGTAAGACTCGTTGATCCATGGAAAATGTCCAGAAAATTGGGAAAAAAATGTATTTTAACGATCGCGAGAGATATCGCGCCGCTTTCCAGGGACGTCCACTCTCCGTTTGTACGGAGGCCCTCGAACTCGGAGATTAAAACTGGGCGCGTGCTCGTATATATTCATATGCGCGATCGCGCACAGACACACGCCGTATCGCGAATTTAATGCCGAAGATTAATTCTCATAAAAGTCAGTGCGCGGCCTCCAGAAGGACCGCGCAATTATTCCACTATGACAAGCTTATATACATATATATACGTACATACGATCTACGTAGCATACGTATCATGTACAGATATATATATATATAATATATCTATATATAGCTCAGAGTCTGGACAGAGTCTTGTACTCGTTGCTGCTGTTTTGGTGTTCGCGAAATCGTGATCAAGCGTGGCGAAGTAGAACCCTGTCTTCTCATTCCCCGTGTACGTCAGACAGGATTCGCATACGTGCGAGCGTCCTCTCGTCGTCCATTAAAACACGCCGGGATAATACCGGAGAGGAGTGCGTCGTCGTCGTCGTCTCACGTAGAAAGCAGCAGCATTGTGCACTTTAACGAAAGTGATTTACACCGCGGCATCCCGAGAAGAGAATCGCCGAAATCGATCCGCCTCCTTACGAGGGATTAAATTCTCTAAAGCTCTCGATAATACGTATATAGGAGGACGTATAGCTACGTACAACATACATTTCCGTTTCGTTGGATTTTTGTCTTGCCTGTCATCGTGTTTTTATACGATTTATCGATATGTATTATTTGCAACCGTGTTTCAACATAATATAATATATCATATAGAATGTATAATATAATATAATAATATTATTATATTATATTATATTATATTATATTATATTATATTATATTATATTATATTATATTATATTATATTATATTATATTATATTATATTATATTATATTATATTATATTATATTATATTATATTATATTATATTATATTATATTATATTATATTATATTATATTATATTATATTATATTATATTATATTATATTATATTATTTTATATTATATTATATTATATTATATTATATTATTTTATATTATATTACATTATATATTACATAATATATAATATAATATATATATTGCGTCTTGGTTTCTTCGAGCAGCTGCGGTTCTCGGGGTACGGTGCGATCGACCTTTAGGTACAATCCAATTATTTATAGATCGATGTTTACGTATAACGAGGTATGAATAAATCGATAGATAAGAAAAAGGATTTAATTCGTCGTGGGGAAGGCAATTATGTGAAAAAATGAACTTCGTGAATCTGTCAGAAAATAATTATCCCTCTTCAGAGAAAATCGTGGAGCAATTTTGTTCTCGCGTTTTTGAATATTGCAAGCTCGCTACTTCTCTAGGTAATAATTGTAACTTGTTCTCGGTCAATTTTCTAGACGCGTTTATAATGTGGAATGAAAAAATGAAAAAAAAAAATAGAGAGGGCCGATAAACGTGCGAACTATTACTCGCGTCGGATCGTTTCGTCATATTGTTGGAGATTTTCTTACGTGTATAATTGACACCTCTCGTTATTACAGGCCTGTATAAGTCGAGAATTTATACACGTTGTGATTATGTCTAGAGACCGCCGCTACTTTTTGCCGTTAAAATTACGAGAACGCGGTTACGAGAGAGAGCGAGAGAGAGAGAGCCATCGTTGAAATATATGGGCTCTCATTTTTCCATACGCGAGTGAAAACCGCGACGGCGAGTAAATGATTAAAATTTATTGGCTACGTCCGTTTACATACGCGCCAAAGGATAATCGCTCCGATATACTTTTTCACTCTCTCTCTTTAATACACGCGATAATTCCGATCAATTTTTCCGTTAACTCCACCCGGTCGTTGATCCACAATTTTGCTTTTTTTTTCAATTTTTTTGTAACTCTCGTTAAATGTAACACACGACATTTCCGATCGACTCGGGGAATTGGCCGATTCCGCGAATTTACGTAGGTTATAACACGAACAGGTCTTTGACGACAAGTATATCGCGAGATAAATTTCCCAGCCGGCCTAGATGTCCACTCTTGGATAAAATAGACAATATAATGGCGCCTCGAGCTCTCTTTCGACTTTTAACGTATGCGTATGTTTTACGTATATGTGTATGTATGTATGTGTGTGTGTGTCTGTGTGTGTGTGTGTGGGGCATTGAATGGGTTGAGCCCGCGATTAAATCAACTTCATTAGAGTTGCAAAAACGTTGTGTGGCAATTGTGCGCTACTGATGTTGATACACACACACACACACACACACACACACACACACACACACACACACACACACACACACACACACACACACACACACACACACACACACACACACACACACACACACACACACACACACACACACACACACACACACACACGCACATACACATACATACACACATATATATATTTGTATATTACTATTATGTGTGTTTAACGAGAGTTGTCAATACAAGCGAATAACACATATTAAATTCTGCATTAACATAGCCATGAATATGAAACGAGCTAAAAGTTCACATTAAACGCTCGAGAGTATCTCGTAGTAGCAGCTTGAAGAACCGATCATAACCGTTGTGTCGTAGCGACGAGACAGCTTCCGAACCGTAAACTGCTACTTTGCGATGTAATCAGCGAGTTCTTACAGCATCGAGAAAAATTACCTTGTGAAACTTTCGACTCTCGATGCAATAATTAGTCATAACGTCCGACAAATTAAAACGGAACACGGTATATCGTAAACAGAACTTCGGAGGAGATTGAACAATTACTGTTGACTGTAATAATTCAATAAAAATGGAGAATTTTAATTTGTTTCTGTCGGAAAAACTCGTCGATCGAATTGTCCTACGACCGTTTTATTCCGAAGCGCAGGCCCTTTAACAAAAGTGTCGTGTAACGGACAGTAATTAGAGAAATTGGCGGACCGTCTAATCCGTTTTGTAAACTCTGGTTCAAGTCGCGTCGCCCACGAATTGTCAATATAAAAAAAAAAAAAATCAGAAAAAAAAACAAATCTCTCGAACCCACGCGCTCGTATCGGAATGTTTTTTTTTCTCTCGTACGATCGTATACAGTGATTCATGTGGTCGCGAAAGTATCGATTAGGTCAGAAAAAAGAGAACTCGACGAAAGATTAACGCATGGCTTTACCATGGCGCAGTCGTCGCCTTTTTGTTTCAACGGCGACCTCGTCAAACCGTGAAATCGCTTCTCTCATCGTGTCGGACACCTACCGAACGTATTAATCGTAGATCGATCGATAAGATTTGCATATTGGTTGAGGATTGAATGAAAATCGACGTCCCTCGTTCGGAAGTCCAGATGTCGACTATCTACGAAATTTATACCCGCGTCAATTTTGCTCTGTTCTTCTTTATCATATTTTTTTTTTATTTTCGCAATTTGCATAACGAACGATACGATCGTTCGGGGAAAAAAATCGTTCTATATGTGAGAAAGAGAGAGAGAGACCGAAAGATTAATTAGCGTCGAGGTCCCGACGTTAATTCGTCACGGTAATGCGCCTCTCGCGAAGGAACGAGACGCCCGTCAGGGGTATAACACGTGTTATATTTACACGTATATAACGTTGTTGCACTCGCGAGCTGACATAAAGGCGCGCAAGAGTTTCGCAGCGACACGGGTCAGGCATTAATCATATTTATTGTACCAATTAATTGCCCGGCGGCAAACTAGATCCGCTATAATTATCGGGCATCGGCGTTGCGATTGCACGTCCAACACGGGCGAACAAGGAGCATGACGCGATCTGGCAGGTCGTACGGGGTTAACGCTCGCTATTAAGTAAGCGAAACACACAACGGTTCTGATATATAAAAAACGCGTATACGCTTTACTATACGACGTGACAGTAATTGAATGAATAATGACTCTTGGTCAACACTGTCGATAGTTATAGGCGCGTGTATAGTTTATTTATCGTATCGAATATTCGACGTGAAAGACGATTGATGTTTGACCAAGGTAATTCTACGAAAACGATTGATTCGATCACGATCAAAAACAAAAAATACGAAAAAAAAAGACGAGAAGTCGCGCTTTTGGATAAATTTTATTGAAAGATTTCGATTAAGAATTTATAATTCAATAACGATATTTTAGATCGCGAAACCTTGAAATATCTCTTCACGAATCGGTAAAATTGTTGAGTATCGTTGTTGACAATGGCTCGAATCGATACGACAGTGAGTCAATGAATTCACATATTAGGCAATGGGATGATCGAATATTTGAATTTTTTTCCGCGAATTCGCGACTTTGAAATATTTTCGTCGACCGACGTCAGTAATACGAAACGTAAAAAGAAAGTTCAGGGTTTCGATAGATAATGGACGATGGTCGACCACTATTCTTTTTTTTCTTCTCTTTTTTTTCGTTGTTTTATTTTATTTTTCTCCCGGACTGGTCGTTTGACTCTTGGCCCCAATGACTAGATCTCACGACACCTTGAAGGAGACGTTCTCGCGAACCGAGACTCTCCATAGACTCGAAATCCCAAGTAAGGACAAACATCGTAGCCACTGTGTTTGCCAGAACTCTAATCGTTCTCGTTAAATAGGCATTAAGTACGCTTTTACCCATGCTCGAGGCAAAGCGTGTTGCGCGGATATTTAGCTGTAACCGCTAAGAATAATATCGTGAAATTTTTTGAACTTTGGCTTCGACTTTTTTGTCACAGTAGCAACGCGTTATTCCCTATTAACTGTTTTTGTCAGTTTTTAATGTAGAAAATTTTAATTCCTACTCTTTCGTAAAATCATTTTTGTCAATACGATTATTAATTCGACGAAATCATTTAGGTAATTATTATTCCAATGACGAAATCGTTTCGTCATTATCGTGACCAAATAAGGGAAATAATTTTAATGAACTTTTCCTAAATTTGACGAACTTAGTTTATTCCAATATTATGTTTTCCTTTAACGAGTCCAATGTCGATGTTATTTTATTTCGTGGAAAAGTAATTGATACAAACTCCTGTAAAACTGATAATTCATATACGTATATGTTGTTTTCTCCTCGCTATTATAATTTATCCTTGACAGTGCATAATAATTAGAAAAATTCGTTGACTCACCTGGCGAATGGTTTTGGATCGATCTCGTAGTGTTCCGTAATGGGACCAGTCTTGACGACCCTCGCAAGTTGTGCTTCCTGCACGAGTACCAATCCCTCCTTAACGTGCTTCTCGCTCCACTGTACTCTGCATCTTCCCCGACATCTGTCCGCCGGTTTGTTTTCAGCGACGTCGCGTTTTCCTTTCGCGGAATAAGTCGATGATTTCGAAGCGGTCGATTGTAATTTTCGATGTTGCGGACGGGGCGAAGTTTTTCGCGTCGATGACATCGTGGGCGTTTGATGATTCGACTGATAGATCATGTTTCGTATCACTTCCGCTTACTTCTCGCTACGGACTTCCGGTTTTTCCGAATATTCCCTCTCGTCACTCTATTTAAGAATGACATTCGCCACGTCGTAATTATTTCATTCGTGAAATTCGTCGCGAATACACTCGCAGTTTATTAACGCGGGTGTTTGTTTTTTTTCTTTCGTATTAACGATCGTTTCAATTTTTTGCACACAATTTTTTAATCGTCAAATCATCATTATTCGCATCGACCTTCGTCGAGCGTGCGCGAACGCATCGTTGCACACGCGAGAGATTAATAATAAAACGTGGATGACGTTGTTGCTGTTGCTGGACGCGATCAACGTTGGAGCGCGCACCATCGAGCATCGAGATGCAATTTTATAACAACGGAGAAGCTCGATCTTCGTCGTGACACGATTCGCAATTTTTTCATAGCCTGTATATGTGTATATGTGTGTGTATTATTGTTAACAAGTACTCTCGCGATGTCACGCTATATCTTTCGTCTTCCTCGCCGCTGACTTGACGATTTATGGACAACGTTAACTTTCAAGTGTCACGATCCATTTAACGATAAAACGAGAGACACACTGTGCTTGAGATTTTTTTGCTCCTTTGCGCGGGCGCGCACGCGCGTAGTAAAGTGTCGTCGATGTTCGCTCGCGAGTACTCGAGACGGGATCTTGATTTTTCTTACGAACGCTGAAAATATAGAACGATCGATTAACGGGAGATAAATTTATTAAAATTCGACGAAAAAAATTAAATTACAATTAAATTTCAGAAAAATTATTTTCACAATTAATAAATGAAAAAGACAATATACATACCTACACTCGATTTCCCGGGAAAAAATCGCTGTGCGTCCCGCGAATGATTCAAACTTCTCGAGAACACCGAGATATTTTTCCCAAAATCGACGATTTTTTTAAAAATTGTAACAAAAAAAAATGTTCGCGTCGATATTATCGCGTATTTTGATAAATTAATAACGAACGCGGCGTTTAAAGTTACATATCAATGATAATTCACATCGTGTACAACGTTTTTGGTAGCGCGTATTGGACGAATCGTGAGCTCTCTCGCTCCGTTTCTCCCTCGCCCAAGCAAAACCCGCGCGCACACTCGGTTATCCACTGCGCGCTTCACGGTCCAGCGCGAGTCTGACAACTGGAGAACGAGACGCGAAAGATCCCGGCAAAACGCGAGAGATCGCCTACGGCTTCTTCACTGGTTCAAACTTCCCTCTCTTGGTTCTTCGTCTCTCTCGACCGCCTCGCGACAAGCGTCCGCGTTCGCCCGACTGCCCGACTCTTTTCACCCACCGCGTATATCTATATATCGCCTTATGTCTCTGCTCTCCTTCTTTTTATTCCAACTCTCTTCCTCGCTCCCTCTCTCCCATACCGATCCAGGGTTCTCGCGAACTTGTTTTGCCCTTTCCATGCGCGACGATTTTCTTCGCGAACCCGCGCGCTGGACGCTACCAGACCGCGACTTTGCCGGACGGTGAATGCGCTGACGTAGGTGGAATTCAGTAGTCCTGTCTTTCTGTATATATATATATATATATAGTCGAGAATGCAAACTGTACAAACTCCTCGCGGTTTTAAAAAGCTCTCAAAAATACTCGATAAAAATAAAATTAATTATCCCGAGCTAATTATAATCTTCGTTACGCATTTGCAAACACCTCCGTTTATTAATTAGTTATCGTCGCATTCGTAATTATAACGCGGAATTAAATATTTCCGAACCGCATGATTGTAATTTATACGATTGTTGAAAACGAGAGGAGGAAGAAAAGGATTAAGAAAATCAAAGGAAAAAAAATGAGACAAAAAATAATTGTACGCTATATACACGCGACGCATGCGACGAGACGGAGTGTTCTTTTTTATTCTCGCTTCACGCGCCTGAATCGTAATCGCGGATTCGAATGTTCGAATCCCACGGGATTTCTTGGCGAGCTCACTCGCGAGTCTCGTCGCGTGAATAGCGCTCTCTTTATCGCACGGTTACGCCCAAACACACCGGAGCGACACTCTCGCGGAGCCTGCACATGGAGCTCTCGCGTGTAATCGAGAGCTTATTCCAACTGTACCTGCCAACGTTTTTTTCTCCTTCTTCTTCCTCCTTCTCCTTCTCCGAAGATTTTTTTACATCGTTTTTTTAGTTTATAAGCGTGTCTGTCGCACCGTCGCTAACCTCACGATATTCATGAGTTACATAAGGAAATATAGTCGAGTCGTATTATTTATTCCGATCGATTGGTAATGAGCGTCTCGTGGTAGCCGATCGCAACAATATACTCGTTACATTTTGGAGCGACTTTGACAATGTAGTTTCGCTTGGCTCGTTGTATGGCGAGAATAACGGTTGCATTCGTACGATTTCTTTTTAATCACGTGACAATTCGGATTCTCCCCTAAAATAGAAAAATTCTCGTTCTCTTTGTTCCTTATCTGATAATTCATCGATCGGTTCGAAAGATTAATTAAAGTGTTTATTCAAGAAAAACATCCTCTGGAAGGATAATCGTTCGTTGAGAAGATGAGGATCACTCTCCTTCGCTCTGATAATTCTCTCATCGTCTGGGAGATAATTGAAAATTGGCGTATCGTCGTCGGCGCGACAGAACGAGCTTTTTGCTTTCGATATAATATTCTCGTGTACGTATAACGCTTATGTATAATAATTTTCTCATAATAGCTCAAGGGGATTGGCGACGTCTCGCTGTCATCTCCCTTGTACGTATCGGTTGGACAGACCGCATGTAGGTAAGTACGTATAGGAAAGTGAATATCGCATTTATACAAAAAGCGGAAAAAAGACAAACAAATATTAAATTCTCCTTTTATTGCGGCTGCTAACAATTTTCACGACCCTGAGAATGTCATTGAAAGAATCCTTGGATGACCTTGACCTGACCTGCCGTTTTCCTGGTTCACTAGACAAGATAATCCGATCGATAACGTGAAAAAGTGAAAAAAATGGATAAATTGGCTTTTAATTATTGTTAAAATTTTCGGATCTATCTGTTTTATCGTTTGGCATTAATTAGCAGTATTAATTAACAATTATCCTAATATGTATACGTGGTGGCGCTACGTCAGCCGGTGCGCGACCAGACAAAGAAAACGAGGACGATATTGCGGCGATTCTTCGTCGTCGTCGTTTCGCGACATCGTGAACCCGCGAACAAAGCTTGCGCGGCTTCTCTCGTATGTATAAGCGATTCACGCACGCGTACACCGCACGCCGGATTGCCTTCTTCGAGTTTTCATTAATTTTTTTATTCTTCTTCTTTCTTTTTTATGTTTTTATTCACGTCTCGCCGACAGCGCACGCGTACGCAGTCGAAAGATTTTCGTCCGGGTCTTTATTCAACGTTCCTGTTTTTCTCTTCTCCATGTCTCCGTCTCGTTCTCTCTCTCCCAGTTGGCGCATGGAAAAATTCGCCGGGGGTTTCTATATGTGACGGAGGGCGATAACGCAGCGGGTAAACGCGGTTGTAAAAGCGTTAATATGTTAATGAACGCGTGGGGGCCTTGCCGAGAGATTTTCATGTTCGATTATATCGCTTCTGGGAAATAAAGTGGGCCTCGCACTTTTTTCTCCTCGAGACTGGCAGGTTCTTCGTGTTGGATCTAGAGAGAGAGAGAAAGAGAGAACGGGAGATAGAGAGAGACAAACTTTTGGCATCGATTTTAAGTTTTCGATGGATCTCGTCGACTTCACGCTGTTGTCAAAAAGCAACGTAGCAAAATCGCGAACAGTCACGACTGGAATGCGGTAGTCATGTTTCACTCGACAAATGGTCGCGATTAGATCATCTAGTTTGCTCATTACGAACTCAGCCGCTATTCATTATCGACGAGAGGAACGAGAAGCTCGAAACGAATCCAAGTAAATCGAAAGAAAACTTATCGATTTCTTCATTTTATAAAATATTTTATTACAATAATTTTTGAAATACCAAATTTTTATTTCAAAATTTTATTTATCCGTCTCATCGGTATTTTACCAAACTCATTTCGTCCCTCGTTGAAAATAAAGAAATTAATTGTTCCGGTTGGATAAAATCTATTTCAGTGAAGACGCCTCGATCTCGCGTCATATTAGGAAAAGTCGTATATACAGATTTATCACGGCACGCGACATGTTTATTATCCTTACGGATCTTGGCTCTGCGAAATCGCGAGAATGTAAAGTTTCGTACACGAGCATAAAATACCATTAGCATAAACATAGAGAATCTTTGGTTTCCCACGAGCGCGGGGTGAGCCAGTGCATACGACGATGGAAAAGGATTAAATTGTGTACGCACATCGACCTTCAGGAGATTCCGGTAAATCTGACATTTAATTGCGAGGAGCTCATTCAAGGTGGTAGTGCGTATGCACTTACGGGAATTTCCATTGCGCGTATCGCTCGTCCGAGACGCGGGTGCAACGACAAAGAGACGATCGGGACGGGACGAGAAAAGTATCGAGAGTTTGTACGTATATATATATATATATATATTTTTGTCTACCTCGCGGGAAGACCTCACACTCGCATGTGTGCCTGGCGCCATACGAAGTTGTCTTTTTGTTCGCTTTTTTTTATATTTTGTTTTTATTTTCTTATTCTTTCCTTTCTTTCACGTTCTTCCTTTCTCTTCGTGCCCCGGGCGTTCCATAAACAGAGCCGTGAAAAATCTGCTTTTAAAAACTTCGCTTCGATATTATACGATAGCTTAATTAAAACATTCGGTAATTAATAGTTTCTTTTTATTTATCGAAATTTAAATTGAATTAAAAAAGAAACAGAAAAAAGAAAAGAATGAAGCGAAGCCAAGTTCACGGAGCTACGAGCCTCCCGTTGATATCGAGAGTTGTTTCTGTATCGCTGTAACGTAGCGGGAGGCGCGCACGCGCGTCACACCGTTCTCCCCACATCCGCCTTTCGTACGTGGTGGGAGGATCTTGCGAGTATGCGCACAACAACACAACGTGCGAATTAACGAGGGCTCACGGTCATCGCGATTTATTTTCACTTCTCGCGAGTTCCTTTTTTTTTTGGAATTGAGCTCTCGTGTATATTGTGTATGTATGTATGTGTATGTGTGTGTGACAACGAAAATATCCGCAATCTTGATACAAATCCTTGCCTCTCACGTGGACAGAGCGACTACCCTCACGGTAGAACAGAAATCTACTTTGCTTAGCGAGCGAGAGTCGTAACTCCGGAACGAATAGAACAAAAATTAAATAAATAATACAAATTTAATTCTTTCGTTCGACAGTACGATGTGCTAATTTTCCTGCGGGTAACTTATGTACGAGAGAGATTTTTCCGTGCGAGAGTACGAGTGAGAAATCGTTAATAGAATTTCAAAATTTTTTTAATTCCAATCGCGAGTCTCGATCGCTTACGTCGCGCTTGCGCGTGATGAATAAAGGGTATACGTTTATAGGCAAACGAAAAGTTACCTTTTTCTCGTTTTATAACCCTCGGCATGATTCGTCTGTCTCTCGACATCCACGTTCTCGAAAGAAACAACTTTCACTCCTGGGGAGGCGCGCGAGGTGGTGTGTTTATAAAACGAACGATTTCGAGTGAGAGATTTACTTTAGGTTTCTTTAGTTTGATAATTTTCTAATTTATTAATAGCCTCGATCGACCGGATGACGCGACACCGTGAAGTCTGGAACGTGGCAAAACGATTTGTCTACTAGGGATTTCTGTAACAGAGATCGGTAGGAAACGATTTACGCGAATAAAATAAAGAAGTAATGATACGACGAACACTGTATATACTTTTACCAAAAAATGAAAAATCTATCAAAAGAATCCGCGGAAATGTTGTAATTTTAATGAGATTTTTAATAACACCGGGTAAAAGTCGTATACGAGTTTAACGACTCTTCCCGTTTAAATACTTCGAGCATTAAATCGCGTCGAGAAAACACGGGCGCGAGGATTTATAGGCAATAACGATGAATCGAGGTCGCGAACACGACGAGTGTTTCTTGATTCTTGAGTTTTTAAAGCTCGTGCAAGAAAGTGTAATTAAACCACACACGACGTCTAATATACCATCGGGTAAGCCAATATATATATATATATATATATACGTACTTATTGTATAAAATTCTATTTATAGAAAACCAAGAGTGCAATAAATTCGTATCACACGGTTATAGTTAGTTCTGTTTTTCTTCTTTATCGCAACATTTTGATAGCTCGTTATCCTAGGCCTTGGTAGAATTTTCTAACCGTCAAACGTTCGCGCGACGTCGCATCCGCTTTGCCTTAAAATAATGCGAGATGCACTTTTTTCAAATCTCATTGCTCCAGCCTCGATCTTATAATTAGTGGATCTCCTTTAATTCTAAACTTAATAAGACGAACTGACTATCGTATAGTAACGATGCGTTTTTTCGAGCACCTACGGACAGCAGCTTGTCCACTGGAAATGCAAGGACAACGGCAATTCAACGCTCGATATCGGTTTATCCAATAATAAAACGATGAGAAGAGATTCCCGTAAAGGAAGAGAAAGAGAGAAGAGACTAAAGGGTGTTTCTGGTTAGTGTGTCGTTTACTTATTGGGTTTTGCATCTCACGTATCGTACACGCAGCGTATACAAACGCTCGCGCAAATCGAGAGAGATGGGAAAAGAGGGGAAGAAAGAGAGAGAGGTTGGCCCTGCCGCACCTCGTCCACGGTAATTGTCCCCTAATTAATGTCCCAATTAGCATTGATAAATTCAGCTCCAACATACGCAGCTCTCTTTCCTTTATGCCCGCGCATGTTGAGAACGTAAAGTAAGTTCAACGACGTTCTTGTAAGGTTGCTTCGGACTATACGGTACGAACCGTCACGTAACGGCAACGGCATGTACGGCACAATGTTGTAGCTTGGATTTCAGTGGGAGTGCATATAGTCAATTTTCAAGGTCCAAATCGACAATTTTTTTAATGATCCGCATTATCCTCAGTTTTCCTAAAATTAAACACCGATCTACCTTCAACATTATATTGTCCTGATACAAACGTCGCTTTTTGTATCGAGGGTTAAAATTAGAAACCGGAATTACAGGATTCACGTATTCACACGTTGTTCGAAACTTACAGGACGTGCGGATCCTTGTCCGCGGGATTGTGTCCTGACAAGAATCGAATGACTTACCGGACTCAAAGAACTTGTGGAACTCACAAGACAGTTGGTCCTTGCAGGATCGCAGGTCGGAATTACAGGACTCACGAATTCACAGGTTGTTCGAAACTTACAGGATGTGCGGATCCTTGTCCGCAGGATTGTGTCCTGACAAGAATCGAATGACTTACCGGACTCAAAGAACTTGTGGAACTCACAAGACAGTTGGTCCTTGCAGGATCGCAGGTCGGAATTAGAGGACTCACGAATTCACAGGTTGTTCGAAACTTACAGGACGTGCGGATCCTTATCCGCAGGATTGTGCCCTGACAAGAATCGAATGACTTACCGGACTCAAAGAACTTGTGGGACTCACAAGACAGTTGGTCCTTGCAGGATCGCAGGTCGGAATTACAGGACTCACGAATTCACAGGTTGTTTGAAACTTACAGGACGTGCGGATCCTTATCCGCAGGATTGTGTCCTGACAAGAATCGAATGACTTACCGGACTCAAAGAATTTGTGGGACTCATAAGACAGTTGGTCCTTGGAGGATCGCAGGTCGTAAAGGACTTCCCGGATATAAAGGACTCTCCGGATTTACAGAACTCCCTATACACGCCCAGCATAAGCGAAACAGACACACAGCGTAATAGATGTAATCTGTTTAATCCTCGACTACTTTATCGGTCGCAGTGTGCAGACTCCGAGGTTGCTCGATGTTGGAAGCTCCGCGCAGTATATATACGGTATGAATGTAAAACGCATTTAGTATGCACGTGCTTGACAACTCACGATTTACTATTCAAGAATTGGACACAATAGGCCCACACAAAGATAGACGGAGTGCGCGAAACAGAGGGAAAGAGAGAACGAGAGAGTTGTAATAAGCGCGTACGTCCCACGATTATATACGGGCTTCGTTGGGTACGATAGAACGAGCTGCGAGAGAAGCCACACGATGATTAATGTCGTAGTGGCCTTGACATTCGCGTAATTTGCTATCATGATGAGAAATAAAGAGAGAGAGGGTAAAGAAGGAACGTTTTGGCTTGAGACATGTACATACCCGCATTTTCTATTCCGCGAATCGCGATAGATCCAGTTTTTTGATTGAACCATATTTGCCTCGATTAAAAACTCGCTCAATCTTGAAGCAAGTTGGTAGATGAATGAAATATTAAAATCGTAGCGAGATAAATCTCGACTTACAAGTTCAAACTTAACTCAAAGGAAATTTAATTTCATTCCATTGTAATTTTTCAATATTTAATTGTATTTAAAGTTTGTTTATTCATATCGAATTATATTCCAATTAAATTATCGAAATTACAATTTTGGATTAATAAAAAAATAGAAATTGTCATTTTCATCTAAAACTTGAGAATCTTTGCTTTTTCGTGAATCCTTTTATTTTTTATCTCTCATTGGCTATAATACGTCCTTCGTATTTTATTTCAGCAAGATATATATCTCGCTAAATCGAAACCCTCGTTTGCTCCTTATATTTGTCTCGATTAAAATCTCACTCAATCTTGAAGCAAGTTGGTAGATGAATGAAATATTAAAATCGTAGCGAGATAAATCTCGACTTACACGTTCAAACTTAATTCAAATGAAATTTAATTTCATTCCATTGTTATTCATTAATATTAAATTGTATTTAAGCTTCGCTTATTCGTATCGAATTACATTCCAATTAAATTATCGGAATTTCGATCTTGAATTAATTTAAAAAAACATAAATTGTCTTTTTCACCTAAAATCTTCGCTTTTTCGTGAGTCCTTTTACTTTTCATCTCTCATTCGCTATAAGATGTCCTTCGTATTTTATTGCAACGAGATATATATCTGGCTAAATCGAGATCCTCGTTTGCTCCTTATAAGCGAGGACGCAGGCTCTCTGCCGTAAATGTCTAAAAACAATTTTACTTGAGATTTATCCGCGCGAGAATTCCCTCCGTCGTAATGCGAACTGCGCAATTTCCGGGTACATGCACCCCGGTTAGATTCGCGGATATTTGCGCGAACGTACGTTTTCATCGCGTCATTATTAATAACGATACGCGTAAATTCACCAGTGAACATTTTCCACCGATCATTCGGTGACGAATATCTTTCCCCAACGGAATATCTTCAAACGAATCTTTCTCCAATGAAAAAAAAAAAGAAAAATTATACAAAACGATGACTCGATTCCGGTGAATTCTCGGCAGCTGTCGTTCGACCAAATAAAGCGCACAACGCGCGCACGTCGGGCAATATAATCCGTAAGATTTTATTTTTATCTTCATTATTATCATTATTTTTTTACACTCGTTGCGTAAAACTTGCGACTATAGAGTGTCGGCGAATCTCGCGAATTACAAGGCCCTCGAGAGTCATATTTTCCCGGTAGCAATTTCACGCACCCTGTAATTCAATAAATAACTTGCTTACAAATTCTGCGACAATTATCGAGAATTTTTGTTCGATATATTTCCATCGATCATTTTCACATTTTAATCAAAACGCCGTGTAACTATATAATTAAAATCCCGCTGTAATTAATTTCCCGATAAATTTACCAAAAATCACGACGTAAAACAAAACAAAATTTACATCGAGGACAAAATCGTCGAGAGTTCGAGAATGCAAAATATAAATTCACTTCGCAGAAACTAGCACGCCCACGCAGGATTATCAGCCGATAAGTCCGACTTGTAAATCGGCGATTCCTTGTTCTCGCGCTTGTGATCTCTCGAGATATCTTGATAACATTTTGTTTTACTTCTTTCTTTTTTAGAAAACTTATTTCACGCATCAAATTTGCATCTCGCCCATTCGGAACTTAAGAGCGCTTCGCGCGCGTGCCGCTTTATATATTTATGAATATTATATATTTATTACGAAATACGAATTATATATTTTATTACTTAATGCGTCGCGAATAAAGACGAAGGTCAATTCCGTTGGGACCGATTATGTCCCAAGTACGTATACGACTTACGTGCACGAGTGCAAAGCTTTTTCGGATATAAGTATAATATCAATGTGGAATTATATCCGTGACGATGCGAGTGATGTAATTGACAATATACCAAGAGAGAGAGAGAGAGAGAGAAGCGATATCGCGCGTGCACTCACACGGCGCGTTAACATTAACGATATTCGAGGGCAAATCTGCAGCATATGTAGAAACTTGAAACACGTATTGTCGACGCGAACGATTCATCAGGAGACGCGCGCGATGCATCGCGAGTGTTCATTAATTTCTTAACTTTATGTTTATGTAATTTCAATGCGTGGGCATCGCCCAAGGCGAGATCACCGCTCGGCTAAACAGCGGTAACAATATATATGTGTATATATAAATGACTGTGCGAGTGGATTGGAAAATGTTGCTTATGTCTGTTTTACCTGAGAGTTTTCCTGTTCATCAATTACAAGCTCGCGCTCGTGAAACTCGTCATAAATCTCATGCGGGTATTATCGAACGTATTCTCAAATAAAGGCAGAATTCATTTGTTTAAAACGTGTTTTTTTAATTCTAAAAGATGTAAGATTATCTCAATTTTTGAAGGAATATAAATAGCAAAGTTTTAAGCGGTTATATAATTATTTGATTAAGAAAGTATTATTTAATATTATCGTTATAGCTGGATAATGATAATGAAATAAAAACGGAGTTGAAAGTCTTGAAAGTTTCATACGCAGCAGCGATAAAATAAAAATTATGTTTCAGCACGTCTTTAGTAAAAATCTCATTTCAAATCGTTGCATTACGTGCGAATTTAAATAGATGTGACAAATAGTTAAAAGAGAATAAATTTCTTGAAATCGAATGAAGTACCGATCTCTGTGCCTAGTCCCGGAAGTAAGAAACGATCAATGAGACAATAGAAGCTTCCTTACGAGCCTGGTGCAAGAAGTAACAAACAAAAAAACGTACAAACGTATATAAAAATATGTTCTTTACGCGTTTCAACAATTCCGGCGAACGTGACAAAGTGGCGTACACGTATTGTACGAATGCGGGTTGTAGAGCAGGTGAATCATCGTGTCACCTGCGTCTAGTCCCATTAAACGACTGACTATTTATAGAAGAAAAAGAAAAAGGAATGGGGCTCATAGTACGAACAAGTTGAAGGCAACAAAAATCGAGAGGGAATTGCCATATATTGTGAAATTCAATATAAATACACACTTTTATACATGTGTGTGTGTGTGCAAGATCTCATGCTCTCGGCAGCGGGACCACCGGTCTCGTCTTCGACATAACATCATTTTAATCGAGCAACCGGTATCTTTAGAACGTTGCCTTCTTACCTCACTATTTATGGTCGCATTGTTATTCCATCACGTATAACGCTATGACAGGTACGAGAACAAGCTCGGAGCGCTCCCAGAGGCCCTGTATCCCTTCCTCTTCCATCCAGTCGCGAGTGAGAGGAGAAGCCGGAGAGTTGAATTATTTATAATAAAATATCCGGCAGTCGAGCATCGCGTTTTCTGCGACACGCACATTTTCGTACAACCAAACACGCCGCAAGATCGCATTATTATTTCAGAGCTTCGTGAATCTTTCTTCCGACTGGCGTTTCGCTTCTGAAAACGGAATCGAAAACATTCCTGTTTGGATCTTTGGTATTCGTGAAATGAATCTTTGTTTTTGTTCTTTTGTGAGGACGTAATGGGGAATCGTTTGATAGAAGTTCAATGCTCGATTCGATTACGAATTAAAAATGAATCGAACGATGGAAGGTTTGAATGGAAATGTTTTTTTTAATACAACACTACTTTTTCAAATATCATTTATAGCATTTATTTTTGTATCGTTACTACAATTAATACAATGATTGACATTATTTACAGCGGAGGAAAGGGCACTTACGTTTAGCTACGATTGTATTATTTTTATTTTTTTTGATAAGTAGGTTTTTTTTTTATTTATTTACTTTTATTTATTTCTTTAATATTAACGTAATAATAAAACTGTAATGTAGTTTATAATGATGGTTGAACAGAGTCTGCGGAGATGTATCGAGGAAAAGTGCGCTCTCTCGCCTATCAAAAGAGACGTCTTTCCGTCGTTTCGTGGCCTCTCTATCATCTTCTTCCTGTTTTTGCCTTCGACGAACGACGATAAGAAGTACGAAAAAAATACTCAACGATAGTTTCGATAGGATTCTTAAGAGATATAGAAATAAATAGTATCGAATCGGCCACGAGCGACAACGACCATTCGAACACCGTTTTTCTTTCTTTTTCACTTGGAAGCACGCCGTCTCCTCGGCCTCGCAACAAAATCTCGTCTCTCGTAATACGATTTGCTTTATTTTTTTGTTGTTTTTGTTTTTGCAATTTTTTTTTTGAAATCAATTTTCCCATCTCTTTTTTTCATTTTGTAATTCGTGTCCCGAATTTTTCTAATGGTTCTTGTTTCTTTTTTCTTTCGTGAAGGAAATTGGTTGAACGATGGAATTTTCGTAAAATCGCAATATTACTTTGTGCTCCGAGAGCCGTAGAAGACGCGTGACAATTATGACTAGCATTTACAAAAAGAAAAAGTTTACCCCTCCTGCACGCACTCGGAGGACCCTTTTGCAGCAATTTAATTTAACTTAATATTTATTTCTTTTTCACATTTCCTTTTTCTTTTCTCTCAAACGCCATTTTTTTACACCTCTCGATCGAATAATTTAACGATATTACTCAAAACTGATAAATTAAATAAAGAATACTAATTAAACGATATAAAGTCTCTCTGAACGCCGTGTCAAAAGGGTCTTCTCCGAATCTGTCAAGCATGACGAAAGTCGTCGATATATATTTTTTTAAATCACACACTTTTGTTCTGTTTCTCTCTTTCTTGGCATTTTTGTTTGCTTTCATTATCCTTCAAACGTAGCTCCCATTATCACCGATCGAACATTTACGAGGTGGCTGAATTTATTTTGTTTCATCTCGAATCAATATGGAAACAATAATTAAAGATGCCTAGCAGACTCGGTCTAGGCTCTAAATTTTGATTGTTCGAAACGATACAAGAATTATTTCATGAATATTTTGTGTATATATTATACAAGACGACGTTTCACGTAAGGCACAGCACTTGGTAAATACGAAAAGCCGGGAATCCAAAACAACTTTATAAGCCTCTGTTTGTTTCTTTTTCATCGTATGTAAAGTTTCATCGAAATTCATCTAGGATTTCTCGTCTTAACATTTGTATACATACGAAAACAAACAAAAAAACAAAATGTTACATTCCGCTTTTACGTTTGACGATGTGAAAACGGCTCGTGTGATAAAAAAAAATATCTAAAAAAAAAACACGAGAGAGGAATCAGGCACTACATTCTCATTTCGTACAAATTGCGTTGATTGTGCGTATCGTGATTACAGTGCGTGTCTCTTAACGGTATTGATGAAGGCACCCGAGTTTTCGTTTTGTGTTTTTTTTATCGTTAAATAATCTAATGTACAGTTATTGTCACCGCGAGTCAGTCGTCGAGCGAACAAATACGAATGTTCGTTCGCGCGGTAAGCTCAGCCGGGCAACATTGGATTGGTCAATCGATAAATATGGCGATTTGTTTTGTTCATTTTTCTTTTCGATTACATTAATTTTTCTCGTGTCATCTCGACGCAGTTCGACAATGTGCGGATCTCGCGCTAAACGTTCGAGGGACGGTCAGTCAGTCTATCGATATCGGCCAGACAACAAAAACTGCCCGGTTAATCCATCGCTCATTCGAAAATTGTATTCCTTATCTAATCACCCAATCATTCGCTCCAATCGTTCTTTATCACTTTTTTCACTCCCACTCTACGCCCTTGTTTTCAATCGCCGCATTTACAAAAGCTTGCTTACAAGTCGCCAATGACACTCTCAATCGATATTTACATAGAGCTGAAGCCCATCATCATCGTTGCAATCTGATATCACAGACCCAATCTGATCTTCTTGATGAGAAATTCACACTCGTCAATCTTGCTCGTTCGCTCGTAAATATGTACAAACATCAGGGCATTTACAATATGCAGCATTCCGTTGCAATGGAAGAATTCAGCAGAATTCACGGAGGTGTTGACCAGATGGTGGAAAGACATTGGGAACTAGAATCACGACTTCCTCATTCCATCTTCTCCGCGAAAACCGTCGCAGAGTTGACGAAAATGCTGCGAATCTGTACAGTATGTACACGCAATGATGATCTCCTGTCCGATACATCCGGAAGCATTTCAAACGCAGGGGACGATCAAGCAGGGTCATCAAGATTCTGGCGGGTTTATTTTCAAGGAGTTCAACCTGATCTCCTTTTCCCAGAGTTTCTCTGGTTAACTGTACCAATTCAATGGGTTCGAAACAAGTTTAGGAACTACCGTGAACCTGGAATCTTCGGATTCTCGCTTGTACCGATTCGCACTGAACCTCGCTGTACCTCGTGTACCTTCCCGCCCTGACTGGTTCTCTAATGACAACTAGATTGCCTCCTCTCTCGCGTAATGCCTCCAATCCTGTTTTCCCACGCGTCGTAGGCGGCATGCTCGTTTTGTTCGTTTTGCCGCTTATGGATTCCGTGGTAAATCTGCTGAGCACTTTGCTAACGACACCGTTGCATTCCCTTGGCCAAGCTCTCGAGTGATGTTTGTGCTCCCAACGATCGGTTTCCGTACCGGTGAATGGAAAGCTCGCTCTGCCCTGTGTCTTTCCATAGAGAATAAAGTCAAGCGAATCGTCGGAGTAAATGCTGCTACGATCGCTCGAACTGTCGGTGGATATTTCCGAGACGGTGTCACTGCCACTGTCGCTACATTGTTGCTCCTCACCGAGAATGAAGACGGGAGTACATTTGAAAACTTCGCCAGCTGGCATCGTGTGAGTTGCCGTTGCTCTTCTCTGGGAACAACCACCGATATTACTGGTGCTGCTCGTTCTCGGGCATGTCTGCTCGATTATAACGATTTCCGTGCCAGCCGAGAATTTCTGAGCCAAAGAATCCATGTTTTTCTTGAAGGTATCCCTGCGATCGGGACTCAGGCCAATCCTCACGGGCATCGGCGTCGACTTTGGCTTTGAATAAATATTCTCTGTGTGAGACGAGACTGCTCTCGCTGCTGTTGGTTTTGTTTCGTTGCTTTCCGTTGGATCGTCCGTAGTTGCAGTGATTATCGAACTCGTCGGCATCGACGATGATGATGCCGATGATGATGATGATTTTCGCTTTTCCGTCTCGATACTCGTGATCGTCGCTTCCGTTGGCTCGGGAGTCGACGATCTCTCTGGCAGTGCTGCTTCCTCCAATATCGTTGCTACCGTGGGACTCGCTGGTCTCTTCTGATCTTCCAACATCGACGATGTCGTGAGAGAGATCGGCGCTACTGGACCATCGCAACACGTGAACCAAGAATGCTGAAGACACTCGGTAACGGTCAACCGTTCGCTAAAACAAAACAAAACACAAACCGTTACATAAACTTTAATACATAATCAAGTAATCGCAAGAATATTTTTATTCCATATTATCTCTTGACCGCGTTGCTTGAAAATTCGGCCATTTCTTAGAACGCACGAATGTCGAGAATTCTACCCGAACAACTGGGACGTTCGCTTTACGAATACCGAGAAACTATTGTATCAATTCTTGATCGTTATGGTCGAGCGTTCATGGTGGCGTGTGTGTCTCCATTCGAGCGGTATACGTCATACCATGAAGAATAAAATAACACCGATGGGTTAATACCGCGCGACGAGAAATATAAAACCGGTGTTTCCACTACTTCTTCGTTTTTTTCTTTCCGTCTACTTTTTTTTTGTATTCCTCTTCTTCTTCTTCGTTTCTCAACATAACCGCAAGAGGCAGCACGCTCGATTATAATATTACTTCGTCCTTCGCGCATGCACACCGTCTATATATCTATAATAACTTTATGTTTTGTGTCACGTGAGTGAAAATTTACCGGTTCGAGTCAGTATAAAAGCTATGCCGCGGACTCCTGGATTACGAAATGAGGGTTTTCTATCGTCGCGCGAGTGAATACACACCGGCAAAACTCCCCGAGGCTCGCCGTCACCGTTTCTCTCCCTCTCCTCTTTCGTCATCGACCTGTCGTTCTTCCGTCTCGCGACCGTGCACACTTGTCTCTCAATAGCCGCACAACGGTTTATATTGCACAACGGCAGTTGACAAGAAGGAAATAAAATTCCGCGTAGTGGATTTATTCTTGCGCATATACATAGATACGCGCGGGCAAAACGGATAATACTCGCGGTTTTTGATAAAAGGGACGCTTTTCTCGTGGGTGCTTATGCGAACGAGTCCGGGAACGTGTGTTCGAGCGAGATAGGCGACTTCCGTTCGGCCATCGACGCGAGCTCTCTGACCTCCTCCGCGCGTAATCGCGATAAGGGACTTCTTATCAATGCCCCGGGGGAACAATTTTATTCATTTATTTATTTTTTTCTTTTCTTTCTTCCACTTCTTCCCAGTGTCGTTCTCGATCCTTTTTGCTTTTCCTTCCGTTTTACGGGTTACGACAACGATTACCAGTAGGAAGTTCCAGGAGATAGAGAATTTGTCTGGTTGGCTTTAATGGAAACGCTGTCGAGGAATTTAACTCGCCGTTGCAAAACTCGCTAAATTATTTTCCCACGAGGGAATTATCTTGCGGCTAAGGAATTTCAATCGTGTCGTTTTATATATTATCGTTGACGCTTGCAAATCGCCTTCTTTTTTTAACGTTACGGAATATTCCGTATCAACGAAGACCCGATTTCCTCGCGGTAGTTCTCTCCTCCTTTGTTCGGGTCGCGTTTTTGTTCTCTCGTCGACTCGACAAAATTGCTCGACGGTTGGGAAGGTCGATGACTGCTATCTGCACGGAAGTGCGCCTCGGAATCGTCCCTCGTCGTTGTTCGGGAGCAAAATAGAGACAGTGAGATTCACGCAAAGCGTAATGTGTGCGAAATATCGCGTGAGTCGAGAAACTCGAAACGAGAGCGGAACGTCCGGTGAACGAGGATCGTTAATTTTCGTATTACTCGAGACGCGGTCAAAAAAAAAAACAGGAAAAAAAAACAATCCCAATGACTCGCAAACGCGAAACGAGATTAAAAAAAAAAGTATTTTGCTCACCTCGGATCTTTGACCATTAGTTTTCGCATGAGATCCCGCGCATCCTCGGACACGTCCTCGAACAGATCGTCGGGAAAGTCAAGACGGCAGCGGCTTATGTTGCAGAATGTTTCTTGCTTCGTGTCACCACCAAATGGCGAACATCCCGTCAGCAATACGTAAAGAAGTACTCCAACCGACCACATGTCCGTTGCGAGACTTATGGGCTCGTAGTTAAGAACCTCCGGGGCTGAAAATATACGTACAAGTTTGTTTATTTAATATTCGAAAAAGAAACAAAGCAACGAATCAATAATAATCACAATAATAATAATAATAATAATAATAAATGATTCGTGAAACAAGACGGAACCGGAATTCCAGCAAACAAAAATAAAGCCGGAAGTCCCATTTCTCCATAAATATTATAAAGGAAGATAGCGATAACAATAACGATGGAGTATTATAAATAAATGAAACGGAAAATAGGGAGAAATCCCGGTGAAAATAAACCCCGCGATAAAACAATATTGCGTTAAATATTGATGAAAAGCGAGATTTAAATAATTGGGATATAAAATTTTCTCCGTTTCGAGGTATATCGCGGGGAGGAAGTATTTCTCTCCTAGGAACATTAGCTAGTCGCGAATCGATCGTCAACGACTATGTCCAACATGGTATATGACTATATATACACGAAACTTCGTTTGTATACTCGAGACATACAGCACGAGAGAGAGAGAGAGAGAGAGAGAGAGAGAGAGAGAGAGAGAGAGAGAGAGGGAGAAAGAAAGATCGTCCAAGTAATTGGTAGGGTGATCGAGCACGCGTACCACAGCGCCGCCGATCTAAGCGCAATGCGCGCTCGCTCTCGCACCGGCGCATTCAAGCGTACGTTATATATACGCGAATAACAGCCTTGTACAGGAGTCTTGTACGACGTTTATATACCAGGAGCAGCATCCGATCGAGCGGTGTCTGTTACTGCTCGGTATAAGAGATCGGAGAGGCACGCGTATTCTCTCTCTCTCTCTCTCTCGCACTTGCTTTTATAATGGCTCCCAATGCCGCGCTTTTATATTCCCGACAGAAGTGGCTTGTTCTGTTCAATTATGCAACGCGCGAGCTCTCTCGCGACCAGAGACTTGGCGTGTGCGTGAGCCCGTGTTTGCGTTACTTCTAATGGAATTACACGCTTTAAAACGAGATGCGCGCGTTGCCAACGAGCTTCTTTTAACTTTGTTTCCAACGTATTCACGGTCGAAAGTTTCGTACACGCTTCGCGACGATGAGAGTAAAATCATATCGTTTTGCGCGGATAATTAATTCATTTTTTTTTATCTCGATAGTAATGAAATTTATATTAAAATTTAGATAGATTGTGCATAGCTCTCGGACCAGGGTGGTTGTATTCACAAATTCCAATGTACGGTGTGTTTCGCCTTTTTATAGCCCCATAAAAATCTCCACTCTCAATTCCACTATCCACCATTCCCCGGTAGACTTACAGTTTTTCTTACGCAAGTTCCGAACGACCGAAAGCACAGAAAAAAAAATAGAAAAAAATTTTATTGCTGCCAGCGAGAATCGAACCCCGGCCCACTGGGTGTGAGTCGGGAACGCTACCCCCAATACCACTGTCCCTTTTCATAAGAAAATTTATATTAATGGAATAATTAAATTATTTACTTACCAACATAATCGGGCGTACCCAAGATCTCACGAATGTCCGCACCGTGGCTGATGTACCGTGATATACCGAAGTCGCACAGTTTAACGTCGCATTCGGGAAACTCGCCGGTAAGTACCAAATTTTGTGGCTGTAAAAGAAAAATTGACACGTTGTATTAGGAAAATTTATTGCACGATAGAGATTGTACAATGTGATATTTTCTATTATATACAACGTATAGCTATATGCACGTACGTACGTAAGATTGAAACGCGAAGCGTGAAACTATATCGGCGCTGTAGCGTGCACTATAATTAAACCCCCGAAGATTAACGCGCCGCGCGAGAATAAACCCCTCCGCCCCTCTCATACCATTTCCGCCCCACCAATCTTTCGTGCATTATACCCTAGTGCAGCGCATATACGAATAATGTGGCTGTTCTGCTACAACGAATATGCGTCTACGTCCATTTCTCGACGTTTCTCCATTTATTCTCGATTCATTCGTACGGGTTCTCCTGCAACGTCCCAGGGAGAAGGGCCTATACGTGTCTCTCACGTATATATTTTCCTTTAAGTAAAATTGAAAGGAAGGGATATCGTGTTTCACGAGAGAGAGAGAGAGAGAGAGAGAGAGTGAGAAAGGTTCGAGCACCAAACTTTTTTTTTACACAAGAATAGGCAGATACAAAACGTGGATAGAACGCACGACAGGAACGATGAAAATGCTTTTTCGCTTTCGACGAGAGGAATCTCTTACAAAAATATTGGTTTCTCATCGGACTCGAGGGAAGGAAAGGTGAAAGTTTCGAGGACGGGGATCGAGCGGGGGAACAGAACGATTGTTAGGGTGCGAAGATATTTTGGTTAAGATCCACGCGAGCTCGATTCATCCCTCGTTCACGAAGACGCGTCACTCTCGGTTTTCTTTGAAGAACAAAATGTCTTCTTTCTTTCTTTTTCTAACCGCTACACAATGAAACGGAGAATTATCGTTGTGGAAAATATAATCTCTTGAATTCTTTTCACCGAGCACGTGCGAGCCAACAAAATGAATTATTCCCTCGATTCGAATAAGACGTTAACTGCGTTTTAAAATCGAGGAAACCCGGGAGAGAGCCTCGGTCTAGTCACCTCGAGTCCGTAAATTATCCTTGATTACACCAAATTTCGTTATAATATCGTTCTCATAAATTTGTTGTCTACAAAATTACAGTTTCACCGAGGCAACGCATACAACAAAAAGAAAACACACACACATTTTTCACGAAGCGCCTCGTGATTTTTCATTTTTAGATTTCTATCGCGACGACGTAATGTTTTCTTTCGTTTTTTTTTTATTTTATCTTTATTTTTATTTTCTTTCCTAGTTAAGCTATATATAGACGACGAGTGAGCCGCGCTCACTGGAGGAAGTTCTCCGCGGCGAGATCCGGATTTCTTTCGAATATACGCGACGAGTCTCGGAAACGAGATACGCAGCCACGGGCATCGTAAGCCCGACAGCAATGTGGTAAAATGGCGTTAAAGAAAAAAACGACAAAAAACAAAAAGGAACTCGAGCTTCAACTTGGCCGGTGAACCAGGCGCCACGAAACGCGAATATAGTATCGCGGTACTCGTTCTCGCTCTCTCGCACTCGTTCTTATTATATCCTCGTCGAGGGACCGGCAATACTGCACGCATTGCTGCTCCGAAAGGAAATGAACTTTCCAGAGTGAGTATGTAGATATATATATATATATACATATATATAATTGTGTGTGTGTGTGTACTTGTTGAACGCTCTGTTACGTATAACTATATTCCCCTCTCCTCGTCCCTTCCCCCCTCGTACCTAATCTCCCACACATGTGTTCGTACGTTACGCTCTTTATCGCGAAAGTGGAAGCGAATACGGTGTGCTCTACACGCTGCGATTATCTATACACACATACACACACACACATATATATATACATGTATATACTTTATTTATCCGTAGAAAGAGAACAAACTTCTCGCGCTCATTGAACACCCGTAACGCGAGACTTGGTCTCCGCCTCGGAACTAGGAACTCTCGACGATCGGAAGTACTCGAATCTCATAGAACTCGGGAGTGTAAAGAAGATGGAAAAAGAAGAGAAAAAAACCGGGATCGAGATATCCAATTCCCGGCGTGTTGGATTTCAATTATCTCTCCCGTCGTGACATTTTAGACATTTAAGGATTTATTGGTTTGCGCGATGGGGAGGAGGAAAAAAAACTATGTATATATGGTATAAGGTGGAATATATATGGCGAGGCAGTAAATATAAACTTCCCATAACAGAGTGCTACGATGGTACGAGACACTACGAGTTTTGTAAAATATCGACGCTAGTCGCTCTCGCTAAACGTGTAATTTTAATCGATGTATTTTCCAGCTGATATTATTATTCTCTACGAATTTATGAGAAATATGAAAAATTATTTTCAGGATCGTGATGAATAAACAATTCGCGTATCAATATTTTTTTTGTTGCATTTTTCTTTGAATCGAAATAAAAAGATGAAATTAAATCGAGCGGTGAAAATGATAAATTTCCATTTGAAGAAATTACGAGGTTGGATCGTGTAACTTTGTTAAAATTTGTACGTGGATTGTTCCGTGAGAAAAGAAAACAATGGGAGAGGAGGGATGATTATGGGATTATGGGAGGATACACGGTAAAAGGTCCGTGAGTGTTATTAGCCGCGGTACCATCAGTAGCGCAGACACGAGAGAAACGAGAGCCTTACTGGGGCACAGGCCAATTCTCTCTCGTTCGACGATTTCGTTTTGTGCGTTAGGTTTCGTTACATCGAGTTACGAGTAGAACGTGACTAGGCTTTGATATGAGCAGCCAACTACTGCCGGACGTACTAATAGGGAAGATTCGAAAGATCTTCGCATACATTATACACCCGGCTATAGCTCTCGCTGAGGCCCGGCACAATAGTTATACAAGAGACCAGTCTTCTCTATCGTTTCCTTCCATCCAGCTTACGTCTCGAAACGCGAATTTTCACATTTCTTCTGTTTCTTTTTTTCCTCGCCTGAAGAATTTTTTCATTTCGACAAAAAAGAAATATTCAATTTTTCTTTTGAATTAATTTTTTATGTTGAACTCGATTCAATGGGATTTTAAAAAATCTCGCTTTTATTAAATTATTATTAATTTTTATATTTTTGTAATTTCTTTCGTTCTATTTGATACAATTTGTTTTTATTTTAATGAAATTCTGAAGAATTTTTTCATTTCGGCGTAAAAGACATTTTGACATATTTCTTCCGAATTAATTTTTTATATTGAACTCGATTCGATCGGATTAAAAAAAAATCTCGATTTTATAAAATTATTATTAATTTTTATATTTTTGTAATTTCTTTCGTTCTATTTGACAAAATTTGTTTTTATTTTAATAAAATTCTGAAGAATTTTTTCATTTCGACTTAAAAGAAATTTTGACATATTTCTTCCGAATTAATTGTTTGTATTGAACTCGATTCGATCCGATTAAAAAAAAATCTCGATTTTGTTAAATAATTATAAATTTTTCTATTTTTGTAATTTCTTTCGTTTCTACTCCATAAAATTCGATTTAATTTTAATGCAATTTTGTGTCATTGAAACAAAAGTGTATCGTCGTGAAATAAATGAGTTTCTCTCGATGGTAACTTTACCTTCGAGAACACGTAGTGTATACGGAGATAGGGCACCTCGCGAGTCATACGAGTCATGGACGTTGGTCGCGAGTTGTGAGTTATCGGGGTGCTGGCGCGTAACCAGATATACCCAACGTGGAAAGACCCTCGGTCTTTTATACTGCACGACGATACCCACCGATGCCCTCAACGTTCTTTTACGCTCGTTATACGCGAACTCCTTGCTTATCGTATACGTACACCTATACATACATACATATATAAATATACATTTGTGTGAAACTGTAGGTAAGAAGGGTTGGCCCTTAATGTCCATCGTGCATTAACGCTGAAACGTGTGCGAAGGGCAGGTGAACGAGAAGTCTCTTGAATTTTTGTTCACCGACAACGTCCCTCACCCTTCCTGGGACAGGTGGCGTGTTGTCTTGATCTCCAAACTGGCTCTATAAAACTCTCTACATATTCAAGTTCCACCGGACTCTACAGTTAAACTTTAATTATTTACAACTCGAAATCCAAATTCCATTTCGCTCGGGTTAATCGGCGTTCGTTATAATTGATTTACAATTAACTCGTTAATGTCAAATATTATATTCAAAGATGGAATAAATATCGTTCGAGAGAACTGCCCGAATCGAATGAGATTTGTTCGTCTTTCTTTTTCGTTTGTTTCTGCAAACCGGTGGAAAAAAAATCGGGTTTCTACTGTAACGTCACGTCATCACCGGACGCTGGTCACGCCCGTCAGTTTTCTAGAGGCCCCCATGCGGTGTGTTGCCCTCGCTCGCAGAGCCAGAGGTAACGAAAAAAAAAAAAGAAAAAATTTTCTGAGGAAAGAGACACGTAGTTGGATATATATGTGAGTATGCAGTTGTTAATGCAACGGACGGTCGTTGCACACGTCGCGAGGGTAGGGGAGGTGCACCGAGACGAATGCGCGAGTCTGCGCTTCCACTTCGGAAGTTTCTCACGTCATCGCGCGTTCCAGTCTTCAACACCGCGAGTCTCTCTCTCTCTCTCTTTCTCTCTCACTCCGGTTAATACGTATACTAGACGCGATTTTGCAGCAGCCAAGATTGCATGTCCGGCGATGCAGCGAGAGAGGAATTAGAGCTATATAGCAGCGAGACGGTCTGCACTATAGCGCAGTACCCGCGCAGGGCAAGAAATTGCGACGATTACGAAGCGGGCTTATTGTGCCCCGGCACGAAACGACGTTATATACAGAAGATGTATAGCCATACGAGAAAAATATCTCGGTGTAGAAAAGACGCGAACTCGAGGGGGTTGGCTCGCGAAATTTTCATTCGGTTCGATTAATAAAAAAATTATAATTACATCTAATCAATTTAATTCAAATCGAACAATCCTATCAACATTATCATCCATCGTAGAAAAGACGAGAACTCAAGGGGGTTGGCTCGCGATATTTTTATTCGCTTCGATTAATAAAAAAAAATTATAATTACATCGAAACAATTTAATTCAAATCGAATAATCCTATCAACGTTATCATCCATCGAATCTTCGATAAGAAGCTGGACGTTTTGTAATAATTTGAAAATCATTAATTATCAATTCTTATTGCAAAAATTATAGCTCGACTTGAATTAAAAATGAAATCTGGGTGTGGACGTAGTTTTAATCCGACTGTAGGAGTACAAATTATGACGTTTCGATTGCCCTGTGGGTGACACGGTGTATATATCCGAATGAGCGAGAGGGAGGTCTTTCACGCGTGGGCGAGCTTGAGCGTATAACGCGTTGATAAGGCGCGGGCGAGTTGGCGAAGAACGGGAACGCGACTGATATACGAGAACGAGAAATACAGATTGTATTCCAGTAGGAAGCGTATCGCTTTATTACCCTCCGATAACTCGCCTGTCTCTTCGTGCGAAAGACCTCTTCCGATAAAACAAAACAAAAAACGCAAAATAAAAACAAAACAAAAAAATCGTAATTTAATTCTCCGACTTGTCTAATATTTTCAATATTTAATTTGATTAATTACATAATTAATTTTGTTATTTTCATTACTAAAGAATCGATCTTGCATCCGTGCGCTATTTTTTCCTATACTATCTCCCATTCCTACGTATCGAGAGAATTATTCAGAGGAGACACACGTAACGCAACCCCTATTGTTTTTTCTTGTCTTTCTTTTTTTTTTTGTCTTTTTCGTCCTCTTTTACAATATTTCAACGCCTATAAGCAGACGGTGGAACGTCGACGCCAAGCCCCGGCGTATATTTACGAGGATATAGCGGCGTGTCTCTCGACGGTCTCATTGAAACTTCCGGCGCAGGCAGCGGCGAACGCGTCGGGAGTAACGTCGAAGGGGAAGCAGCAAAAGCAAAACTCGTAGCCACGTTTTGCAGTCTGCTCAGACGTGCCTGCTATGCTTTCATACATGCTAGATATGCATATATGCATGCCTATATCTATGTAAGCGAGCCTTTGCGTACACACACGCGCACACATACACGCACGTAGGTAAGTATGTGTGCGTGTGTGTGTGTATACGAACGTATGTATGAATTTTATGCGTCAGCAGAACGCATGTGCCCTCGACACTGGGATGTAATAATGAGCGCGAGCGAGAGTAAGAGTGAATAACGAGAGGGGAATGCGCTCGGGGAATTGTACGTAGAAACCCCGCCAGACACGCTCGTATGTTTATACGTATTAAAGTTTATATTCCTCCCTTTTTGCATCTGTTGGCGCGTAGACGAGAATTCGATTTCGTTGAAGGAATATTTTAAAAGTTATCCATAGATAACTGTTACATATTGAGTAACTAATCCTCTGGAATAAACGAGATTTTTTTGTTGACTGAGAAATTTGACAAATTTTCGTACGAAAGAACAACGATATTGAATAAAAATCAAAATTGTTCACGATCGATTGAATGAAATTCTATAAAGTGAAGTTTTGATCAAGTTCGTTAGCCGAAAATAAAATAAAATTTTAAAACGTATTAAAGTTTATATTCTTCCTTTTTTGCATCTTTTGGCGCGTAGACGAGAATTCGATTTTCTTGAAGGAATATTTTAAAAGTTATCCATAGATAACTGTTACATATTAAGTAACTAATCCTCTGGAATAAACGAGATTTTTTTATTGACTGAGAAATTTGAGAAATTTTCATACGAAAGAACAATGATAGGTATTGAATAAAAAATCAAAATTGTTCACGATCGATTGAATGAAATTTAATGAAATAAATCCAATAAAGTGAAGTTTTGATCAAGTTCGTTGGCTTGGAATAAAATGAAAATGAAATCTTCGAGAAATACGAATTAATTCTGCATACCGCGTTCGCAAAAAAATGGCAGACTTGATGCTCGTTTACGTTTCAACGAAGGTGAGCGTATTCTCGTGAATAAAGGGCCGCAGTGTACTGCATTTACGAGAGAGTTGATGAGGAGTGTGTGTATGTATATATGTATATATCGAAGTGGCCATTAAGCGGTCGATGAATCGATTTCATCGAATGCACAGAAAGAGAGAGAGAGAGAGAGCGCGAGGACCCCTAGCGGACGTTCCTCCAAGCTTTGCGAGTGCCTAATGAACGTATATCGTATATATCGATACGACAAACAAAACGAAGAGAATAGATACGTATAGAAACGTAATGAGTGAGAGCACAGAGAGAACTACTGACTAACGCTCCGTAGAACACGGACCACGAGACTTCTCGGTAAACGTGACTCGATGAAGATGAATGTTCATTGATGGATTTTCCGCGAGTCTGTCTCCCTCTCTCTGTCTCTTCTCGCTTCATTAGTTCCTCGGCATTCGTCTCGACGTACTTCACTTATGCGCAATATACACACGAACGTGTACACATTCGTCGAGTCTAAGTTCGCCAAAGTCACGTTTAAAACGTATCACTCTCGTTCGACATTGTTCGTTGCTCGACAATGCGAACGGGTTTAAAAAATTGACATTCCCAGCCAACCTGAATTCCTCATTGGCTACATAATAGGATTTACAACAAAAAAAATATATTTTTTGCAAATTAACAATTTTGCAACGTCAAATTCCAAATGAAACTCGATTAAATTTACGATCGAATTTTGAAATTTACCACGTTTCGGTTAAAGGTTAAATTTTGTTTCAACAAAATAAATCATTTTTTACAAATTAACATTTTGTCAAAATCCAAATAAAACTCGATTAAACTAATGATCGAAATTCAAAACTTAATACGTTTCGATCAAAATATCAAACGTGTTTCAAAATTTGGGTCTTATTTCTCGTACCAACGCTTTGGTACCAGTCAAACTCGTATAACACGGTGTGATCATCGCTTATTTATTTTTCGTCCAACACGAGGTCATCGAAAAGGGATGATTGAATTTAATCGCGTCTATTAAAGGCGACGAGCCTTTCCATCTCGATCTCACTTATAAATATATCTCTACAAGTGTCTCCTCCATATGTGTGTGTATATATATATATGAATGTGAAGCAAGGCGAATAAAATTGAAAGTAATGCCCCGCGAGTTTGTTACCTCTCAATCGCGTGTGTAACATATAGATATATAAATAATTGTCGAGTATATATACATGTAACTCCCACGCGCGTGAGCGGGACTCCCGGCGAAATCACTTTGGAAATTGACATCGCGCAAAATGCTGCTCTCGGCCGAAAGACGTAACTGACTGAGACAGTGTGTGCGAATAAGATTGAGAGAGAGAGCGAGAGAGAGAGAGAGAGAGAGAGAGAGAGAGAGAGAGAGAGAGAGAGAGGAAGCGAGATGAGAGTGGATATTATCGGGTGGAATAAAACGTATATATACGTATATAGGTGCGAGTGTACTTGGGTTTGGCGCCGGGTTAAGCCGAGATTATTACACGGCTGTTGCCGCATGAGTGAGAGGGAAAAAGAGAGACAGATGCGGTGTGCGAGGCGCGCGAGAGACCAACCCGTCGTTTTTCTATTTTCGAACTCGCGGCATTCCACATCTAGAAATATCGCCGACTCTCCTATCTCTCTATCTCTCTCTTTCTCTCATTCTGCCGACTGCAACGCGCTGGTCCACGTTTCTCTCGCCCTCTCGCCAACCCTCGTCCAACATCATCGTGCACGCGGTGGTCTAACTAACGATTAAAAAGTCTCTCGCCTTGCCGCACGACTTATAGACAAATTTATGAATTTATATTTCATTCTCATCGACAAGATACAAAATTTAATATTCGTTTTATTATCCAACTGCAATCATTTTTGAAGATAACGAAATTTTGATAAATCGTTGATTAATTAATTTCCTCTTGTTATTAATTATTTTTTTCGTTCAAATCTCAAATCGAACGTTTAATTTGTTGTCGTTATTGTTATTATTTTAATTCCCGTTGTTTAAAATTAATTATCCATCGAATCGTATCGAAACGTCTTTGAAATAACTCGACTCGACTAATAGAAACACACGCATCGCGCTATAAGTATAGCGAGACCGAGTTTTCTCGCCGCTCTCATCTCACGATCGTTCGCATTCCTGCTGGGTGATGATGCGCCCGGCAGCGCGGCCACTTTGGGTCGTCTTCGAACAGGCAGTGTGTGCAAATTCGGCGCGCTTCTCGAGATACACGCGGGCATCGGAGAGGAGAGCCACTCTTGGGGATCTCCTCTCTCGTGCTTCCCCCCTTCCACCCTTCGCGCCCTCCCCCTCTCACGTCTACGTCCCTATCTCACATCTTCTCATCCGCGGCGCCCCGAGAAGCTCTTCTCGTCGTATGGAGTTCGGCCAAGTGAGAGAGAAAAAGAGAGAGAGAGAGAGAGAGAGTGAAAGGGGGCGAGAGAGGCACAATTTGGATGATCGCCAAGGAATTCACGTGCATTTTTCCATTCATAACCGGCTCTTCGAGCATTCTATATTTGGGTCAGAATCTCTCGTAGCAATCTCGCGAAAATTTTATTGCCCCGTCACGTTATATTATCGTACCGTCAGTTGCAATTATCGAGACCCACACCATCAAATTTCGTGACGCAAAATTGGTAAGGTCAGTAATTAATGTATATTATTGTCGTTATCAAATTATTAATTAAAAATGTACCGTTTATCTTTAACGATTAATAATAATAATAATCGAGATAATTATGCTTTTACGTTGGTACATGTGCTTTGTATTATTAGTACGAGTCAACGCACTCCTCGGTCGTGTCGCGCAGGTACGTACAGAGATAAAAAAAATTTTTTTTTTAAACTCCGTCTGTCTGTCTGTCCGTCTCTCTATCTCTCTTCTCACCGACGATTTGTAAAGAACCGTGGAATTTCCATCGTACACAAAAGACTATTTGCCACGATAAGTTTTCGTTCCCATTTGAGAAGCGTTGTAACGCGAACACCTCGAGCGTGCGTTAACAATTCTCAACTCGTCGTAATTTTCAAATCATTGACACCTTAGTGAATTATTCGCACTTGTGTAAAGCTTGAAACAGATGCGACGAGACAAGAATAAATATAAATACTCGTGGATACGTATTCGTAAGGGAGAACACAGACCGCGAGTTCTCATGTACTCGAATTTTTGACGAGCGAGTTGAAAGGGAATTCATGGAAGATTGATTTACGAACTTTTTCTCTCTCTTTATTTTTGTAATCGAATCAATTATCGAATCGTACGCCCTAAAAACGAGCTCGATAATGTGCAGCGACGAACAAACTTTCCGTCACGTAATACTTCTTGAGAATTACATACGCGAGAACACCTGGCGAGGATCGACACGACGTTTGTCGCGCGGAACGAAATAAAAAAAATTGTCGTTCCGGAATTACGAAAAAAAAAAAAGGAAAAACAAGAATTTCAACGATGGAAAAAAACCTACAAACACTCTCTCAACGTCGTTATTACTCGATAAAGCGCATCTGTTTATTATCCTCGTTTATGATTATAAATTGCGACATTAATTCCGTTGCATTCGTTCTAAGACGATGAAAAGAAAAAAAGGAAGAAAAAAATGGAAACAAATAAAAGGCGAAAGATAAATAAATATGTAAATGACGATTATGGAAACGTCGCGAGATTATATCGGGGCAAACTACGGAGTCGGGAGTGAGACGAGGCGAGAGATGTTTTGAGCTTTCACGACGAGACGATTACACAAACAGTCGAGCGTTATTTCGTGCTCTATCGCTCTCTCGGGGGAGCTTCGATGAGAGGATTAGTACATTTCCGTTCTGGAATGAGAGAGGGACTTCGGAACGAAATTATTTCTCGCGCGAGCTCCGACTAATATACGTATATCGTTGTGTATGTGCGCGCCCGAGTATGTATAAGGGGAGGTGGATTAGAAGTGGAGCCAAGGGGTGCAGTTTGTTGATGCGAGTCTTGCCAGACACTCGCGGCTATTTGACGCGAGGAATCCGCTAATTGTCGCTGCTATATTTGAAATCCCGGGAGCGCTTACGAGACTGCGACTTGTATATTTCGCTTCTCTATACTGTCTTATATATATGTACATATTTTAGCCTCGAGATAGTTAACGAAAGGACGGAAGACAGAGTTCACCTTTTTTACGTCGGAAACGAGCTCTGTCTTCATCTCCGTCCATCTTGGGGCTTTTATCGTATCGCTAAATTTCTACCGCTTGTTTCAAATTTTCTTCTTCTTTTTCTACCTCGAGGAACTCTACGAGATCCTGAATGACCGATCTGAGAATAAACTGCAATTTCGAAGGGATTTGTGAGACACGAGTTGCGATAATCCTTAAAATACTTTGGCCAGAATGATAAAAAGAAAAGAGATTTTTCAGATCTGGTGGAATTATAGGGAATTTTTTAAATATTCATTGAATTTGTAATTTATAATTGATAATGATTCTACGATAAATCAACGAAATTTATTTCATTAAACTGTTCGCTTTTTTTTTGTCTTTTTGTTTGACCCAAATACGAGCGGATTTTTAGTCTGAAAAATCGACGATTGCTGGAATCTGTCGAAGGAACAAGAACGACACGACTACCGTGTAAATTTCGTGGAGAAAAAATCCACGAAATTCGTGAGCAATCGTTCCACGTACCTACACGCGTCAAACCCGAGAATAATTCATCACTCATCGATTCCGATAAACCTCTCGTTATCTCTCGACTGATTAGCGACTCGATATTATTTCTTTTATCTTCGAAGATCGCTCGGAGCGATACGAAAAAAGATCGATGTAATAGCTCGAAACTTAAGGAAAATAATGAAATCGTATTAAATTGAATTTCACGAAAATTTATAAAATCATTTCATCAAAAAATCTCGAAGAATCGCAGAAATTTTCGTACGTTATTCTCGATGAGAAAAGTTGAAATGAAATTGTTATATCCCACCTTGGTAAGTATTACATTCGAACTATAACGATGTATTATTATCAATATTCCGACCGGCTCGCCTTGATTCGCCCGTATCGATTGCTCGCTCTGATAATCGATAAACACACGTATATATCGTACACGTTACGCCCGCGAGTAACCGCGAGATAGGCACTCCTCGCGTCCATCTGCCTCTCCTCGTCCCAAGCCGAGTCGAATCCTCGTCCTTGCCGAATAGAGAAGTAACCGCAGCAGTGACACACCGAGGAGTGCGACGAGGAATTATAAATAAAAAAAAATTAATAAATAAATTCAAAAAAAAAAAAACGAGTCCTCGATTCTCGTCGACGTGAGAACGCGATCCCGCCACGCCCACGCAAATTTATGCATGCATTTCCAATATCGAACGTAATGAAAAAATTCGTCTTGTAATAAAATTGTTTTTTTGATAGCGACAACTCGAGAGATACGAGGAATGTCTGACGTTCGAATGATTTAATTGCCGATATTTATAAATACATATTAATGCCTGGAATTCGTGATATATAACGACAAATATTTGGAAAACGGAGGGAGAGAGAGAGGGAGAGAGAGTTGAAAAGATAAAGAGAAGGAGAGAGAAAGATAGCAGAGAGAAGCTAAAAACGGGACACTGGGAATTCGTGATATGCGCTGATTCGCCGGAATTCCAAAGTGACGGTTGCCTGATGTTCCTCGCGTTTATATTATAGATACATGTATATATGTATATAAAATGTATACGATGGGAAAAGACGAAACGCTCAGCTCCGTCCGTCCAAATTTTAGTTACTAATGTATCTATATATATTTGAGCGCAAGGGAAGTTCTAATCCGGAGCATTTTGCTGGCAGAGTATCTTGCCCGCGAGCCCATTTACATAACGATTTGGGTCGTTCGCACCGCGAGGCACAGACGCATACACAGACGTTAGAAGACACACGTTCTCTCATAGATCTCTTTAGAGCGAGAGAGTCGCGGAGGCTCGTCTCTCAACGATTACGTTGCCAAGAGTTCGAAAGCTCTCTCGCTGCTTCTATCTATCTATCTTTTCCCTCCCTCCTTCTACTTCGCCTCTTCTTCTTCTCCTTTTTCTTCTTCTTCTTCTCCTTTTTCTTCTTCTTCTTCTTCTTCTTCTTGTTTTTTTTTCTCCGATTTGACGAGACGACGAACTGCTCTCGTCGTGCGCCCAACGCACCTGAACCGAAAACTCTCTCGGCGCCCGGACGTCGCAACTCGCCCGGCATTTCGCGAGTGAGGTAGGTCGATGCAAGCATATTCCCCCGCTACTATACCCGTGCTGCTTTTGCCGAGTTATTTTTACGGTGAGTCGAGTTATTTTTACGATCCCTCTCTCTCTTTCACTCTTTCTGTGTGTGTCTCGTGGTAAATCCGAGAGTTTCACGGGGAGGAAAAACGCGGATGGAGAAGAAAAAAAATAAAGATACGAAGAATAATGAACTCCCGAATGACATGGCGATGGAGAGTGAGAAACGAGGAAGCGCGTTTGATGACAGAATAAATTGAATACTTGAGAAGAGTAAATCCATTTCAGTCGTTTATAAACTTTTAAAAAATATATAAAAATGTACTTTTATTCCTACGTTACTTTTCAAATATTTATTACTTTGTCACACGTTCAGTCTTCAAATAAGGGCAAAAATGAAAAAAAATTAATTTTTGAAAAAAAATCTCTCTCCCTACACCAACGATTGTTCGTAATTTTCTCGTAACCTAACAATCCAACGTTCTTTCCAATCCAAAGTTTCAAAGAATAGTGACGAACGTGCGTGTATATGGGGGGGGGGGGGGGGGGGGGGGGCAAAACATATACTCGGTCGAGTATCGAATTTCGCGGGCGACCTCGAGGTTGCTCGATCACGTATTATAACGCGTACATATCGGCCCCCTCGGCGATATAAGAGTGAATGTAAGAATAATTACAGCGTCGTTCGCACACGAACAAGAATTTCGAGGCGTGCTTCGCACACTCCGCTGACACTCGGTCGCGATAATATCGCGTGACTCTCACTTCTTTTTTATTCGTCAACTTTTCATACGAACGTGTTAGATCGAGGAGAGAGAAAAAAACGGGATGGCGGACAATCGCGATAAGAACTCAGGCTCTTGTTTGCGCGAGAACGCGACAATCTTTTTCGCGATGTTGCGAAAAAGATTACTCCCCCTCCCTGTCCCCTTTCTCTCTCTCTCTCTCTCCCTCTTACTGTCACCCACGAGAGAATACGCTTTATAAAAATTTGTATGCGTATATAAGTGCCCCTTTCGTCCGTAGTGTTACTTTCAGTCTTCGCGAGAGATAAGATTCATTCTCGACGTATAACAACCAACATTTTTCTATATACGTCGTATGTAAACGCTACCTCACTGTTATTTGCCACGAATATTAATACGTATCATTATCGTCATAAAATCGCATCGTCACTTACCTTTATGTCGAGATGGGCTACGTTGAAGGAGTGAAGAAAGGCTATACCATCGAGGATTTGCCTGAGGAGTCGCGCAACCTGTCGTTCCTCCGGTACTTCATCCCTGTCGAGAACCATTTGTAGTTCGCCACCCGGAGCCCTTGGAAATAAAGATTGAATCGAAATTATTGGATCAAGAATATTTCTAAATCAACTGTGAAAAAAAAAGACATTTTTATGTGCGATTCTACTCACAGTTCGAGGACGAGAACCATTTCCGTGTTGGTCTCGAAGACTTCATGTAGGGAAACGAGTCGCGGACAGTGAGTCGCGGCATCCAGCACCGCGACTTCGTGAAGCGCCTCGGCCCTTAGCTCCTGAGCCCTTCGCCTTTTTCTCAAAAACTTTGCCGCCCATTGACGTCCGCTCGATCTTTCTCTGCATCTTCGCACCGTGGCATATTTGCCTCTGATAAAACAAAAATAACAAAATTAGATAAATTAGTAATCAATTAATTAATTATTCGATAAATTATATCAACGCTCGATAAATAAAAACCAAACATCTTCCATGTAAAAGCAGCGAAAGGTTTCTCGCGATAGCTCGATCGTGCGTTTAAATCGAACCGTTAAATCGACGCTAAATAAGGGTTTGTCGAGGCAGGAAACTCGTTGGATATATCTCATCGGGAACGACGTAATACGCGACAATTTGTGAGTTTCTCGACGCCGTTAAAAGAGTCGAGAGGCTGCAATTTAACGCTAACTCCATCGGCATAGACGAGAATATAACGCGTTTATAACTTTATAGGGTTTCGGCACGTACGTGTGAATAGCGAGCAAGGGCCGTAACGCACGTGTGCGGGTTTTATATTATAAGAGTAGCGTACGCGTCGCGCAAAGGTCGAGCACCTACGGGACGTATGAGATATATTAATAGGGTCATAGTCGGCCACTAAACCGAGATTAATATCGAGAGGAGACTTCTCGACCGAAGCGCGTGGTGGAACTAAATATACGTATATAACGTACACAGATAACCACTTCGCGGGAGTTTATTACCCGAGAGGCTCTCTCGAGCACTTCTATCAGGTGGTACGGCAAGGTAAGTATATGTATATAGAAACGTAGGAAGCGAGCTCTTGGCCATTGGACTGCTTCTTTGCCAATATACCTGCCTCTTTCTCGATGTCTAACTTTATGCAGCGAGAAATCACGCCGTGGCCTGCTGCCTTGGATTTCTCCACGGAAAATGTAAAAGATCGTTGTAACTTCGAGAGTGAGGGCTTGCACTATTCCATGAAAATTGATTCGTCGTTTTTATTCCTCGTATTAAAACAATTTCCTCGATACGAGACACACTTTGTACGAACGGAAATGGCGCATTATAAAATGAAAAAAAAGAGTGTTTTTGTATGGAATTTTTTTGTTTTGTTACAGGTTCATAATTTGTTTTTATTTAATTTTATTCAATGGAGAATCGATGAGAAATTGAGGCAAGCGAGTGATCGAAGCAGCGAAACTGTTCATCGAGTCTTGAACGGGAATAACTGATCGAGGATTCTCGAAGACCCCTCGTTGCAATTTTACGCACGAAGAGTCCGGGAGTACGCGCGGCTTCCTACGGTCTCTAACCGCTATGATGTATACGTATATATAGTTCGCTGGCAATGGAGTGCACGGAGTTCGAGGTTGATGAGATAAGACGAAGCCTCCTTTGTTCCGCCGTAGAGCCATCAATGCCGGTCATGGCGGGCCACCGGGCATTCAGGTTTACGACGGCGCGCGGCATCTTCTCTCTTCTTTCTTCTTCTTCTTCTTCTTCCTCTTTTCCATCCTTCACGAATCGCTTCAACCACGGTGTACAACGAGAACGTGAAAAGAGGAAGTGCAAAAAAGGCGCGAGAGACGAGGAGAGACGAACTTCCCCCGACCACCGAGATTCGACTCACTCGGTTCCCTCTCGGCCTTGTTCGACACAATCTCTTTTGTCTCGTCCTACACCGATTTCCAATCGAACAGACGGGAATATCGTTCGCGCCGATAAACATCGAAGAAAAGATACATTTTTTCTTCTTCTCTTCTCGATACGAAAGTCTATCGTACGACAAACATTCGGCTTGAAAAATTGTCGAACTTACGGGTCCGCGTGAAAAACTCCTCGTCGCGCACGAGTGTATTTTTTTCGAACGAATTTTTTATTCTCTCGAGTGCAACCGCGAGAGTTCAGCCTCCCCGACGAATTGGCGCTTGGACCGCTCGGCGCCGTTCTCAATTTCAAGTTTCCCTTTCGCCTGTGGCCTACATCCGGACTGTCGAGCTTTGCGCGAAAGGCAAAGCCTATATACTATAATAAAGAGCCGTGGTATGCCGCGCTGCGCCAACAGCAGCCAGCGAGCAAACAGCACACTCAGCAGGGAAAAAGCAAAACACGTTTATTCCGCACTGTACAAAAGTCCGTGTCTCTCGACACGGGCAAATAAATACATGCAATGTCTAGAATGACGTACGAGAGACAGTTTATTTGTATACTTTGTGCAACACCAGGGTTGTCAGGTATATGTGTACACGCTGAAGAAAGAAGGCAAAAAAAAAAAAGAAAACAACAACACAAAAATGAGACTCGAGGTGGCGAACGTGATCGCGTTCCGGAGAGTGAACGGTTTGAACTTCGAGCCGAGAGGGTGAAGGTAAATTTTATTGCGAGAGCCTGGGTGTGGTAAACTATGCGGTTTAAGGGATCGAGATCGGTCACGTGTCCGACTAACGTTCGTCGATGGAAAAAAATTCAATTCTCGTCCGTTCACTCGTCCTAGAATTTGTCCAATCTGGAAATTTATAAGGAAATACAACAGAAACATTACGAATATGATCGGCAAAGTTTCAACGGCGGTTTTAAAATCCCGCGGTAGCAGAGTGGAGACGTTGTGTATAGAAAGCCATACACTTTCTCCACGAGAGGCATCTCTCTCTCTCTCTCTCTCTCTTTCTTTCTCTCGTTCCAAGGAGTCTTGGAAGAACATCGAGAGGTGTATGAGTGCGTAATATAAATTTGCGCGAAGAGCAAGAGTCTTACATATGCGCATACACGAAGACACGAGGCAGAAATCTCTTTGTACCGGGTACGTGGGTTTCTACGTACACCAAGCCTCGATCGCTTCGGCTTTTCTTGGAGCAGGTTACGCGAAGGTGTTTATATACACGCGTACGCTTGGGTACACAGGTGCAACGAGATGAGAAGTATTATGAAGAAAGGAGACGCCGGTAGACGAGACGCCAACCTTCGTATTATCGGCCGCTTGATCTCTCGTTGTCCGGTTCGTCTATCATGATTATAAAGGCTTGTACCACTGTGCGATAGCTCGTATCTCGACCGTTCCGCACTTGGTACTTTGAACTCGCGTTGGTTACAAAGTAATATCCATCATGGTCATTTACCATCCGATATTTCATCCCGTTCGAACGGGCGACGCGGTCTCACGTGCTTAAAACCGCGTTAATGCAAGTTTCTTATGCACTTCATCGACCGGAAGTGTTAGGAACATTTCACCAAAATCGATAAAAATGTGTAAATTGTAACAGGTATAGATTGATTATGACTCGTGTCGGTTTTATTGGGAAATTAGGAGGAATGAAATCGCATTCGCACGATCTTCATCTCCGGCTTTGGTCCATTCGCTGATTCATCATGCGAGAGAAGATTATGCCGACAGTATCGCGTGAAAAAGAAGCAGAAGTAGATTACAAGTTTCGCAATAGAAGAAGAAGAAGAAGAAGAAGAAAACGAAGAAGAAGAAGGAAGATGATGATGAAGAGAAGGAAAAAAACAGGCACACCGGGAAATCGTTCAGCAGGATATCGCGTGTCCGGCGTATCCTTTCCCACGATCCATTGCCAAGGCGAAGGATCATCTTCGATCCGACACGAGATGAAAACTCCAAGAATATTCAAAGCGGAGGCGCAAAGGCGTTCTTATTCGTCGCGTTTTGTCCCGGATAGTCTCTCGTCTCTCCAAGTACGATTGTGGTGTCTACTTTTGCGTTCGATTAATTCCCAGTTGCGCGTACCATGCGGTGGATGAACGTTAACGAGTAATGCTCGACGAGGGACGAGTTTAAGGACGAAATGTTCCCACGGTCGTGAGCAAACGAGGCTTGGAGGATTATCGGGTGGCCTAGTCGTGTCTTGCTATCAGCACGAGGAAGCTCCCGGGAGCGTTCCAAGACGCGTCTCTTCCGGTTCGTTCCAACGTTTACCAGCTAAATCCCAAGTGTCCTGTCGCAGGATCAACGAACCTTACGTCTCGTCCTTGTGTTACACGTGTGCGCTCTTGGATTTCTCTCGTCTCTCAAGAGGACGACGAGGCAAGACCGCCGACGCACCAGGAAATTCGTACCACACATACACAGCTACGACCCTCTCGTTCCCCTTTTTGCAGGAGAGCAAGCAACATCGCCGCGGTCGTGTGTCTCTACCGTATCTCTCGCCTTCTCTCGAAGCGTCAAGGATCCCTTATCCCCCTGGCGAAAGCAGCCGGTCATTAGTTGCGTGGCTGGACTAAACACCGGGTGATTGGTCCGATCCTCTCTTCGCGGGTTCGAACCCTCGTCGTCGTTTCTCTCCATCTCTCTCTCCCTCTCTCTCGCTCTCTCGAACATCCGATCTCCATTTTGCGCAGTCCCTGCTTCCTCCGTACAGAAGTGGTGTGTTGTTGGCGCTGGCTCAACAGAAAGAGCCGCGCGGTAAGACACACATGCTGCGATGGGGGTCATCGACATCCTCTCGAGCCCCCGCAAGTAGACAGGATTCGTCCTGCGAGGAGCTGGATGTTCCGAGGCACAATCAGAGGGTCTTCTTCTTGGCTCTTGCTTGTCCCTCTCTTCGTCGGTGACGGTCATCGCGATTACCAGAAGAGAAAGAAAGAGAGAAGAGAATAGTGAACAGAAGGAAACAAGCTCAGGGGCCACGCACCTTGCCCGAGTTAATGCCCCCGTGGAGAATTATAACCGTTCTGTTATTACATGAGAAATAACCGTTTCGAAGTTGTAATATTCTCAAGTACGACAAGAAGAAACGAAAACACGTCGTTTCGATCGTAACTAACCAAGAGAGAGAGAGAGAAAGAGAGAGAAATAAATGTCGTGGCCTCCTAACCATTGTCATGTGTCTTCAGGCCCGTGTCGAGATGACTAGATGTGGCCAACGTACCTGAAGAGAGGCGTCAAGTTCCGGAGTTCGTTAAACCCGGAAAACCACGGAAACGTCATCAGCCCGAGTGACACAAACGAACGTAAGGGCCATCCAACTCATCATCTCGATCTTCCTACCGACGAATGGATCGTGCGGTGATGGAATTAACCGTTAAAAAGCCTTCGTTTCGAAGTGAACGCGCGTACGGTTAACCAAATATGAGCGAGTGTGTGGTCCCTGGCGAGGTTTCGACATCAACGTGAATGCACAATGACGATGCACCGAAGATGAACGGCGTGCATCTATCACCGATCGAGTTCGGAAAGATCCAACCCGCCACATGGACAAACCTTGACGAACTCGACTCTTGAAAAATCTCCTCCAAGACAAACAACAACGTGAACACTTTTTCTCCAAATCCAAATATTGATTTTCGTAACGTCCTAGCTTTTTTTTTCTTACCCTCGCTCGATCATCGCCGATCGGCCGAGCGCTTGAGCGATTCTTCGGACACGTGGTTTTTGTAACACAATGTGTTACGAAAGGTTTCGTAATGAATGCGCGCGTAACGAGAGCCCCGAGGGAAGGGAGATCACCGTTCTGTCTCTGGCAAATGTTAACTAGAACGAATTTCACTGTGTTCGGACCGAGGGCGTTGTACACCGGGCCGTTGCACTTACATTAGTCAGATTGTTGCACAATGATGGAAAATTTGCATTTGTCCATTATGTGTATATGTGTGTCTGTTTGTTTGTGGTTGTTACTGACAAAGACCAGGGTGAAAGACGTGTGGAGATAAGCCACGACCACGCTCCTCGGGTACATATCCGTTAATTTCCTTAATTGCCAACTCGGTGGCGAGAGCGAATAATTAATGCCGAGTCGAAGGCGATTCGCTCCGGTTTCCGCGTTTGCTGACTCTCATGTAATGAGATAATTAGCTCGCGCGCTTGAGATAGTTTTCTATGTATCCGCGTGAATGTGTAGACACATTCTATTATAGATATTAGATACGCGTATATATATATATTTGATACGATCCCTATCACATAACCCTACGTATATATAATGTTTATACGATAGGGACGATTCGCGTTCGTTTCCCTATCTCAACGACGACGATTTAGACTCGTGCCATCGAGTAATCGTAACGAGTAACAGAGAAATTGTAACCGTTTGATAAAATGACGTTATCCCTATTGGTCGAAAATGGATCGACGCGACTTCCTCTTTCCTTGGCGATTAAATTCAATCACTCCCGGTCTAAACTTCAATAATTTTCCTCGTATGGACGATATCGATTTGATTAATGAAAAATGCATATTTTACCTCTTAATGGAATAAAATTTATTAGTACAAATTCCTTATCACAAGGGACTTAATGATATTTAAAATTAACGATATTTCTTTCTGCGTATATTTCAAGTGCATCTTTATTCTTGTTATTTCGAGCGACGTTACTCGTTTCGCAAATTTGTTCGTTATCGTAAAAATTGTACGAGCGTGTATGTGTGTGTGTACACTAGCGAGGAAGATTCGTCACACGACGTGGTCATTGCTAAATTCCTTTTTTTTCCGTTGTTCGCTCGACTCAGGTGTGTGCAAACTCTCGTAAATCTTTGACGGTGCGCCGAGCAAATCTCCCGATATAAAAAGCGATTGCGACGCGCTTCCGAAGAAGCGTTATCGTTTCACGAATATAATCGCGATCGCGATAAGGCGAGCGCGCGGATGCGTGCGACAATACGAAAACAATACATTTTTTCTTACTCGAGAATTTATATCGATAAGTCTCGTTGTTTTCCGGAACGAATACGTCCGTATTTAGACACTCGGAAAGTTGTTTTGAGTGATTTCTGTGAATTCGTATCGCGCACGATGTTTTTTAAGATTCGATATCGCGAGGATTGTTAACGAGGCACGATCGAACGTAAATATAAATATATGGTTTGCGAGGGCGAGTCTAACAGGAGGGAGTAAAATACGCGACAGCTACCGAGAGAGAGAGAGAGAGAGAGAGAGAGAGAGAGAGAGAGAGAGAGAGAGAGAGAGAGAGAATCCTGTTCGCTAAATGTAAAATCGGAGGGAGAGTACCGGAGGGTCTTGGTTTACAGAATGGAAGCGAGGAGGAGGCTGAGAGACGATGACGATGACGACCGGTAGACGTGACAGGTCCGCTAGCTCAACGTCAGCCATGTCGCGAAAGATCATCTGGTAGATAAGTTTCTTTCTCCCTCTCCGTCTCTCGAATCTCGGCATTTTTATATTTACAAAATACAAAAAGAAAAGAGGAGAAACGAAAAAAAAAGTCACGGATATCCAAGCGAAACACGGAGACTTGGCAAAAGCCACGATTGGCGGGACACGTACACGAGAAGTTAAAGAAAATTCAACGTCTCGGGCACGTCTCTGTAAAGAGGTTGGGTATCGGCGTGTACCGCGAGAAGTTGCTTGAAAATCGCTTTATCCCGGCCACACGACACAAACGACGAAGACGCCTTTCTAATCGAGTCCGGTGTGTTTCTACGAGATCTCGTGTACGCGCGCGCACGCCAGCGTTAGACACTGGCGAATTAAAGGTCCCACGGATCCCAAGGGTGCACCCCGTTCGCGCTGTTTCGTTATACCTTGCAGTTGAAACAGACACGACTTTGCACCAGTCATGTAGTCTCTGAGAGAGAGAGAGAGATAGAGAATTGTTTTTCTGGATCTTGACTCAACTTCTATTCGAGTTTACCGTCTCGAATTGCGCAAACAACAAAAAATAAAAGAACGTAGAATTAACGCTCGAAAATCGGATCAACGAGGTCGACAGAAAATATTCGTTCGAAATACGCAATTTGTTTTAAAAATAGAAAAAGTTATTTACATTTCGAGTAAATATTTACAACGAAAAAATATTGCGAATTGTATCAAAGTCCGACGTTATTAACGCGACTTTCCTTTTTAAAGCGTTGCGCAACGAGTTTTTTTTTTTTATTTCCAATTCGTCGCCCTCGATCAACTCGACTTTAGTTAGTTTCCTTCATGAGCAAAGAGAAGACAGAGAAAGGAGTGGAGAGAGAAAAAGGAGATCCGAAGCTGGGATAGAAACGATTGTTATTAGCGACGCGCCACGCGACCGTTACCCTCCTCCCTGCGGCAATGCGAGTCGATAAATCTTGCCAATAAGCCGCGGGGCTTAAATCCGTCCATTTATCCAAAGTCTTAGAAAATAGGATAGGTGATCTAACCGCGGCGATGAAGAAACGACAAAGAAAAAAAAAAGAAATACGAAACGATACGTTTGCACCGCGAGAAGGTCGGAATCGGCAACCCTTTTGCCTTTGGTCGAGTCGCACCGCGCGCGAGAGTTTGCCAACGTTCGATACGCACGTTAGAAAGGTGACTTGGCTTTGGCACTGTGGCTGGTCCCGCGAACGTTGGCGGCTCACGAGAGGGCAAAACGTCGGAAAGATGGATCGTGAGAAGTGCATGGCCGATACTATAAATATACTTTTCCCATTGCCTTGTTGCGCGGGTACAACCGTAGCTTGAATTCTCCTGTTCCTTCTCTCGCGAAAGATCTCGAACGCCACCCGTATCACTGTGCGAAAAGTGTGGGTGAACCCGACACTTGGCGTATCCGTGCGCCTTTTCACTCGGTTGTTCTATCAATTTTTATTTCGTACAAAATTTAATCTTGCTAGTACGATAATTCATGACTCGGCGATGGCGAATGTCATGGACCAGGAGAGATAAATGTCTTTTCACGGTGGAAATTTAATTATGCGAGAGATTGAGGAATAAGGAGAGAGAAGATAAAGAAAACGACATCGCGGAAACGACGAGGAGAGAACGAATGACGAGCTGGGGTGAAAGGGTTGATAAGAAATCAAATATTTAAAAAAAACGAGTCTGGCGCATTCGAGTTCCGGGATAAACGTCAACGTTCGTCACGTAGACTTTTTTCTTTTTCATGTTTTTTTTTGTTTTTGTCGTTCCTTCGTTCTTCTTCGGTTCTTTGGCGAAGAGACGAGTTTGGCAGGTTTTCGCCTCTCTCGTATCGCGTCCGTTCTTTCTTCATTTCTTTCTCGTTCTCGGTCTCGTATATAATACGAAAAACGGGTCTTCTGCCTCGTCTCGTCAAAAAGTCCGGAGTAACTTTTGTGTACGAAGAGACAAGGGGAAGAAGAAAAAGGAACTGTGTAAAATAAAAATGTCGCTGACCCCCTGCGAAGTTAGGACCATTCCTGTCGAAGATGAAAACGTCGAGACGCGAGGAAAATCTGTCTAAAGCCCGCGCACGCGCCATTTGTCTTTTACGATTCGCGTATTTCCGGTCTCGTGCCTCGGCGTCGATTCACGTGTGAATTTTCCATTCTGAAACACCGAATACGAAGACAAAAGAGAGCGAAGATCAAGCTCTCTGGCTACAAACGAGGCGAAACTTTCACGCGAAGCGTGCCTTTCGGACGAGAGACATAGTACCCAACATATTACTACTATGTCTATCTCTGCACATTCATATATATATATATATCTATGTATAAACATGTACCTTAGGTGCAAGACACGTTTTGCACACACGTGAGATCGAAAACCTCCATGGCGAGGAAACGCGAGGTTGGCCCGAAGCGCGGAGCTTCCCATCCGAGCTAATGTTACGCAAGCAACAAACGTTAACCCACCAACCGCGCCATATCTCCAACACCATTTCACCACGTTTCGCGCGAGCGCGCGATCCTCTTGTGCTTTAGAAGAGTACGGGCGTTTCCTGCTTCGATAAGATCGCGCTTTTCCGTACTTTACAAGGTCTCTTGTTCATTGCACAAACTGTATATATGTGTGTGTGTGTGTGTGTGTGTGTGTGTGTGTATGTGTGTGTGTGTGTGTGTGTGCGTGCGTGGGTGTGTGTGTGTATGAAGAGCGAGAGAGAGAGAGAGAGAGAGACCTCGAAGAGAATAGAGAATGCAAGAGATGTTGCTAGGTCGTGGCATCGATCTTGCTACACATACGCGTTTAAAACTATACAACAGTGCGCGCACACACCGCAACAACCTACCAACGTGGGTAAAATTCTTCACCCGACTCTCGACCGCGGCATTCGCGCGATTCTTTTGCGAAATTGCACGAAACGTACGAGGAAGAGGCGCGAGAAGAGTCAAGAGTATCGCAGACACGCTGGTTTTACAAATCAAATGAATTTTTTACTGATGGCGAGAGACGGAGAGAGAGAGAGAGAGAGAGAGAGAGGCAGAGAGCGAGGGAGGTTCACGAGCAAGATTGATACGGGGTGAGATTCCCGGTGAAAAATAAATGTACCGTTGCGAATATCTCGAATATGGAATACGGGAAGAAGAGAGAGAGAGAGGGAGAGAGGGAAAGGAAGAGAGGAAGAAGGAATTAGATATCGAAAAATGTGATTCTCTTTCCGGTTTGATTTAATTTTCTCGACTTACGTCGAATCGATTCGTTTCCGAACGATTTATTTAATCGATCCGGGATATTTATACCTCGTTGACTCGAGTTTTTTTTATTATTATTGTTGTTTCTTTCTTACTCTTCTTATTTTTTTCTTTTTTATCGTTTTCGTTCTTATTTTATTTCCATTATTTATTATCGTCGGTTCACACACGAAGAGCCCGATGCCGAATTCAGAAGCGGAAATCCAATAGCAAAGAAGTCGAACAGGTCGATGACTCGATTTGGCAAAAGTCTCTCGAGCATATACACACACACATATATATATATGAGAGAGAAATAAAGATAGAGAGGGAGGGAAAGAGAGTGAGAGAGAGAGAGAGAGAGAGAGAGAGAGAGAGAGAGAGAGAGAGAGAGAGAGAAAGAGAGAAGTCGAATCGAAGAAGCGAGACCGCCGCAAACGTGTGTGTCGTCCTCGTCCTCCCGGCCATCAGCATCACAGGCGGTCAAGGGACGAGGGGAGGGAGAGGGAGGGACTCGCCGAGAATCGTGACCGGAGTACAGGACAACGCTAAGTGCGGCAACCAACGACGACGACTGCGCTACCGGGATACGGCCGACGAACTGGCGGAATGCCGCGCGTTACGGCGAGTTGCCAGCAACGAGAATCCGATTTATATGGGAGAAAAAAAATATATAGCTATATATTTATATATATACACACACACATATATATATATAGCAATAGATAAGAGATATCGAAATATTTTCTGCAGAATCGACATATATACGTGAATGCTCCACAATTTCGACGCAACCACCCTCGCAACTCGTGCCAATTTAAAATATTGGAATATCCGAATTCGACAAGGAAATCAAAATAATAACAATAAAAACTGACGTATCTATTTATTTTTGCGACAAGCTGCGGTATTTTTGGCAGCGACGAGGAAAAACTGGACGCTTCTGTCCCGAAATATCTCGATGACGGTCTACGACTGTTCCGACTCGATATTGTCAAAAAAAAAAAAAGAAACCACCCCCGCGCGAGTTCTAAATTTCGAACGAAACATCGATAACGCGGGTATAAATGAACCATAAAAATCCGTAAAAGCATGCAAATTTTCGAGAAAAGTGGAGGTGTGTTTGGAATCATGAGAGTCTTTCAAGCGAGCCGGTAAAGTGGTTTCTGCGTCTCATGGGACTGTCACCATGCCCCCCCCCCTTCCCGGTTTCGGCGATCTGGTGATTGTTTATTTTTATTTTTTTAAATGCCACCCTGCGCCTCCTTTTGCCCCGCTGGTGCACAAATTATCCTTCTTCTTTTTGTGTATAAAATATGAGAGAGAAAGAGAAAGAAAGGAAAGAGAGAGAGAGAGAAAGAGAGGATGAAGATAGAGGGGTCAGCAAACTGTGGCGGTCGTCGAAGGACGCCGAGGGTGCAGTCCTCCCTGTCGTTTCCTCCTCCTCCACCTGCTCCCCTGTTCCTTCAACGACGAAGAAGACGACGACGACGAAGCCGCCGATGCACTTCTTCTTTTCGCTCGATCGCGCGCTATGTCGATCTCTCCCTCTCTCTCGCTCTTTATCGCTCCATTTCTCGCGGTTCGGTTCGGGATATTTGGAAGCGGTTCGGCCATTCGTGTGTACGTGTATGTGCCACTGCATATATGTATATATCTTGCAATTCTCTCTCGTTCTCTCTCTTCGCAAAACCCAACAACAACCGGTCGCGTTCTCGCACTCTCGTTCGCAACGTCCCACCTTTCGATTCTTTCTCCTCGTCCTATCGCTCTCTCTCTCTCTTTCCTTCTTTCGCTCTTCTTATCTCTGATCCCCTTCCCCCCCCCCTCCCTCTTTCTTTCCCTCTCGTTCCTTCGATCGAACAAACTCGGTCCATCGTCGAAAAGAGTCGATAAGTATGTACGGAGATTAAATTGAAATTCAATTCGAATCAGTACACTTAGAGGCTCTCGGTGGCGTAATTAAGGTAATGGTCGACAAGAGAAAGTCTCCGATGGTTTTTCTCTCTTTCTCTTCGTCTCCCGAAGGAACCGAGAGCGTCCACCTCATTTGAATTCGTGAATCGGCCAAAGATCGGCAACCGATCGTACTCGATCTGCTCGGTCTTTCTCTCTCGTTCGAGAAGCACGAAGTCGACCCAAAGCGTTACTTAAGAAAGCAGCTTCGATCGCGAACTACGAATACACGTACACGCCGACGCAATTCTCACGAATTAATGAAAATTGCTCAATTGATTGCGGCGAAACTGCGATCGTATTGCGAATTAAAGCGCGTATATTCTTCTCATGATCGTTAAACGGTTGAACGTTAATTCGCGTTGGTCTCCAGGGGCTTTTATCACTCGTTCGATAACACATCTCCCCCCCCCCCCTCCACCCACCACATTGCGAGATTTTTGTTCACCCTTATATGGCAATTCTTTTTAATACCAGCTTGTTTCTTTTTTTAAGACTCCATTATCTCAGGAATTCCTTTAATTAACGCCTCGGAGTGAAGAATAAGGGAGGGGGGAGGGAACGAGCGACGATCGAATCGGTATAAATTTTCTCGTTCGCGCGGCTTTTCGCGGCTAACGCGTTGAAGATGAATCATAATTAACCGCTTAGGTGGAAATCAAGTACGTGATTATACGAGAACTAAGGTGCGCCACACCAGCGAGCCTTCGTCCTCGTACGGTCGTCTTTTATATGGGAACGTTCCCTCTCTCTCCCTCTCCCGCTTCTTTTTCTCAAACGCCCGCGAACCAAATCAAGTACGAGTGAGTCACCCACCCCTCGAACCAGAGGATGTGCATTGGGACACAAGGAGAAATCTATATCGTAGAGCCACGACCGCGACTCGTAGTCGCGAGAAGAATTTCACGTGTGGGCGCCCGAAAAACCAAAAAACTCCCGAGAGGCCTCCTCTCTCGTGAAAACGAGTCCGAAAAGGCTCGACCGGACAGACCGAGTCTCGGGCACACCCGTGGACCTGTCGATCCTACGCTCTTCTTGTATTCTTTTTATTTCATCCACGACTTCTGGAATTTTTCTACGAACGAGTCACCTCGTTTATTCTCTACGAGTTTCAATTTTACGATTTACGTATTTTTCTTTCTCTTTCTTTTTTGCCAATTCACAGACGTATGATTTTTTTCTCACGTCCGATTTATTTTTCGTCAATTGGAATATTAACCATCAGTCCTTGGACACGAGACAAAAATACAAGACCTCTCTTATTCTCGTATCGTCTTACCCCATGGCACGTTGCAAAAAAAAACGCTCTCGGAGCTCGGCCCGGCGTCAGCCTCTTTTTCGCGGTTTCAGCAGATCATCTCTCGTTACGTCTTTCTCACCGTCTTGGTTCGTGCGCGCACGCGCATGCGTCAAGGTCGCCAGACCGACATCCGGTCGACTCGATGAAAGAGAACGAAAAACTGTGCCTTTATAAAGTCGCGGGAGGCGAACGCCAACGAAGGGAAAGGGAATTGGGAATGAGAAGAAAAAAAAAGTCGAGTCCAAGAGAGGAGGACGGAAGAGATCTAGAAACAAGAGTAAGACGAAGAAGAAGCGTCGGTCTCGTCGCTGCGGTCAGAAACCGTTCGATCTCGTGGCCTTGTCGATCCAGTAAGACACATGGCGTACTCGCGGACTAAGAAAACCTGCGGCTAACATAAATTTACACCCACCGTAGTTACGCCATGTGGATGGGAGAGGAGCGAAGGAAAAGAAAAGAAAACGAGAACCAAGCGAGAAACAAAACAAAAAAACGCCAAGAAAACGGACAAGAGCCCGGGGCATCGACTGTATATATATAAATATATTTGTATAGGTGTGTACTTGTTAGTAACCTTTCACTGGTTACTTGTGCCGAACGACGGTAGCAAAATAGGCACTCGAGCGCGTTAGCACGTCCGTTGAGCAATTCCTCCAACGCCTTTATTGACTAACGAGCTTCGCGCGCCGCCTCGCCACTTATTTCGCGATGAAATTTTCGCGCCCAACGATATACACGATCAATCGCGAAAGGAAAAATAATTTTGTCTACGAATCCTCGGGACAAAAAGCAAGTAAACAAAATAAAAAAATAAACCATATGTACGCAAACTCCATCGGAAATACCAACTTTTCGTTTACTCCGAGGCCAATCACCTTCTTTATTCATTTTTTGTTTTTGTACATTTTGGACGATGGAAAAATCGTTTCGAGGAACGGAGTTCGATACAGTATCGTGCGAGACAAAAGATTTTTAGTACATTGTCCTCGAAGTTTCATCGAACGGAGTAGGTGTATCACACTCGAGCGATACCAACTAAGGCGCGGAGCATTCGATAATGACAGAGAAAAAAGTGTATTCCTTTTATTCCCCCCCCCCCCCCCCCCCACCTTTTCCTACTACTCCTCGCTCGATTTAATTACATACCGTTACGCAAGCATCTTTCCTCGTTAAAGACACGCCGCTCTGCTATATACATATATGTATGGGTTTGTATGTGGATGTACCGCCTTACAGGTGTACGATATACTTACATCGTATGTAATATATATATATATATATATATGTATGTAGAGTACACTAGTACGCTATAATACACACCATGGTTCGGTAACTTTCTCGGAAATCGAGAACGCACCGGATCGTGCGTTCTGGCGGAAAAACCGGATTTTCAACAAGTCACCGCGAGAAGAGCAAAGAGAGCGCCGCGGCAATGAGCTATACGCCATATAGCAAAGATATGGGTAATTTGCGAACGACGAGAAATGCCAATGGCGAGAACGTGTGTGTCCTCTTGGCTGTAATCTCAATTGCGTTTTCGCGTAAACGGTGGCTTTTTATTTTACATTTATATTATTATTATTATCATTGTTATTATATTTAGTTAATTAATTGAAAATTGATCGTTCGTTCGATTACTCAAAAAATCTTGTTCACGGTCGATGGAAGAAAATTGTTTTTTTTTCAATCAATTTTTGATAGTCATGCAATAATTGTTTACCTTTCGACGAATCAATCACAAGCTAGTCGTTCGAATTTCGATACGTACCTGTAACATAAGAAAAAACAAAAAAAATGCTCGATTAATCGTTCCCCAACAATTTATAGAAGATAAAACGTATTGGTTAAAAATAAATCGAGACTAATGTTGATCGGAAGATTTCAAGTCCGCGAGGTGTAATCGATAAGATTTACGAGTAAACTGTCTCTCTCTCTCTCTCTCTCGACACTATTCACGCGCTATCGAACACACTCGTTGAACGCGTCGTGTCTTATGCGCAGCTGCAACCGATAGGATACATCGAGTATCTGTGCAAAAGGAAGAATAAGAATAAAAAAAGGAAAAAGAAAAATAAGAAAGAAAAAAAAATGAACTTTAAAAAAAAAGCAACGTGTAGCTATCGAAAATCTCGAATCCCACTAACCTCCTTGGCTTGCTACCAACATACGTGAGTGCATTATGTATATCTGTATATAGTGGCGGCTTATACACGCTGCGGTGCACTCATCGCATCGTTTGATTTCTTTACGGGCCTCGCGATGGGAATTCGTTATTACTTTTCTTTATGTCGGTCGGTTATATGTGTTACCGATGTGCCGGGAGCTCTGTAGCGAGGGAAGTTTCCACGCTTGGAAAGCCTCCGGGCTACCAGAATTTGTTGCACATATAAATATACATATATATATGTATGTATAGTGTATACGAGGTGCGTGCAGGAGAGAAACCTCGTCTGCATGGATTGATATCGGTTTCGCTGGAAACATTCTCGGATATATCCGGGAAAAGTGTGAAATTTTTATATTACCATCGGCTGGATGTTGAAAATACATTTTTTAATCGCAAATATTCGAGATAAAAAAATCGTTTTTTCGTGCAAAAAATGGGAAATAAAAGAATTTTATTCGAACCGGTCGAAGGTTTACGTTTGATTTAATTGCAATACGAACTCAAATTATGATTACTTTTTTTTTTATATTCGAGCTAAATACATCGGATGTAATTATAATTAACATGTGTTAAGATCGACCACTCCTCATACTCCCCCCCCCCCCTCTCTCTCTCTCTCTCTCACCATCTCATGAATTAATATCTGAACTCTCACGAAGCTGGCTTCAGTTATCCGTGACGTTATGCAAATGCGAGAGAGCGTGGTTATCACTTTGTAGCTAGCGAGGGCGAAAAATCGTGGATAACGCGGACACACGTATACGAGGTGCGACTCTCGCGGCCTCGACGAACGTTCTCAATTACCACCGGGCGTTCTCCTCGTCGAACATAAACAACAAAAAGAGACTGCTCGGATTTTATCGCTGATTGATGTGGGAATTAACGCGAGCGATAAATTGAAATTACAAACATTTGAACAATTTACTAGAACGACGTTTCCTTATTTTATTTCATTAAATTTCTGTTCTTTTTTTTTTACATAAATTGTAACGATGATTCGAATATGACCTTTTTATACAAGACAGGATTCCGTATCGTGCCAACAGTTTATCGCGTGATAAGCTCTTGATCGAAATGCGCAAAACTCCGCGGGCCTGCGCGCATACATTTTTATAAATACGCGCGTAAGTATTATATAGATATATCGGTAACGGGCAAAGACCTTCATCGCGTCTTAGCGCGTTGTCAGGCGCCAGGATTCTCCGACAACGACGACGACGTCGTCGTCTTCGTCGTCGTTGTCGTCGTCGAGTTCGTTCCTCGCGACGTAATACCCGCATGAATATACGAGTGGGAGCAAGTTTTTCTCGCGTTCCTCTGGTCGCGAGAGCGAAAGAACGGGTACAACGAGCAAACAGATCGCGAATGTACCTACGTATAGGAAACATTCTATACATATATATATATTGAAAAATATATATACGTGATGTGGTCGCGCGCGACTCGCGATGGGAAAGACCGCGCGAGCTCGCCCGGTAGCTCGTTGCACCGGGAGGCGGCATTCCGCGAGGGGTTGGCCGCCAGGAGGACGCACTATTCCAGGAAAACCGATCGGTCGTCCGTTAACCGTGATCGTTTCTTTCGTAGGTCGCGGGTAACAGGGACGCCACGAGAAAGAAAGAGAAAGAGAGGGAGAGAGAGAATGAGATGCTGCGTGTTGCCTTCTAGTACACTTTGCTCTTTTCTTCGCTATGAATGTTGAACTTGAAATAGTCTCGGTTATATATATACATACATGCTTTGAATATTTTATATCGGGAGAAACGATTTGCATATCAATAATATTTTATCGATTTTACGATTAAACTTGTTTTAACGAAGATTCCAGATATTTTTTAAAAATAATATCTTTTTCAGATAATAAATTGATTAGGATTTATAATTATTCATTAAGATCCAATTTATTTCTGTTATCCATTACGAAGATCGTTGACCTGACACGATTTGTCTATGATGGTTTGATTTTATTTATTTTGTTTTTTTTTTTGTTATTTTTTCAACCGAAAACGGTCCATGGAGTGGTTCGATAATATTGCAAGAGTAGCATAGCGAGAGAGCCCGGGAGCGTGACGCGTTCGCGGTGTCGGTGGTGAATCCGCGCGGTATTTCATCGAGAAAGACGGGAGGAAAGAAAGAGACGAGAGCCAGAAAACGAGAAAGATAGCGAGAGAGAGAAAAGGAGGCCTCAACAACTATATAGTTGCCTATCCCCATGGATCTGTTATGTTATTTCTTCTCTCCTGGGAACCACGGTGTTTCGATCGATGCTCTCTCGCGTGGGACTGCGAGAGGAGGCGATGAAAAAAAATCCTCAAAAAAAAAACAAAGAAAAAACGACAAAACGGTAACGAAAAAAAAAAATTCTCGACGAGCTGACTCCTTTATTATCGTCGTCGTAACTATTGTTATTATTTGAGAAAACGCCAGTGGCGCTGGCACTGCACGAGTCCGAAACTGAGATCTGTGAAATCGCGAGCACGGTCGAGGAGAGATGATTCGCGGTTCGAATTCGATCGACGTACGGCTAACCGTGAGACCGTTTTTTATCCAACGTTGATCCTCGACGAATTTACTCGCTTAACTCCAGCTACATCGCCTTTTAATTCATTTATCATACGATAACGATGAACGATTTAGTTAAATTACATTTTTTTCATTTATTCCGACAGAAATTAATTAATCGACGCAACACGCCTATTTATTTCAATCTCGAATGAATTTTTCTCGTTCCTCCCCGATTCGCGGTGCGGAACGACTGAGAAAGAGTTATATCTTTAGATATATATAAATATATAGAGCGCGATTGAATCAAGGTCGAGGCCGGGAAACGAGACGACGCGCGAGAAGGAAACGGCCGGCATAAGAACGCATTGCCCTCATAGCTGAGTGGATGAAAAGAACGAGGGTTCTCCTCGAGATAGTTAATCGAGTCTCGTAACATCGTCTGCAATCGCGCAAGGGCACAGGGGGAAGAACGATGTAGATGGGGAGAAAAAGGGAGGGTGGGCAGAGAGGGGGGAGGAAGCAAAGGGAAAGAACATTCTCCGCACTCTCAGTGTTCGCTGCGGTGCGGGAGAGTCGGAGCATCCGGCGTTTCGTCGCGCGGGGAGGGGGGCGCTAACATCCGGTCTGCACCAAACCACGGATTGCACACTGCTTACTTTTATTCCGCTCGAAGAATACAACAACAACAAAAAATCATAAAAAAAAAAGAATAAGAAGAAACAAAACGTTAGCCTCGAGGGAAAAAGATGAAAAACGTGACGACAGAGTCGAGTGAAAGAAAAAAAAAGCGTGCAAATAACTTCGCGTCATTGTTCGAGCGTCCTGGCACGTCTAATTACCGTCGTTATACACCTCCGTACAATTTTCCACGCGTTTTCTCTGTCGAAAAGAAACTTTCGCGAAACGGAAACAAGACGTGACACAAGAGCGAACCGGGCAATACGAATGAAGAAATTTGGATGTAAAAAAAAAGGAAAACAAGAACAGCGAAACAAACGATGATAAAACGAGGAAAAATTTGAAAAAATCAAAAAAATTCATAACGTTACCTACTAATTACTCGCGGTTTGTCTCTCCGTCATAACGAGACGCGCGCCGTATACGTTTTAAATTGCAGACTCGTTACTCTCGTTACTTCGATGCCGATGACCGAAGGTTGGCTCACCCGTAATAATGCCAATGAGTTCTCCATTCTGGTTCTCCTCTATCGATATATCTATTTCCAGACGATATATACAAATGTATATATATACAAACTTATATACGTTTAAGCGCGTGACGGGATCGACTGGACTGTCGATCAACTCGACGTGAGGTCTTTACGTGCTCGGAGAACTCGCAATTATGTTTTAAAGTTCCTACATATACGCATATATATATATGAAATGTATGTACGTTATATGTACTGGATTGCCATGGGAACGCGACGTCCAGTGGACGTATTAAACGTACGGCGTAGTTCCCCTCTCTCCCTTGATGATATTGTGAGAATATTCGCGGACTCGATGGTCTAGACATTCTAGACAAACGGCGCGAAGGCGTCTCGCATTCGAACGGACGGGACGAAGAAAAGATGAAGAAAAGTACGCGATGACGAGAAAACGTCGTCGTCAACCTGTTTGCACGCCGGGTTAGGGACTATAGGAATTTCTATGAGAATAACGCACCAGTCGTCACGCTTGTACTATATACCGTATATATATGTATACATATACAGTGTTGTAGTTGTAAATATATACTCGGGTCGTAGGTTTATATAAGATTTTCTTAAAGTCACACGCCCTCGAAGAAAATCCAGGCACCTACATAAGCGCAATGGCCACGGAGCCATAAGAGCCTATCCCACTTTTTTTTTTACGCGACGAACCACGCGGGATAAGCCCTTGTAACTTTTAGCACGCTTTATAACACAAACGGAGTCGACGGGCGTGGGTTATAACGACTTTGGTAAACATCCACGGTTGCTCTCGGGAGGTATAATATCTAACAGCTTTCTTCAAAGTGTCCGATGGAAACGAGTGAAGTGTCATAAGAAATAAGAAAGAAAATTCCGTACCCTCAAACATATATATTTTACGATTTTATATTTTTACAACGCGTAAATCATAGTTACTTCGTCGATAGCTGCCAATTGACAGGCAAAATCTTGGAAAAACTGTGGAATTTTACGATTTGAGAACTTTTTAGTCAGCAATTCTCATGCGAGAGGACAATAATAGTGATATTCGTGATGAGAGGAAAATTTGGGATTTTATAAGCGACGGAGAAAAATGAAAAAAAAAAAGAATTCTAAAAGGGGGAGGGGCGAAAAATAAACATTTCACGGCAGACGATGAATTTATCGTTATTTTGCTCGATATCTCAAAAACTAAGGGAGAAAAACGCAAAAAACCCGAGGGTTGTCCGCAAAAAAAGAGCCCCATAGAGGGAAATTTTTTTTTCTCACAAATGATTACAAAACAGTCTTAATCGATTGGAAATTGTTCATATATCATGAAAAGCATGGTAATTTCATCGATGGCTCGAAATTAAACAGCAAAATCGCGAAAATAGTGTCCAATTTCCCGTTTTTTCAAGTTTTCACCTATTAATTCTGAATTTCTACAAAAATAACTATGCTATTTGTCATATACGGGTAATTTACGATTATATAACACCCTAAAAAACTTACTTCACTCGTAAAGACAATTTGGACAAAATAAAATAACTTTTAACAAATTTCATAATAATAATGAACGTTTTCACTCTTCGAATGAATTTCCCCAATTATAAAAAAAACAGATCATTTTTATTTAATTTCGACCATTTCTGGGATAAAGTTTCCCATCGAATAACGAGTAGGGAGAAATGTTTGCTGGCAGGGATCGAAACGCGGTGACTCTATGATGCAGACTCACCGCCTGGCACAGCTGCACACGCAGCAGCGCGAACTGCGGTATACACGTAATCGAAATGCCAAGATTGGTAATGCAGTATGGGAGCGAGTTACAGAAACGGCGTATCCTTTGGTGACCGAGAGCATTTATGTGCGACGATTCAGCGACGTCGCAAGCATTGCCGATATATCGATACGTGCGTACTGTGTACAGTTTCATCGACGATCGTAAAGCCGATTTGACTCGCCACGAGGGCGGAAGTACCGACGTAATACACCGGACTCTTGCGCAACGCGTTTTGCCCTTGGATCGTGTCAGGCATACACAAAATTAATATTTAAATTCTCGATTCTAATTACAAAAATAAAAACTGTAAAAAAATAAATAAAATTAAAACTAAAATTAACCCGTGCTCTTTCTCTCTCTTTCTCTCTCGAACGTCGATGTCTCGGGCAACGAGACAATTCGTCTTCTCAATTGCCCAGGAAACATCGGGAGGGAGTGCGAGGAACTCATCATCCGCTTCCTCGCCCCCGCAGACTCGTTTGTCCATCAGCGAAGCACTAATAAACTGTCTGCTGTATCGAGGCCGCGCGATGAAACTGACCCTGTTCGTTGCACTCGCCGCAAGGGTTTCTCGTGCCTCGGTTACGTACAAAATCGTTCATATTCACCACGGGCATATGTTCGTGCCGACGCGAAACGCACATGTTTCTTCCCGGGTCAATGAATGCCGATCATTCATTCTCGCGAGGTTTAACCGCGTTCGAGCGAACTCTCTCAATTCCGCTCGTACGCGCGATTTTACTGCTGTTGAACTCGTTAAGGAACCTCTTTAAACGATACACTCGATTCGTCGTAATAAATATTTCGAAAATCTTCTGTCTCGCTTTATAAAAATACAATTTTTAGAAATTACCGCACATTTAAATAGAAAAATTCTCCCTAAAATAGCAAGAACAAAAAAAAATGAATAAAACACCTTTCTGAAATAATTACGCGCAATAACGAGTTTTATTTCCTGAAATGACAAAGCCCGCTGGTTCTCTTCGTTTCTCTTCCTTCCCCCATATTCCCAATGGCGAATCTTCACGGAATCGAGATTAAAAGATCGCGATAGCGTCGATTGGATAATTGTTGGAAACAATGAAGACAAAAGTTTGCACGCACACACGTACATGCATATATGTATGCGCAATAAACAAGAAACGATTGACGTGTCGACAGGCGTTCTTTGTGCAGTTGAGGCCAGCTAGCAACGCGTAAAAAAAGAAAATTAAAAGAAAAAAAAAACGAGAGAATGAGAAAATAAGAAAAATGGTTCGTGAAGAATCGCGTCGTGATGCCCGCGACGCGTGCTTCCCACGTGACTCACCCACCCGCAGATACTCATCGGGTGTGACCCTCGACTCGTTTTTCTATCTCGCACTCGCTCTTTCTCGCATGGGCCGGTGCAACACGCATGCAACGAACGAAATGCACGCACAATGCGCGTTATATCGTCGGGGCGAGCACGCGGCGGTTTCTGCGAGAATCACAGAGGAGATTATATGGAGAGTCTAAACGGAGAAGAGTTCTGTCTGCTGTTGTTGGTGCTGCTGCTGCTGCTGCTGCTGCACTTGGTTGCACTTGGGGATCGTCTCGCGTATATACGAAGCGGCTATATATTTCTCTCAGCTCCTCCGCTTCTCGTACACCTTATGACTCAACGCCGGCTCTTCGAGAAGAGAGAGAGAGAGAAAAAGGGAAGGAGAGCTACGAGACCGCGAGAGTCACTAACCTTCCGCGGCAACGTCTTTTTTTTCGTGTTCTTCTTCCCTCCCCCTCTCTCATCTTCTTCTCTCATTCTTTTTGCCATACTTTTCTTCCGAACAGGCCTAGAGAGGTTTTTGCTTTTAGTACCTGTGCATCGTGGACATTCGACTCTTCACTCGCTACCAGGTACACGTTAAGTGGGGAAAAAGACATCGATATAAGGTCCTAAAACGCGTTTGAAAATTTACTTTTTGCACCTCGACAATGTTAGCTCGCTAATATGACTGGAATTTAGCTTGCCGTTGGCACTTGCGACTATACCTTAGCGCTCACTTCGTTCGTGTTTCATCGAGCTTTAAAACTTCTAATTTCCACCGTTAGATCGTTATTATTTGTTTTCTTTATTTTTTCGTCAAAATTCTTGAACCAATTTTGTCAATCGAAACGATGAATTTAGCCGATCATTTTATTCACACGATTTTGAAATCGTTCTTGGATTTGTAAAAATAGAGATATCGGGATGAGTCAGACAGTTCGAACGGGGACGAAGTTACCAGCCGTTTAAAATTTCGACATCGTTGAAATTTTGCAAATTTATGCAAAAAAAAAGGATCGTCAGAGATTCTCAACTTAAAAAAAAAGTACGGTAACTCTAACGTGTGTACTTTACGAGTTATGACTCGAGAGTAAGAGAAAAAAGTAAATTAGTTCGGGTCCAAGCTCCAGATCTGCTCCGTTCAAACTTTCGATTACCGTATCGAGTCGAAGCGAGATTTTGATGTAACTACGCCGTATATAATACACATACGCGGTCTCGATCGTACGTACGATGCCTAACGCGTATCATAACGGTTTTTCAAAGAGCGACGAGTCTCGACGCGATTCTCAACACCAAAAGCCATCGCGACCGGTGTTGTCGACCGCGAGGCAAATACCTGTGGGTCTGTTAGATCGGGCCCCCGTTCTTATGTGGAAGTGGTGGTGGTCGTAGGCCTCGCATGAGTCACTTGGCTCGTGTGGTGATCGGAGCGAGAGAGAGAGATGGAGGTAGAGAGAGATAGATAGATAGAGAGAGAGAGAGAGGACGAGCGAGAGTGAGCGAGAGAGTGAGAACAGGCCCCCGCGAGCTTCAAAACGCGCGTGATTCACGAATCCCCTCCATCTCTCTCTTTCTCTTCGCGGGTCTGACGAGGATAGCTCAAAAAAAATTCCTGGACATCCCCCGTCGCGAGTCTCTGTCTCTTTCTCTCTTTCTCTCTCGCTTTTGAAATGACAATGATCGCGCGGCGCATATGCCGCACGGAATACAGAAAGAGGAGGTAAGAAAAGGGCGTGAGAACACTGGTTCGAGGCATAATAGAGTCCTGCACACGACCATTAACAAACTCGAGTCTACTCGTACTCGAGAGATAAATGATAAAAGGATGTTGACCATGAATTATAAATACGAACGAAAAAGTCTCGGGATTCTTCGACGATGAAGTTATACTACAATTTTATACAATTTTATATAAAAAGAAAAAAAACGATACGTATGTACGAAATATGAAAATCAAAGGATAAGTATAATGACCACGAATGGTAGGAAAAATGATTTACAATGTGGGCGTTATAAACGGCACCACAGCGGTACCAGTACACCTTCATTGTTCAGAAATTCCCAAAGGGAGCAAAGTGCGTACACCTTTCGTGAAGATTATGTACTTGTATTTATAGCATGACCTGACCTGTACGTATAACTACACCCACATATATATATATATATATATATATATATATATATATATATATATATATATATAATATCATTACTATATTATAATATAATATAATATAATATAATATAATATACTATAATATAATATAATGTAATATAAAATAATATAATATAATATACCTAATATATATATTATATTATATTATTTTATATTACATTATATTATATTATATAATGTATAATATAATGTAATATAAAATAATATAATATAATATATATATTAGGTATATTATATTATATTATTTTATAAAATAATATAATATAATATACCTAATATATATATTATATTATATTATTTTATATTACATTATATTATACTATATTATATTATATTATATTATATTACATTACATTATATTATATTATATTATATTATATTATATTATATTATATTATATTATATTATATTATATTATATTATATTATATTATATTACATTATATTATATTATATTATATTATATTATATTATATTATATTATATTATATATCATATCATATAATAAAATATAACAGATATAATATAATATAATATAATATAATATAATAAAATATAATATAACAGATATAATATAATATAATATAATATAATATATATTATATAAAGTTATATCATTTTTTGATACATAGGTATATATGGTATATATGAAAATAAGGGACTAATTAATCGTTCCCTCCCCTCAAAGATGGTTCCTTGCTTCGTGCGGATTGTGCCACATCGGATTGATTTACATCCTTTGCAATCAGCCCCCACCGCCGGACACTGTTAGTGAGACCACACTTCCGATATTTTCGCCATGGTAGGTACATTAACGCAAGATAGATAAGACGAAGAGGTATACGTAGTGTAGTATAGGGGTCCCTGTAGGGGCTTTTACAATGCCACGAGAATATACGACCGTGCTGCCACTATCTTGCCCTACGGGCGTTGCAAGATATATGTGATGATAATTACTCGACGAAAGGGCCCGTAGGTGATGCAACGATCTGGATGATCCTTCATTGTGCAATGATAATTTTCGTCGTAAGTTTTGGAAAGATATTTCGGCCTTTCGGAGAATGATGAATGTCGAATTTCGACAGAGAGAAGAGAAAAGGTCAACGAGATGGACCCGATAAAAATTTCAAATGGGAAAAAACCCGTGCGCGACTATTTTTCGACGAAAGATTGAATAATTATTATTGTAACAAAAAATAAAGAAATATTAAAACGAGGAGAATTATTTTTTACATCCTTCGACTGGAAATGATTTTACGTCATTTTTAATACGAATCGCGTGCATCTTTCCTTTCAACGCGAGAGCTTAATCAACCCGTGAGACATGTTTATTGTACGACGATTAACTACAGGAACAGAACGATTTGTTTCTCGTTGTAAAATACGTTGTTCAATAGCGTGTAGTGACAATTATTCCCCGTGTATAAATTGATCCATCTCTCTCCCTCTCCCGCTTTCTCCCCCTCTCTCTCTCTTTCTCTATGCAGGGCTTGGTGGAACGTCTGACGTGTGCGTAGGTTACACATCGATCGCGATTTCCACCGCGTCATTGGCCGAGTCCCACGAACGGTAAATCGATTGTACACCGCGCGTATGCCGTGTGTACACAACGAGACGAGTCCCAGCTTCACGTGCGTCTCACTGGTACCGATTCCACGATCGTTATATCGTGGCCTCAGGCCAATTACCCGCTGGTCCATAAAACTCTCCGAGCCAGTATCAATCACGAGAGACCCAGAGTGTGTCTGCCTCCCTCGCATTCGTGGAAGAACGAACGAAAAGAAAAAGAAAATTTAAAAAAAATGAAGAAACACATAAAAAAAAACAAATTCCACCCAAGACATTGTTATACATCATCGATAAATCATCGATATCGAAGTTCCCTCGTACCAAGAGCGTACACACGGTTTTATATTTTGTTTTTCTCCTCCGGACCCTGCGTTATTGCGTAAAATCGTAGCCAAGTCGCGAGAGAGTTCAACGTCGATACGAGCGTGGAGCAAGAATAAAACGCAAACGCCGACGCGGTCCGCTCTCGCATGTACGAATGGAGTTCGCGACAGTTGGTGCATGCCACTCGGAGATGCAGTCACCGCGAAGTACATAATCGCTCTTCCCCGTTACGCTATAAAATGTCGTAATGATTTATTATCACACACTCAACTGGAGAGCCTGAGAGCAGGCGAAGGGAGAGAGAGAAAGAGGGTTGTTGAACGCGATCGAGACAGACCGAAGGAATCGCGAGAGAGAAAGAGAGAGAGAGAGAGAGATAGTGAGAGAGAGAGAGAGAAAGAAACGATGTAGAAATCACGACAAACCCCGTTGCTAATTTTTCGTTTTATTACATTTTACATCCCATTTCCCTCAGGCTCGTGGCAATGCGGATCACTCGATCCTTCTCTTATCATTCATTATCCAACCTCTTCGCTTCGTTACTCCATTTTTTTTTCTTAATCAACCGTGCGTATTTTATAACAGTTCTTTTCTTTTTTCGCTTCGAGCAAAATTGAGCACCGTCTTTTTTGCCCTCGTCATTTTAGGTCGAAGCGAAGTTTAATGCGCAAAAAAAAACGCGAGAGGTGTATCGCAAAATGATTATTCATACAAGGTCAAGTTGACTTCTCTCTCTCTCTCTCACACACACATACACTCATGATGCGCTCCTCTCGGACTTAATAAACTCGAAGCTCTTCATGGGTAGACTTGCACGGGGCTATTGGGGATGAGAGGCCACGTCGAAGACCAGCCGAAGAGGTTCCAAGAATTGTACCAGTCTTCGTGTACATATGTGTACGTGTATAGTCATAGTTAACACACGAGCGAAAGAATCGGGCGCACCTGCGGGGCACCACGAAACTACTCTCGTATGGACCAACGTGTGTGAATTTGTGTGATCGGTAACTTTACACACACACACACACACACACAAACTTATGTATATATACGTATGGAGAACGGATCGAGAGCGTTTGACTGTGTTCGCTGGACCTCCGCGCTCTCGTCGTTGCCATCGAGAGATGCACGCTCATATACACACATATATATGTATGGATATATATATACATATACATATATGTATTCACGATAGATGTATCATCGTAAACAGGCGCTGAGCGCAGGAGGAGACCGCCTTCGTGCGAGAGACCCACTTGCACGGCGGCCTACTTGGAAGAGTCTCCTCGAATCGCGCGATCCTCTCTCTCTCTGTTACACACACACACACACACACACACAGATAAATCCCCTTACCTATATACGTGTATACATAAGTAGATACGTATGTATACAGGGTGATTCAGAACTTGGGGGAAGTCCTGGCTAACCGTTATTGAATTATCAAGAATTTTGATTATTTTTTTAAAATCCAAAGCAGACGGAATCTTTCACAAAAAATTTCCGATTATATCCAGGGAAGTTTGATGAGAGACGAATACGGAGCATGAGTCAAGGACAAATGGAATAAAAATTGAGTCGTGTATATTCGATACCGTAAAATCTAGTTTAATCGATTTTCAAGACTGCGTGTTTTACATTTACATATAGTTTTTTTTTTTTGGCTTATCGAGAAACGTCTGAATTTAAAAGTGGATTAATTCCGTTGTTCGAATTGCTTTCGATAAGAGACAGACATTCTGGCAAAGTGTTATCGTCGATTGGAGCTAATAGAGCCGAGCGATAAGAGCTCACCTATATATTCATTACCGGCAGATTGGCTTTCACGCGAAAGGGAACGACGATCGACGTTTATATATCTCTCTCGCTATACATATATATACACACAAAGACAAATATACGTATACAGATATATAAATATATATGTATATATATATGTACATATGGATGCATCACGTGGTGAAGCGTGAGCGTGAACGAGGGAACGCTCGACGATGTGTGTCCTCATCTCATCTCGTCGTTGGGGACCCAGAGACCTGAATAGCCGTAGCCGGGGGGGACCAGACGGGGCAGAGTAACGGTCCACGGATGAAGGTTAGCGTTATCCGTATGGCGCTCTCGCGCGATGCCAACGACGAGGGGGAAGGGAGGGAAGAGAGAAGTGAAGATACACGTAAGGACGATGAGTAGGTAAAAGAAAGAGAGGGTGAGAGATGATGATGTGGGGGAGGGGGAGTCAGAGGCGAGACGGAGAGGGCGAAAGGCCCGGATTTATTTTATATCGAAAGCCGATGGAATAATATTCGGTATAATCGGGGACGGGCGACGAAATAGTCCTAATTATTATTATTATTGCAATTAATTATTATTACTAATTATTATTACAATTTATTATTATTATTATTTTATTGTTATTATTGTTAATTATTATTATTTATTTATTTATTATTATTATATTATTATCATTGTTGTTGTTATTCTTATTATTAGTACCACGTGGTGTTTGTGTTTACCCAATAATATGATTTGACTCTAAAGAGAGAAAATACACGAGCCATTACCAAGAAAACCGACTAATAGAAAAATGGATGATGGATGAGACGAAAGTGATAGTTTTGGATAATTATTTTTCGTGGTGTATTTATCACGCCGAGAATATCGACTCTCTGTGCATGTGGAAGATATACGAGTGAGGAAATTCTTGACAGGTTTGAAATTTTTATTGGTGAACGGACTGTAGTTACGCTCGCTATATACAACGTCGTCTCGGGAGGTGATCTGTTTTTTTCTTTTGTTTTTTTTTCTTCGTCTATATCGTTATACTTCGGTTTACCCGACGAAGGCTTTCACGCGAGGGCTTCCTCGCACAGCTGAGGAACAAATGCTGGTAAAAGAGACGGAGAGTAGGCAGGTATATAATGGCGGGTGAGGAAGTAAGGAAGACCTGCGGGGAACGAACTGTTTCGCGGGAAAGGCACTTTCTGAGCGAAATTCCATTCGGATTACTCGTCAGTCGAGAGAGAAAAGAACCAAAAATGCCAGACTCGAAGAAGAATGAAGAAAAGTGAACGACGTATATATATATATATATATATATATATATATATATATATATTTTACTAAGTATAGTTATATATATATATAGTTGTGCCGAGCAAAATGGTTGTTCGAGGGCTACGAACTCCCCATTGCCTCTTTTCAGGTATAAAAGTCTTCTTCTGAAGAGGAAGAGGAAAAAGGAAAGAATCGACCCGACGTTCGACGAGGACCTTTGAAAAAAAGACAAAGAACAAAAATTTCCACGAAAAACGAAACAAATCTGTCTGAGATTTCCATCCCTTCCGAGATGAAAAATGTTAGCCCGTAATTTTCTCCAGCTCGAGGTTCAAAGAGAACAAATGACAATGGAAAAGAGAAATCTACGAGGACAAAGTTTAAGATATTCGAGGGTAAAATTGTGATTTTTTATCAAAATTTTTGTCAAAAAAAAATGAATTTTTATTTTGAAAGGATCTTTTTAATTCGTTGAAAATTATTAGGCTGTGATAATGTATCGATAGAAGTGTGATATACCGTTCGGAAGTTTTCGATTCCACTCTCTTTCCTCTCCACTATCCTCTTTCAGATTCTCACTTTTTTTTTCATCTCTTTCGTTCATTCATTCGCGGGTCAGGCGCGAGGCTTCGTGACCCACTTACATTCCGTATAACCGACGTTCGTTTATTAGTACCTATATGTAGCTCGTGTCGGACGATACACAACGGCGGTTCGACTACTTGCCCGCTAACACGAACCTTTTTTTACGCTTATCTCACGCGCGCGCGCATTGTGCATGTTCACACTTATCGACGCATTAAGCCCAACCGTGTACGCTCATTTATTTACATACACGTGTAGGCAAATAAACGAAGCAAGATATTAACATTGATTTTAAAAAGAAAAAAGAAAATATTTACCAAGAAATAAACAAAACAAACAATTGAAATTACTGTCTTATTAAATTTTTATTTACTGCGTTTATTACAAACGTAATTAACGATTAGCATTATTGAATAATTTTGATTTCAATTATTTACAATTTTTGTGAAATATTTCTTTTCTCTAGAACAATTTTTTTTACGCGTTTGCGATAAAGCATGAGAACACAGCGTAAAAATTATCCATGAAAGAAACGTTTTTTATCCATGAAACAAACAATTGAAATTACTGTTTTATTAAATTTGTAGTTACTGTGTTTATTACAAACGTAATTAACGATTAGCATTATTGATTAATTTTTATTTCAATTACTTACAATTTTTGTGAAATATTTTTTTTCTCTAAAACAATTTTTTGTTACGCATTTGCGATAACGTATGAGAACACAGCGTGAAAATTATCCATGAAAGAGACGTTTATCTTCTCCCCCTCGGTGAAAAAAGGGCGTTAGTTAGATCGACACACAATGGAGAATAATCCTCCGTAAGCCGTGACAGAGTGCAAATATTTGCTCGATATGGCAAACGAGTAGACTCGGGTGTAACCGCACACCCTTTTGAAGGTTTCACGAACGATCGAGCGCATTATTATCTCCCACACTGTGCGGTCGCATCCCCTGGCACAACGAACCGATAATTCCCCTTATCGATTCGTGGCGATTGCCCAGCTCGACGATTACGAAACGATCGTAATCGTGAAAATAATAAAAAAAAAAAAATCGATGACCGACATATCACGATTTAGGGCTTACGTATATCTACCTTATCGATCGAGCATCGTCACAGCCGAACGATAAAATCCCTTTATACACGCTCAATCGATAAAATTATTCAAAAATATCAAATTCGATATTATTATCGTTCGTACATTCACGCGAGAACTATGGTACTCGATTCAACTTGCTTTTAGTCACGTGAAAATGACGTCGTCGAGTCACAAGCTAGGTGTTACGCACATGTGAACTCGATCGAGGCATGCGCGTGTCTTTCGACTCGTGAGTAATGTGCCAGGAATTCCATACCTCCCTCTTCCTCTCTCTTTTTTCTCTCTCGGTGGAGCGAGGATGTTATAATAATACATTCCATTTACAATATGTTTCTTGGAATAATTCACGATTCTCCGTGTAATAACGAGCGGATATTCGATAAGTCTGCTGGTCTAGGCACGATCTAAGTTTTATATATACGTAACACGCGTATTTTGTAATATTAATATCACAGTCGTGACGATATTCAACACTCGGTAAATCGATAAGCCTGGTCGTTTCTTCACAGCTAGGGAAGACGATACGCCCGGTGTATTTTTACTGTAACTAAACAGCGTGTACAAATTAAAAGAGAGAGAGAAAAAAAAGAGAGAACCGTCAGTTGGGTTAGACATTTTCTTTCCCTCGTTCGACCAGAAGAATTCTCATGGATTTGACAGCTGTCGGGTGATAAAGAAGAGCGTGGGTACGAGACGTAAAAGGGTCCAACGATCTCACGTTTTAGATCGATCCCAACCAAATGTCATTTGTTTTTCCTTGTTAGCAACTTTTTTTTTCAAGTAAATATTGTGTTATTTTATCGTTGCGAAAAACGTTTGTCGCAACAATGTAAGATCCTCGCGGCGATGCAAATTCATCGCGATCCTGTCGTGGTTGAAATGAAAGAAGCCATGTGCAAAAAAAAAAATGTCTTGGAAATGGCGAATTAGCGAAAGGGAGACGGAGCGAGGTTGGCGCCAGAGCTAATGCATCATGCAGCGAGATGCATTCCCCGCATCCGCGACCCGACGACGAGGTGGCTTATGCATTTACTTTTTCCATATGTGCATGTGTATATATATATATATTGGCACGCAGTAGGGCTGTGCAGCGAGCCATACTTGCACTCTCTCTCTCTCTCTCACTCTCGCATTATAAAATTCTCGGACCCAACAAACCGTACAAAGTATGCGCGCATGTATATTATAAATAATTTTTTTAAATAATTTAATATAAATAATTTAATATAAATAATATATAAAAATAATATAATATCTACATATAAATATATGTAAACTATATATAAATAATTATGATATAATTATATTAATAATATAATTATAATTATATTATATTATAATATATATAATATATTATAATATAATAATATATTATAATTATATTATAATATATTATTATTAATTATAATATATTAATATATTAATTAATTATTAATTATAATATATTATAATTATATTATTATATATTATTATTATAATTATAGTATTACAATAATAAATATAATATTATATTATAATAATTATAATATAATTTTAATATTAATTATATTAATTATATATATAATTTATATATGTTATTATTATATATTTATTATTTATATAAATATATATAATAACAATTATTTACGTGTCCATAATATATAAAAAGAAAAAATATATATATAAATAAATAAATAAACAAGTAATGGCAGAAACGTGAGCAGCTCATCTTTGCCCGGTAATAATATGTAGGTGGTATAATACGCTGGCATAAATATGTATAACCGCATACACATACAGGTATAGTTTCATTTCACACGTAAAAGAGCGAGGTGAGCAGAATCCAAAAACGAGCCAGCCGGGTGAGTGTGAGTGAGAGAAATAACGTGGGAGTCGACGCTTTTCGTCATCGCAAGCGAATTCTAACGAGCATGGAATGACCCGAGCGAGCAAATTCTCACTTTCCATAACCGTGAATTACACCTCGAGAATAATACCGAACGTTGAAAGAAAAAAAAATAAACAAATAATAATAATAATAATAAAATTAAAATAAACACGAGACACCGTTTACGTTACAGGAGACGAAGAGATCTCCGATTTTCACACCGCGACCCTGAAGGGCCGTCTCGTCATCGAACGTTTCACATTTTACAACCTACGTCCATTGTTTTTCTCATGTTTTTTTTTTTCTTTTTTACTTTTTATTGCGCGAGAGATTTCTTCGAATTAAAAAGTGTGAATCAGCGATGAGAGACGAACGTCGACACGGTACTATATTTAGTCATACGAAGGAATGGAAAGAAAAAAGAAACGAGGAAGAAAAAAAAAAAGAAACGAAGAAACGAGCGATGGGCCTGTTACGTGCGTTGAGTTTTTGAAATGCTTTTTGTAAGGCAAACAGGATATGCTCGAATATATTGTTTGATGTCAGTCGCGAGAGTAAACGACGAAACGACTCTGGACTCAACGCGTTTACATATACATATATATATACGTCAACGTTTCTGCATGAAAGCACGCCACGTTAGATGACCCGAGTGCATCAAAGGTCATTCGTGACGTTTGCACTCAGAGTTCACTCGAGCTTTTGGTAACTCGTGCACGCATACGAAAATTGTACACGATAGTAGTACCGCAAACGATCCAACTGCAGCATCCGGTTTTTTCGTTCTCGTGACGCGTGCCAGCTGTGCGCCTCTTACGCAGACTACGTACGCATACGTACGCGATCTGTACGGTACGTGGCTTACATCGCCTTCTTCCATCCAGTTCTCCACCCTCGCTTTTGATCTCTATCGAATAAACTCGGGCTTTCCACGCCTCGGGCCAACCGATACGGATTTCTCTCTCTCTCTGTCTCTTTCTTGTTATTATTTCAACGCTATACGATAAATATATACATATATATAGATGTATTTATATATAATCGCAGGTGTGACAGGGCGTTGATTACTCGGAAATGGTCGTCAGTATCCTTGTCTCGTTAAACTAGGTTTACGAAGAAATTTTACGATTGCCAACTAGAGAAACTGATATTACTACGGTAACTCTCGCATTTTTCATTGTAATTAAAATTTTTAATTAATTGATATTTAATTTAATGAAAATTCGTGTTTGAATGGAATTGAATCATTTTTTCTGTGAGCTGGGTAAACAAAAAGAAGGGTTTTCCATGGAATAATGGAATGAAACTGAGACGAAGATGACAACGACAAGAGTTTGTACACACATATATATATATATATATATATCTGCATATATAAATATATATACAGCCTCAAAAAGGCGCGCGGTCGGTGAAAGGTGAAAGAATTTCACTCCTGCATCTTGGTTGCTCCAAGACATCTTTCTCCTCCTCTGGCCTCGTGGCGATCTCGAAGTGTCCAGCGCCACAACTTGCACAGGCGCATACAATTTTGCACTCGTGCACATTAAGATCGCGAGGCGTCTCAACGATCTTCTCGTCGTTCGTCCTACACGTACGTTATATATATATAGTTATACGGGGAAAAGAGATTCGTGCTCCACGATCTTGTCGTCGTTGAAACTCGCAGCTACCATCAGTGAAACTCATCTCAAACTCGCGGTTTCGCGGGCAACGACGATCTCCCCGGGACGTAACGCTACGTCGACGCGTCTCTGGTAAACTATATAGGTACACTGGTTTAGCTTCACTTTTTAATCGAGTTCTCGGATTTACTCGATCGACGAGCGAATCGTGATATCGAGAGAGCGATAGCTTCGACTCGAGATCCGAATCGCGAGAGTACATACGCGCGAGGAATCTAGGTTTCTGGAGCTCTGGCTAAAGCGCCGAGAACCCGCGATGGGCAATCCGTGGAAAGCGTGGAAATCACTCGCTTACCGACGATCTCCAAATGCCGAAATAATAATTACACGAATATCGCAGTTTTTATTCGACGTAGGTATCGTTAATTATTCAACGAATAAACGAATTAAGAAATGTGATTTGAATAAATTTGTATAATAATAATGATAATAATTCAATCATTTTCGAATTAATCTCAATCTGAATAAAATTGATATCGATCAGTATGTTTAACGGTTTTTTTTATTTTTATAATTTTTGGCTTGTTTTTATTACGGTACAGAATTAAATGATAATTAATACAGTTCGTGTGAGAAAAAAAAATATTAAATTCTGAGATCGACGTCGACAACGAGCGAAAAAAATTCATCGAATTTTACGAACTTGACACATAACGCGTGTAACTAATGGAAACGTGAGCGAGATAATGCCCACGCGAATGTCTTCTCGTACGCTTTGTTAGGCACACGTGAACTCTAAACTCGTTGGAAACGTCGGATTGCGAGCAATCGCTACCTACGATAAAACGTGATTGAGAGTAGGAGAGAAGGGGGTGGGGGTAAGAGGAAGACAGGCTTTTACAATGAAAAAGCGCAAAGTTCGAGTCCCAATTAACACCCACGCGACTCACGTCGCGATTCGATACCGTAACCCACGCCCAGAGTTCTCTCGACAGTGCGTTTAATACGCACGAATATCTCCCTAGCGCAAAACTCTCTTCGTATTCCGCGTCTACACACAACATAGTTTGAAAAAATGATTCTCACGAATGTATAAAACACGACGTATGATCTCGTGGGTGCCGAGGAAACTAGTCATAAGCACCGGTGTTCGATCGAAAAATAAAAATGAAAACCAAGGATCGAAAACGATTTTACGATCTGATAATTACGAATAAATTATAAAAATCGTTTTCGCGAGAAGATTCGTTCTTTATTTTCTAACTAATCAAACTTAAAATTGCCCCATACGCATAAAACAAATAATAAAACCGAATCGAAACAATTATAAAACAATTTCTCAATTTTATTTCTTTTATCTCAATTTTTCTTTTCTTTTAGAACAAATATCAAATATAATCATTATTATTTCGAATATATATATATATATATTTCTCATTCAAATGTAGCCCATCGTTACAAACAACTCATCAACGAAGGCATAATACCGTAAAGCCTTTTACTCGAAGATGCGTGGTCCGACGATACCGCGCGAAGAAGAAGAAGAAGAAGAAGAAGCGTAGTCGGTAGCCGCAGCGCCCACGTGGCGCTTACCGATTCTCCGCTCTCACTCGGATCGTCGGACAGCTCCGAAGATCGTCTCGCCTGTACACATTCGTCCTCGTACACACGTACGAATAAATCGAAAAGAAAAAAAAAAGAAAAAACGCCAAGGGGCCTCGTTATAACGCGAGACGGATAAATTGAAAATCATCCGTCATCAAGATATACCGCGGCAGCTTCTTACACGCACGTACACACACGGGAATAACACTCGCGGTTTTCACGAGCATTAAAGTACCGGGGAGCTCTGATAATGGCTAAATGTGCTTGAATACACAATCATTTTTCATTCTATTCCGAATAATCAATATACTCGTATCGGCCTCCTCGTGCGTTATACAAATATATAAGAGCGTTATTTATTTGTAAATATCTATATATATATAGATATTTGTAAGAAACAAGTATCGATCGAAGATCGAAAGTGGGCGACGAGTGCATCCATCACTCGAGGTGACATCGGGTTAAATGCCATACTATATGTGTACAAACCGTATATTGACCGTCTACTCGAGGTAAAATATACTTTCGATATTTTACGAAATACGCAATTAAGCCCGGACGCTTATCGTTAACAGTGATTACGTTCTATACAAAATAGACGTCGGGATAAATGGCTCGATCATATATTGACTGTCAAGGAAAAAGCGAGAATGTTTTAGTGTATTTTGTCAGGATAATTTTGATTTGAGAAGCGCGTTATTGAAAAAAAAAAGTAATCGTTGAATGAACAAAGATAATAGAAAATTTAAGAAAATATGATAAATAGTGATAATAATAAGGAAAAATTAGTTTCTACACTAACGCCTGGTTGTATCTGGAATCTCGTTGGCTCGTTCTGCTCGTTTGCGAAAGCATAGCGGAGAACCGATGCCTGTTACAGGGAAGTTGCGCAGTCGCGTGAAAAGTGAAATGAACAATAAGGCAATTCGATTTCCGAGGTGGCAGATACACGTGTATTATAGTTATAAGTGTTTTGCACGGTGAATTACACGCGGCGTGCTATCCGGTTGGTGAGTGAGAAAGAGAGATAGAGAGAACGAGAGTAGGGTGTTTACGATCGAAGGAGCGCGGAAAACGCGTGAGCCGCGAAGGATAATGCACTGGCACACCATCGTGCAAAGTTTTACGGGCGTATGGGCGCAACGAGCGTGCGAAAGGGTTAACGAACACGCGAAATCGATCCTGCCGTGGCTCTTGCGAGCGAGTCTCGGGCGACCATTGCCCCGGGGCGATTCCGTTCCATGGGTTGGATAGAACTCGAGTTGAATATCTCTCGCGACTCGAAGCGGCACAAGTACCATGAGAGAGTCGCCTAATGTTATACTCCAACCATGGTTTTGCTAGTTTAGAGCGACACGAGAGAAAGAGGGAGAACGAGTTTAGCTTTTGACCGGGCCGTGTAATGTGTGTTTGCTGTGGGATAACTCTCGGGACCGACAACGAGAGAGGAAATAAGAGAGTTATCGAGAGGGAGAACGAACGATTCCGTCAGAACGCGGAGCGGAACGGCGTGTGTAGATCGGCGCCATGTCTAGGAGCTTGAGAGCGTGTATATATATCGAAAGTCAGGAGAGCGAAACATGTTAGAAGGTCGACCCTTCGACGTATTTTTTTTTATTTATTTTTATAAAACGAACAGACATCTGCGATTGATTCGAGATGATCGAATTTCGAATTCCTTCGTGACACAATTATGAATAATTCATTAAGAAAAATATTCAAATTTGTATCTGCCGAATAATCGAGATTAAATTTGAAATAATTGGACGCTATGAATATTCACATTGTTCTCATCTACATGAAAAAAAAATACTCTTCGCCAAAAGCTTTTTATACGAAATTGTAAAAACAAAATTCCGTAACTTTTTTCTTCTCATCGTCCAGTTACCGCCGTGAGGAATTTTCAATTTTTTGTTTTTGGAATTTGTTTATTTTTTTATTTATTTTATTTCGCACGAGGCGCGCGTCGAACACGTCAAGGTGTAAGTTCCTCGCGTGATTGAGTATCTCGTTTTCGCGCGAGAAGAGAGGAAAGCCTCTTCTCTCGAACGCGTTTATTGGAAATCGTGAGCGTAAAAAGGTGAAGGAAGAAGCGAGAGAAAGGTCGAGGCCCTTCGTCGAGTTCGTTTATCTTCATATATATCATATCTACTTTGCACTTCGAGCGATGGGGGGGGGGGGGGGGGGGGGGGGGGGGGGTATATGTATATCGATGCGAAGGGAGAGTTCGCTCGCGTGCATTTACCCCCGTCTTCTCCCTCCCACCCTGCCTACCCTTCTCTTCCATAACAGCTTTTATTCCGGACATTGCTCTCACTCTCTTTTCCAACCCCACCCTCTCTCTATACCGCTGATTTTCTCGTAAACTCGACGAGAACGTACGTCGTAACAGCCGAAGCACACCCGGCTTTTAATTGAAGTTTTAACTCTCGACTCGCGCGCTTCTATCAATCTTCGCACACGGAAACTTTTCACCGGCGAGACTGTTTTATTGATTTTTTTATCTTTGTTTTCATTTTTTTTTACGGGAGTATCGTTCGTTTATTTACCATTCGTTCCAGCACACGAATTTTCCAGAATCTTAATAAACGTTAAATTTAATTTGTGTTTTTGTCAAATTTGACAACGAACGTTTGTTTCGAAGGCAATTTCGTTAATTGAAACGATCGAAGAAATTTATGAACTATGCCTGATAACGTAATTCTTTTTTTACATTACCGAAACGACGTGTTCCGGACCCATCGAAAAAACAACATCCTCGTAAAGACCGTAAGTTTAGCTTACCTGAAACAAACGAGAGAAAAAGAGAAACATGAATTTTCGGTAATAAAGATCGAAGAAGAGACGAGAATGAGAGTTGACGTTAAAACGCGGAGTGTACTGTCGCATGATCGTAAAAGCTCGTCGTCGTTGGACGGAAGGGAGGGTGCGCGAACTGTTAAAAGAGAGTGTCGCGCGAGAGTCTTTAAATATAAAGACGAGAGTCACGACGCGGGGACACGCGCATCTTGACGTCGTAAAATTATAAACGTGCTTTTTTCACTGGGTGGGAGGGAATTAACGACAAAAAAAAATGACAAAAAAAAAGATGAAAAGTAAGAAACAAGAAAAACGGTAACGAACGTGCGTACGCGACGATACGCGCACGTTCTCTCGTTTCTCGTCCGGGTTGAAACGAGAATCATCGCTGTATCCGGCCTCGTCATAACCGTTGACGAATTTCTTTTTTAGTTTCATCATTCGCGGTTTTGTGACTGTTTTTATATTTTTTTTATTTTTAGGACGCGAATAAAATAATAGAATTTTGATGACAACGTGACTTTTTGTCTTTGCTACTGGTTCGCTGATTTGGATCACGGTCGTTGCACGAACGGTATTTTGTTCGCAAGAGACTTCGCGATTTCTTAAATGCGACAATTTTCCAAGGATTTTTCCATTACCCGAGGAATTTGGAGATTTCGCTTTCACCGAGAAGCCAGAAGAGACCACGCGAATGAGTTCATTCTGCTCGGTGCTTTTGCTTTTGCTTTTGCTCGTGTGAGCCAGCTCGTGGTAGGCGTGGCGGAGGCTCGTGAGATCTCGCGGGATCGCATCGTCGGTGGATAATTTTTAGGTTCAACGACGACGAGATGCAGCGACGAGAGAGTACGAGAAGCGAGCGAGAGAGAGAATTATGCAAATCGTTTTTCTCGTGTGCTCCGGCACACGTGAGTCGGAGAGAAACTCGACTTTTGCAGGCTCTCGAGTCTTGGCAAGTCGGACGTACTCGAGAGGATCGTACACTAGATGATACGCGGTACCTATGCCAATAAATATACGCGCAACCAACGGATGTAACGAATTTCAATAAATTATCGATATTTCAATCTCTTTTTTCTTTTAATTTTTTTATTTTCATCACTACGTATTAATAAACGAATTATTAATCATTCGACGTTCATAAATTTAAACAACATTTATCGTGAATCTAATCGCTCCATTAGAAATCGTTGAGTACGGGAAAGCACTTCGTGAAATTAAGTACGTAGGAAATTATATCGGGATTATCGAATTGGTTAATGAATTATCAATTATCGATATCGATGTAAATGATATTTATGCTCATCTCGATTACCGTATTGACACATAAAGGAAAGTAAATTAACATTTTCGAAACAATGTGCTTAAAAAGTCTTCCATCTTTTACAAAAGAAAAAAGAACAAGTTTTCTTTTTCTAATTAATCCTTCCCGTATCAAATCAGTGTCATCCTCGTATCTATACTTCCTTCGATATATTCCAACCTCTCAATCCAGTCATTTATAATCTCTCTCGACTTTTCTTTTTCCAAATTTCAATTAACCCCCCTCCCTCTTTCTCTCTCTCTCTCTCTCTCGCTCGGATCGCCGACACGTATTTCTCCATCTAGCGCGCGCGAATGTTCAGCCTTATCGCACACGCCGAGATCGTCGGTGAAATCGATTTGCCGTAAAGGATATCTTCCCACCCACACAATTTTATACTCCCCGATTCATAATAATATATCTTCTCGTTTATCGCTCAACGAGCGCATATCTCGGTATAAGTTCTCTTGCACTCCTCGTACTGGCCAGTTTCCACTCGTTCTCTTCTAGATATACCACGTATATACATACATATATACACACACATATATATATAATCTTTGATATATTTACACACGTGCAAAATCCGCGAGTTCTTCCGTGCGTTTAACCAGGAAATAATCCAGCACCGTAAGGTCGAAGAGTGGGGGAGCTAGTGGACCCGTTTGAGCATTTTATTGCATCTCGGAAGGTGTTACTTAGCCAAGGCGGTCTAACAGTATCCATGCGAGTTGTACATAGTACTACTATATACGTGCAATAAATATATACTTTGTACATGCTACATACACATATATATATATTTCCCATCTACTTGCCACCCTTTAGCGCGTGCCTACGCAACGTGTACACGTTTCACCAGGTGAGACGTGCGAGTGCGGGAGGTAGAGTCATATGCATATATATATATATATATAATACGTACATATATATATATATATTTATTTATTAGTACACGAAAAGACTAAAAGACGAGTGCAACGAGCTCGCCGAAGGCAAACTGGAACACGCTCGCGTTTACTTACGCCCGCGATGCTGCATGTATCGTATACATGTAGATATGTTTGCGGAGGTTTGCGCAAAGAGCGCCTGGACCGAGTCCCGCTCGGAGAAAGCTGCACCGGGCCGGGAGATGGGAAACGAGAGAGAGAGACTCGCGTTCATCCACACATACTTGGGTCTCGCTCCTTTCTTCCTCTTTTCTTCGACTCTCCTCTCTCTCTCTCTCTCTCTCTGTCTCTCTCTCTCTGTCTCTCTCTCTCTGTCTCTCTCTCTCTCTCTCTCTCTCACGTACACCCTTCTCTTTATATCCGCGTGTACGTATCAGCAACGGGAAGAAGATAACTCGCGGGAAGAAAATAAAAAAGGAAGGAAAGAAAAAAGAAAAACGAACGGAGATAACACACCCCATCTACGGCAGTGTTGAATCGCGAGAGGAATCGACCTCCACCCGCACCATCGTAGAATCTCTCGGTAACGTCGTACACTTCGAATGCATCGCAGGTTGTAAGTACCATGTTGTTTATATGTATGTATATAAGTATTTATGGTGGTCGAAGTGTAGCTAAATTTGTACAGGAAATTGTAAACGTGGATAAGGAGAGGCCTCTCGAGTGAGACGTGGAAAAAGAGAAACGTGGAGAGCTTTTTATGGGAAACAATGTTAGATTGTCTCGTCGAAGCATTTTTTTTTGTTTTGTTTGTTTTTCTTTTGTTTAGGGACTTTTCATTTCCGGCTGATAAAATTTCGATGGGGAGAGGGTTGGAGGAAATCAATTTATTTTGAATAACAGTTTTTTGAAATAAAAATACAATATCGATTGTGAGGAAAATTTGAAATTAGAATGAAATTCATATCTCTGTGACATGTAGGTATTTTTCATTTCCGGCTGACACAAATTTCGAGGGGGGAGAGGGTTGGAGGAAATCAATTTATTTCAAATAAGAATTTTTTGAAATAAAAATACAATATCGATTGTGAGGAAAATTTCAAATTAGAATGAAATTCGTTACTCTGTGATATCTAGGTATTTTTCATTTCCGGCTGACAAAATGTCGATGGGGGAGGGGGTTGGAGGAAATCAATTTATTTCGCATAAGAATTTTTTGAAATAAAAATACAATATCGATTGTGAGGAAAATTTCAAATTAGAATGAAATTAATTTTTCTGTGACATGTAGGTACTTTTCATTTCCGGCTGACACAAATTTTGAAGGAGGAGAGAGTTGGAGAAAATCAATTTATTTCAAATAACAATTTTTTGAAATAAAAATACAATATCGATTGTGAGTAAAATTTGAAATTAGAATGAAATTAATTTTTCTGTGACATGTAGCTATGTTTTATTTCCGGCTGGCAAAATTTCAAAGGGAAAGAGGGTTGGAGGAAATCAATTGATTTCAAATAACAATTTTTCGACATAAAAATACAATATCGATTGTGAGGAAAATTTGAAATTAGAATAAAATTATTTTTTCTGTAACTGAAACACGTTTTTTGTCCTTTTTTTTTTATTTAAAAATAGACATTTTTCGAGTTTCGTAAGATGTTTTGAAACTTGGATATTTACGTTTCATTTCTTTCACGAAGAAGCAAGGACGAATCTCATAGAAAATGTCGCGCGAAGATAACTCGGTTGTTCCGGACGAGACGCATCGCGGGCAGGTGTGCAACTGCACGTGCGTACGTTGCAGATTCAAGGAGTAAAGTCCGGTAGCTCTGGTGAACCAGAAGTTATACGACATTGCGTATCGAGCTGAATCGTCCGCGTCCACAGGTTGCCGTTCTTGTGTTAATAATAAGTACGTGGTTCGTGGTGTGCATTTTTTTTCGGTCTTGCTCCGGGCGTTTTTGCTCTCTCGCTCATACACGTATATACGATCGGTACGTGCGGAATGTGCGTCGCGACGTGAAAATCGCAATTTTACCGCTGATATTTCTCCCTATCTCACCGTCTCTCTCCTTCCCTCTTTCACACACTTTAATCTTTCTTTTCTTTTTTTTTCTTTCGTTACTCATCGTCCTGCCCAAACTTTGCTTAAAAATACTTAAAGAAACCAACGAAAGGAAACATTCGAAGCTGGCCTTGAACGAACGACCGTCGCGGTACATCGCGATTATGATACGTTTATGCATCGAGCGAAAACAAAAAGAAGAAAAATGTCTCGCGATATTTCGCAACAACGTTCGAAACGTGAATTCTCGTGTCGAATGAATGATACCGCGAACATCGTACTGTTTATTTCACTCGTACGAAATTTTTTATGCCATTCAAACAAATAACAAACGCTTAATGAATGCTAATTATCGCTAAACGTCATAAATATTATCCTTAAGATATACGATAACAATAATAAATCATTGAATGTAACCCAGATTCTTCCATCGTAAAAAAAGAAAAGAAAAAAAAAAGAAAATAAGAAACTTGCCATTGTCACGTCTCGATCGAAAAATACTCCACGATTCCAAAATATTCGTTACCTCGATACGTGAATTTTGTGCAACGACGTTGAATCTTTGTTATACGATTTGGCTCGAGGTGTTGCGTTCAATTTCGCTACCATAGAAACGAGCTCGCTCGAGAATTTTTACCCCGTGATCGTTTGACCCGGAGTCGTACCACTCGTGCACGTTCCTTTCTCGAGCGATCACTTCTAAAAGCACGTACAATAACTATATGTATTTATTCACAGTGACTTTTGCTACATGTGCAAAGTTTCTTTGCGTCCGGTAGCCAACGGCAGCGAAATAATTTGCTACGAGACTCCACAGGAGATATAATATCTATCGGTCAGTATTGAGCTACTCGATATATCAATTACAATATCTGTGATCGGGTGGAGATATGCGCGAATAGATTATCATATGTCGGTGAAGGTAGTCGAGAGAGTCAAACGTCCTGGATGCATTACACACACACACATATATATTTAAGTATAAATATACAAAGTACATGTACTCTCGGCGTTGTGCAGAATGTGAACGACGACATAACGCGTCGAACGTGACGTTGCCCTTGGGATTCCTGTGGGGCGTGGGTGCCTTTTTCTTTTATTCAGGCCGACCCCGAAGAGCGAGAGACGCGAGCGGGCGTTCAAGCGTGACGAAACTCCCTCGTTTTTTTTTTCATTCTCTTTCTCTTTTTCTCCGCTATATGTATATGTCACACACACTCGTATCTCTATTGTTACACGCGAGCAGCTCTAATCTGTGCTCTAAATAGAGACACACGCGCGCGCCTGTACAGTACCGGCTTGCGACAAGCGAATTCCTCGCGCTAATTTCACCGCTAACAGCATTACGTGTGTGCGCGTATCGCAAAAATCGATGCTTTTAAATCACTTTGCTAATGGTACGTGTACATGAGCGATACAAGGAGAATAAAAAAAGAATAAAAAATAGTGAAAAAAGGAAAATAAACAAAAAGTAGAATAAAAATTACGTGCAACAGACGAGTGCACACTCGCGGGTACGTGTTTCTACGTACGAACGTAATAATAGTCCCGCTCGAGTTTCACCCGAGAATGCCGTAAAAGATTGTCTAATTCATTTTGCAGTAATCGACGTTAATTATAGACCCGGAGACCAGTTTTACGTATAGACACGCGCGTTATATCGGGTAAATAAACGAATATTATCTCGCAATGAACCGAGAAAAAGAGAGAGAGAGAGAGAGAGATCGTAATTTTTTATTTAATTTTATTTATTTACGTTTTTCTGTAATTTTACTCACTTAAAACGCTACGAAGTGCGCCGACACGCGCCCACACCCATGCGCATGCGCGCGCACGTCTACTCCCACTACTTCGATCGTAACACGCGCATGCGCGTTGCGATCGCGAATCGATCATCCTACTCGTTTAATCTCTACAGAATTATTACGATATATATATGTTTATACACGTCGCGTGTGCCATTTAAACTGCCAAAGAAGCGATACTTGATTTCAAACGATCCATCATCGAACACGTGATACGACGACCGATCGCCCGCGAGGATGATGGCTTGTGTGTACTCGAGGCGTCAGGACGAGGCGGAAGTTGCTTCGAGAGATCTTCGTGTCTTATATACGATAGGATGGACGATATGCACGAAACTCTCGTCTCTATATTCTTTCTGTGTGTGAGACCCATGTGCTTGTTCGCACGTGTGTGTGTGTGTGTGTGTGTGGGTGTGTATTTGCGCGCATGTGTATACGTGTAGCATCGTATTTTCTCACCGAACTTTCTTCTGGTGCTCTAGCGACTGCATATATGCCGTAAGGCTCTCAGCGGTGTTAATTATGCCTGTAATTATCTCGCGATAATCAATGCCGCGCTCGCGCGCGCGCTCGTACAGTCGCGCGAGACCGCGACGCGATGCATTTTGCGCCGCTCGAGGGGGCTCTCTCGCGCGCGCGACGTCTCCGCGTTCTCTCTCTCTCTCTCTCTCTCTCCTTTCATTCGGCGTGCTCCTTCGAGAGAAGCTGGCCGAACTACCGCGCCGGCACAAGCAACCACGTCAGGCCTCGTTTAAGTAGGTCGCTACTCGCCATTCGCCAACGCGATTTTATATCCGATCGTCGACGATTTTTTCTTTTATTTTTTAATTTATTTATTTATGTTATTTTTATTTTGTTTCTCTTTCCAACAATATTTTCTCGTTTTATTAGCACGTGTAATACCGTAATACTTCCACGCGATTGATATCGCTTCTTGTTAATTATCAGGCGGGACACATTCGCGAAAGGAGGGGAGGATAACGCGCGATATCCGCTAAAGAGCGAGTGGATCGTTCTCATCCAGGGAAATTCGTCCCACTCGGACGAGGATGAATCGAATTAAATTGAAAAATTGAATTGATTTTGTTTCATTGGTAAACGAGCGAGAGGCGTTTACAGCGATTAGCGTATCCTGTAACGGATAATTGATAAGAATAATCGTATTTTTATTTATTTCACGATTAAAACTCATCAATCGTATAATTAATCGATTATTTAATTAATTTCTTGCTTAAATCCAGGCTAATTTAATTTCTCGATCGCGCGATTATCCTTAATTATAGCAACGTCATTTTTTCTCCTTCTCCCAGGAGTCGGTCGCACGTCCAATATGGCCGTCCCCACTGCCGACGACTGTCTCCTCTCACTCGATCGAACGGAAAACCGTGACGAATAAAATCACGAAAAGAAACATTAATAAGAATTATATATCTCGATATCCTTAGAAATGCCAATCACGACGAGGCTGTAATAACTCAATAAATAAATATACGTATACGTCGCTCGAGGATATTGTATATCGAGCGAGCGAGCATTACCGAGAGAAAAAAAAATTGCCCAGATAAAAATTGCATTCTATATCGACTATCGTCTAATCTGTCATTTGTAATCTTTCATTCCAATGTTATTTTTACTTTTTTTTTTATTTTGTCGTTTCTGCGCCAGCCATAACTCTGTTTACCAAGATTGCAGCTCCGCGACCGCGATAATGCATAGACGATTAGCTGAAGGGTCGCTACATCGCGTTTTCCTTGCAATCATTTAATCCTTTTTTTTTTATTTTCTTATTCGATTTTTTATTTAGTCGTAGTATAATAAAAAAAAAACGGTTAAATTAAAAGTCGAGCGAGAAACACACTCGCCTCTCACTCCGGGTATGTTCACTATCCCTTCCCTTCTTCCCGTTTGTGCATACATATATATATATATAAACGTAAATACAGGGATTGCCGCCATGCTACGTACGCTGCTCGCGTTCTTCGCGTTGGCCGACCTTCACCCGGCCGTGCACGCCATTATGCTCGTTACACCGGTCGCTCGTAATTTACGGTTAACCGAACGTGCACCGAACGGAAACTGAAGTAGAGAGGGAAAGACTATGTCGTGAAAGAACGAGCGAGCGAGAGAGCGAGAGAGAGAGAGAGAGGGAGAGAATGAGAGAGAGAGAGAGAGAGAGAGATCGTCACAGGGAGGTAACGAGGTCGCGCGACAAAAAAAAATGAAAAAAAATATAATCCTTAAGGAAGTCTGCTCTCCAACCTTTTCCTCGTCATCGAGACGATTTCCTCCGATTATCCAGGTTTTCGTGACAAGCCGAGAATAGGAAAGAGAAAAATCTCGTCAGCTACGTCGTGTTTAAAAAGGGAGATTTTGATCGACGGTTACACGACATGAAAATGCGACGTAACTGAAATAATGGCCTTTTTTTTATTACGAATCGCCAGCGTAACTAATTCTCTAATTATATGGATTCTTGGGTTTTTTTGAGATTTTCACACATAACTGTTAATTAATCGTAATCGAGAGAGAGAGGTCGTTGCAAAAATTCATCGTTCTGTGCATTAAGCATCGTAAGACAGGAAACAAAAAATTCACGATTATGGAATAATTTTCGATTTAACGATTCGATTTAACGATTTAATTTTTTGTTTGCTTCCCCATCTTCGAAATGACGAGGCTATGCAAAAAGCGCGACTCTCCTTTTACCAAAGGATATCTCGCTCGCTACTCACGACTTCCATGTTACTTTATACACGTATATAACACGTGTGTTTATATATCGTCGGGGACAGGCGAAATGCAAGCGAGAGAAAGGCACGTGATGGAAGCGAACAACTGCGCGCGAGCCAAGAGCGCGGAGAGTTCGAGACCACGAGGATGAAAAAACAAGAGAAAAGAAAAGAAAAGAAAAGAGAGAGAAAAAAAAGGGTAACAAAAATCCTTCCATCGGTACGGAGGTAGGAAATGAAGAAGAGAAAACGAGGAGGCACTTTGAGAGTCTGCGGATCTTGCGAGTTTGTGTATATATATAATATGTAATAAAATATAATATATAATATCATATAATATAAAATCATATAATATATCATAATATAATGTAATATATCATAATATATTAATATAATATAAAATAATATAATTATAATATAATACAATATAATATAATACAATATAATATCACATAATGTAATATATCACATAATATAATATAATATAATATAATATGACATAATATAATAAAATATAATATAATATAATATGACATAATATAATAAAATATAATATAATATAATATAATATAATATAATATAATATAATATAATATGACATAATATAATAAAATATAATATAATATAATATTTAATATATTATCATATATAATTTAAAATATATTATATTTTTAATTATAGGTATATATTATATTATAATTAAAAATATATTATACATATATTTATCTATTTATTTATATTCATATAAAGATATATATGGGTCGTTGGACCCGGGACTAGAGAGTATACTAGGTGTCCTATATATATGTATATTTTTACATCGAACACATATATATCGTGCGCTCGTTCAACAGAGTTATGAATGGCGACGACTCGTCGAGCAGACCGCGACGACGGTGTGTATATATGCACGTATCGCATATACGGGGTGTCTCGCTAGAATCAATTCACTAAATGACAGTAGAGATGAAAAGTTAAATATTTTCCAATAAAAAATTCAATTTTATCATATTTTTGGATTTACTTTTGTTTTTTTTTAAAGATAAAAATGATTTTTTTGAGAAAACATGTAAATTGACAATTTTGTTCAAAGTCGAAATTATCCGTCGGATAACGGTGCGATAAAACGCGACACCCTTTACGTGTATGGAACGTGTGTTAAGTACGAGGCAAGAGAAATGAGCGAATAAGAAATGCAAGCCTCGAGGCACTCGCTGGACGATGTGTGGCGAAGAGTCTGTATACGAGGTCTGAGAATAAAATGCAAGCGAGTAATGCGCGTGTGTGGGTGTGTGCGCGAATTTCAAATTAGACAGCGGACATTTCGTCACGAGTGGTCCTCCCGGACTGTCTTCGTGCGCGGAGTTGATAATCGCGCGGCGTGATAAAATCTGAGCGCGCGAGAGAGAAGACTCGAAAGAAAAAAAGAGAGAGAACGAAAAAAAAAAGAAACCGGATGTCTAACGGAATTTTGGCCGATTCGATAATTCAAGCATCAAATTCGTCTAATTTGATGAATCGTCTATGTTTCATTCATGAGTCTGAAAACAAATGTTCGTCATTGAATTAAATTTGCATTTTTTTTTTTTTTATCATTTTCAAATATTTCAAACTTAACGGATTTTAATTGATTAAAATCGTTTTTTGTAGGTCAGATAAAGAACGATCGGCGTGTAATCGGAGGACCAGATGACGTCAACGTTCGTTCGGTAGTAAAAACAGAGAGAGAGAGAGAGAGAGAGAGAGAGAGAGAGAGAGAGAGAGAGAGAAAGAATGAAATGGAAACACGCGTATCACAGAAAAAGAGACTTCTTGTTGGCATTTCGAGAACGTGTTCGCAGCCTCCAACAACACCGGAAGTATGGCGATGTACGAGCTCGGACTCTCTCACCGAGCGACCATCTACCCGGGACTTATGAATGGTGACCTCTCTTAAAATACAGAACGTATACATTCCCCCTCGTTTGAAAATACGTGGCTCTTCTCTGTTCCATGTACTCGTGTTTCATTTTTTCTTTTTTTTTCTATGCGTGGGCGTCCCCCGAATAAAACTGTGCCCCCCCCCCTCTCTCTGGCACTCTAACTCTCTCGCGCTTGCTATCTTGATTATTATCACTACGTGACCGTGGCGTTGACGACAACTACGACGACGAGAAGATGACGTGCTGCACTGCAATCTTTTAAAACGAAACGAGTGTGCGTGGAACGCGGAAATATGAAGACGAAGAACGAGACTAATAGTTATACGTACCCTACGTACATGCGGTAAGAGAGTCGACAAACTTGCTCACCCGGAGTTCGCTAACCCGAAACGTAAAAATAAATTGAAATATTTTTTTTTTTTTTTTTTTTTTTTGAGAAATTTTCTTTTTTAAATTTTATCTCAACGGAAATAAGATCATGTCTTCAACTTCAGTTTGAATGAAATCAAATGAATGAATAAAAAAAACATGTCATTTTCAAACAAATCGAATAAAATTATTTATTAAGAAATAAAATTGATGGAAAAAAATTGTTTTTTTTTCTACGAGCAAATGCTTCGCGATATTTTTCCCATGAAGAAGCAAGCGTAGCAGCGGATTGAACCTCACGAATTCCGTAGTTAAAAGTTTAGAGAAAAGTCGTGCCGACATACAATGGATAGCTGGTTGACCTCTGTCGTGGAGGGGGAGGGGGCAAAGGTTCCCCTCGCGGCTAAATCGTGATCCATAGATCATTGCGATCTTAAATGATCCAGTTTCCTATATTTTCTCTCTATCTCCCCTTCCCTTTGCCTCTCTTCAACTCGATGCACATTATCCTCGTTCCCTCTTCTACAACCCCTCCGGGTTCTCAAACTATATCGACCTTTCACCCCACTCTCCAACTCGCCAGTGTACAAAGTCACGTATATTTCATCGCTCATTAGCGTCTCGTGTTAGTCTCGACGATAATTAAGTCGCAAAGTACAAGATCGAGACTGTCAACTCCTTTAAAAAATTTCAATCAAAAAAAAAAAAATTGTTAATTTTGCACGAGATTAAAACCCTGGAAAAAAGATTGCTAGCAAACAAGAATTTCACTGAAAGTAAACAATTTTAATATCGTCCTATTTGTAATTTCTATTTGCGCAACAAATTGTCGATTCAACAAAATTTTACATTTCTTTTTTACGTAAACGTATATTTAACCCTATGATGGTTCGTTTAGTCGAGCAATTTTTTGCCCCAGGGCAACATTTAACTCCAGGAGACTTCACGATTCTTCGATCAAGATTAGGACCTCTCTTTCTCCTCCCTCCCTCTCTGTCTTTCTCTCTACATATATATATATTTATCAGAGAGCTCACGATATTTTCCATCTGTTTTATTTGTCGATCTGTTCCTCTTTCTCCGTCTTGCTTTAGCTCCTATTTATTTCTACATGGCTGCCGGTTGGCGTTTGCTCTGGGAGGAGCGGAAACTCCGGGGCTCTCTCGATAGGTATCCCGGAAGTGAACGCGAGAGCGCGGAGCTCTCTGGCCAGCCTCCCCACGAGCACTGTTATTAACTACTCGTATTTTTAAATCAATGTCCCTCTCCTCTCTCTCTATCTATCTATCTTTCTTTCTCGCTCTGTGTCTTATCCACATAGTAACGCGTTAGAAACACACACACACACACATGCACACATAGAGCAAAAGACGACTCGACGCAACCCGTGTACATTATATTACTCGTGTTTGCCAGGGTAGCTCTCACCGGTGTGTGCCTTTGAAATTCCTTTCCAATGAATTATGAACCCGGCAAAGATTCGTAATCGTAGCCCTCGTAAAACGAGTGTTACTATCGCCGTCGAAGATAAACGCGAAGAAGCGTTCGCGGCAGTGTCCCGTGCTTGTTACAAGTAGGTACGTGGATTTACTATCTCCCCTAGTAATTCTAAGGACTTCGGGGTATGTGAGAATCTTTCCTCCTCTTCCTAACTCCATACGATTAAAAACAAAACGAACAAAAAAAAAACAAAAATTTAATTCAATACTAAATACTAAAAGAAAGAAACAATAAACATCAACGAACGAACTACTCATATCGAACTACTGATAACAAAATTGTCAACTGGATTAATTTTGATATATCTTTCATTAGAATTTTACCCACAAAGATATGAAAAAATTCATTTTTACCTGGAAATATCGTGACGGGAATTTCGATCGTGGAGCCAAAACGAACTGGAGGGTGAGGAAAAAAGATGCCGGAGCACGTGCCTTCTTGTCTCGGATTCCGGAACCAGGCCGAGAGAGACCAAAGAAAGTACATGCCGTGTACAACACACAATATGGACGTACCGAGGGTACGATAATATACGTGTACATAATATATCTATATATACGCGGATGGTACACAGTCGGGCGCTCTCTCGTCCCGCTGTACTCCCTGGCTTCCATGTTTATAAGGATACCGTTGTATATTCTTCTCTCACTTTTCGCCTTGGAAGTGGAGCATTGTTATGCTAAGCGAAGAAGCGTGTCGTACGACTGGCCGTATAAAACGGCCAAAAAGATACGGAAAAAGGATCTTTCGAGCATTGTGAACGTGGCCAAGCCGAACGAAGAAAAAGACTTCTCTCTCTCTCTCTCTCTCTCTCTAAAAGCTATCTGTCTGTATTTCAGTTCTTTTGCTTCTCTGCATGCTGTTCGAACGATGGGTAACTACTTCACCCCTCCCTCCCTCGCTCTTTCTCCCTGTCTAGCTCTCCTTCACAGTTGGGCCCGGTACAGACATCGGTTTTCTTACCGTGGCCCAATCGTCATAGACGAAGGAACCAACAGCTGTGAAGGGTAAGAAGAACCAGACGCGAGACTGCTGCAACGCAGCTGCCTCATCGTCCACGTTCTCCGACGTTCGCTCTCGGGTTGTTCCGGGCTAAGAAGAAAGCCTGTTCTCGAAATCTTGCTGCTCCTTGGGGTGTTGCAAAAGGGATGGTTTTACTTTGTTCCCTGGAGTCGTTAACGAAATTTAACTGGAGAAACGACGGAAGGAGAGTGAGAGTGAGATGAGGGATAGAAAATTGTCGGAAGAAAATCGAGGAGAGAGAGAACGTCTTGAACTTCCTTGGATCGTGGAAAACTCGACGAAGGACGAAATCGTCATAAATAATTATTTCTGGAATGTCTCGACTGGCTCGTAATTCAAGCGCCATTCGCTACGTTACGTTACCGTTTCTCGGTAGCGAAGGAAACATAGAAAGAAAGAGAACGGTGAAGTCCCAAGGGCAAGATTCGAGCAAGAAACGAAGGAAGTTTGAAACGAACGCCACGCAAAGATCACTCGAGTTTGAGTTTTTTTTCTTGAGTTTGAATTATTCGTACGACTCCAGAAATAAAATTAATTCGAGACTCAAGCTTTCCTTTTGTTTCTTTAAATTGCACAAACAATAAATTTATATAAATATTTTATCCCTGAATTAATCTTTAAACATAAAATCCAATGTTAAAATTCAAACCTCGAATTATAAAAATTCGTTCCGATCTCAAAAATTTTGTCGAGCTTTCTCGTTAATGGCCGCGATTTCCTTAGTTCGGCCTATATATGTTAATAACGTTGATCGGACGAGTGTAAGACTCGCACACACACACACACACATACGCATACGTCGATGATATTCTCTCTCTAGTCTTGATGATAGAACGAAAAGTAATGCTTGCCCCCGGGGCGTGTAATTTTCATTAGATCGTTAGGACCGCGATGGTACGTTAGGCAAGGATGAAAAAAAGCACGATGAAAGAAAGAAGTGAAAAAAAAAAATTGAGAGAAAAAAAAAGAAACAAGGTGAGCGCGAGTGAGAAAGGTTGAGGTCGAGGCGAGACCTCGATTCGTGTACGGTTTGATCGTGAGAGGGACCCGTGATGTGTGCGCCGGGCTTGCTACATCATTGCTGCAGCGGTTTTTCTCCTCGTTAGCACTCGGCATACGCCATCAGCGCTCTTTCTATATACATATATATATATATATATATATATATATATATATATATATATATATATATATATATATATATATATAGTTCGTTTTTTATGCTATATAGTAACAGTAGCAGCAGCATGGATCTCGTTTTCCCGCGGAGGTCACCCACGATAGTTCCCGCAGTGTTCTAACGACAACGCGCGACGACGACACGACGACGAGAGCGCATGCGCGCGCGCGCATGAGAGAGAGAGAGAGCTCTCTCGCTAATTACACGATCCTCTCGGTGGTTACCGTTATTTTCCAGATGGCACGAAGCGGGCCTCGTCCGCACCCACGAGATCTATGCAACGCCCGTTCGTCTCCCGTGAATCTATATATATGTATATATATATGTACGTACGACGTCTCTCCCTTTTACCATGTGTAAGTGGTTCCAGCCTAACCAGAGCATTCCGCATTCCTCGACTATTTATACAAAACCGGGTGGCAACTTTACATGTCATAACGTATAGGATTTTCCAGTTTAGATCCTGAATGTTAAAACCGGACCTTTATCACAGGCTGCCGCCGCCGGCACATTCCTTCCGCGATCGCTCGCGATTTGAATTTGTTTTTTTTTTCTTTCATTATTTTCGTTATTTTTAATTATTAGATGTTTTTTTTTGTTTTCTTTCGATTCGTTTAATTGATTCTTTTAATACGTGAGATTATTGGCAAGACGTCGAGGTTTGACTGGAACGTTTCAAGAGATCCTGGGAATTAATGAAAGTCTCGTTCAGGTATTTTTCGTTATCAATACATATTCGCAGTTTTCTCTCGATCGCGCAAGTGCGAAAGAAGGAAAGAAGCTCGTGAGAGAGTTCAGAGGGTTAAGAGATATTCCCGTGCGATGCGTATCTCGACACGTGTATTATAAGTTGTGTCGGATAAGTCCTCGTCGCGCTTATTTTGTATTAATTTTTCTTTTTCTTTTCCATGTTTTTATTACTTTTTTTTTATTCGTTCGCTTATTTTCTTCTTTTTTGCAATATCGAGAGATATTCGAAAGCGATAAGATCGCCGCATCTTCTTCTTCTTCGATGGCGATGAAACTTTTACGGGTACGATTTAATTCCTGTATAGGATTACAAATATGTCCAAAGATAGAGAGAGAGAGATGCAAACACACACACACACACATCGGAGATTCTTGTACCGAAGATGAGTTCGAGCAGCGTGCAATAAACATGATGTTTTAAATGGCTCGAACGAATATATAGACGGGGGTTTTTGTTGGTGCGCGTGCGCGGGCTTCGATGTAACAGTATCTTGCTAATAGGTAATATAGAGAATAGAGCTCTTTCCCTACAATCACGATACCCAGTGTCTACCCAACACACACACACACACACACACACACACACACATACACATCTCTGTCTCTCTATCTCATTCTATTGTGAGAGAAAGAGAAAGAGACATGGAGGGAGCGAAGGAGGGAGGGAGGGGGAGAGAAAGAGAGAGACAGACAGACAGACAGAGATAGATGTATATATATATATATATGAACGTATGTATTATTCTTCAGGTTATTTTCGCGATAATAACAAGCCGCACACGACACTTGGTCGTAATTTTCACAACGTCGCGATGGAGAGAACGAGAAGGAGAGGGCCACCTAGCAATGAAAACGACGTCTCGACTAGAATGAAAAAAAAAAAAAGAAAAATGACTATATATTTTCGAATTGTACGAGAATCGAGCTTTTCACGATTGTTTACAAATATTTTATTCTCTCAGCTCGCGCGCAGAGAAGTCTTCCTCGCCCGGCACAAAAGGCCGAGTTCCAGCGGGGCAATGACTGTATACGTATATATTTTATACCCACACACGCACGCGCACACACATATGGATAGGCAGGAAGTCGTGAAACGATCAAGATACCATCATCAACGCTGCCGACTATATAAGATATGAACGAAATATATATATACATATATTTGCCGTTCCACTATAATAATTTTTCTGATACCGCAGGGCAAAGCCGAATATATATAACGGAACCCGAAAAAAAAATTGAGATCCCTGATTGCTGGCTTGGTATCCGTGCGAAAGGGTCAAGGCCATTTACACTGATAATTATAACACGAAAAAGATAAAAAAAAAGAAGAAAGAAAATGGGAAGAAAGAATTATTAACGCGATGTCGCCAAAGTGCTCGAAAAATTGTTTTACACACAGGCGTGCGTGTATAAAACTTAAAGACCTTTCTCGCTACCGTGTTTCTTAATTCGTCGCTCATACATATACACGTAAATATATACATATATACAATATATGTTTTTTTGATACGTGATGTATCGCATTTAACCGCGTGCGTTCATTGAAACTCGCTCTCGTTGCTATGTAAGGTCTTTTTTTCATCGAGGCCCACCCGACCAAGCAACGGGGCTATCGCGTCTCGTTTCTTCATTCTCTCTCTCTCTCTCTCTCTCTCTCTCTCGCTTCTCATTCTCCCTTGCCTCCTTGCCCATCCCGTACCAACGACGAGGTTTCGATTTAAATACAGGTTCTCTTTCGCGCAGCGAGCACGGGCCAATAAATAACGGCACCGAGCCCCGGCGCGATCGAGAAAGACCGGACCATCTCATCGTCGTCGTCGTCGTCGTTCGGAGACAAATCGAGCGAATCCAAATTCGACGGACACGAAAACGCGACGATGATGCTTCTCTCATTTTCTCGAGCCCAGTGTCTCGCGACAACGAGACAGACAGATGGAGGGGGAAAGATTGAGAGACGTACTTGGCGAAGACGAACTCATTTCCTAAAAAGCATCGACCAGGGTTTACCTATACACGTTTGTACATTGGACAAAAAAATATATATATATATATATAGTTTTCGATTAATTTTATATGTATGCATTTTGCGTGGGCAACGAACGGCCCCGCGAGAGACTGATATCGAAGTGATAAATATTAGTCTCGCGAGGGCCACGATGTTAAATATTACACGCGTAGCTCGTATTATACGATTACTTTTTTTTTTCCTTTTTTTTCGTGGCCATTCGAATTTCCCTTCGACACGTTTATTTTGATTTAAAAATTGTTTTTTTTCTCATCCGTCCTTGTCGTGTCTTTCACTCCCCCGCAGAGTGAATACGATCAAGCGTGACATTCGCAGGTTTGTCTTGGAATTATTCTGTCTACTTGATAATGATAATGAGAATACAATTTTTTTTATTTGTTTCATGCGAGCAAATGTTCGTTTCTCGTTGATCGAGCGAACTCGTCGTGTTGGAAAGGCATTAAAGATGAGATAGAAAAGCTTCAAGGAGTCTCAGATTCGCGAGAACATTTGCAAGATCTGAAAGTGTCTGCTGTCTGCGTTGTCTTCGTAAAAGTAATTTCTCGACGTCACCCTCAGAACGAGTTAAAACCTTCCACTATCGGGGTCATCGCGCTTCGGGTGTCTGCGAGAACGAATCAAAGTTTTTTTTCGCCTCAAGGTGGATTTCGCTGTGTTTATAAACTTTGTCAGGGGAGAAAAAAACCGAGACGATCCGAGATATCGAAAAGGAGAGAATCGATTGCAATTTTTGTGTCGTTCGTTATCGTCGGGTTTTGTTAACGACTCGCGTCAGGAAAATGTGATTTATGATTTTTGAGCATCTTGATTAATTCTTCACACGTGATAAGAAATGAGGAATTAATTTTGAGGATTTTTGAGATATTAATAAATTTTTAGGTTAATTCTTTTTTATTTTTTAATGATCTTAGTTTTTTTTCATTTATTGTGAGATTTTTCACCTTTGACGATATAAATATCTCCCGGCAAGTGCATTCTCGACGTACTCCGAATTCTCCGCCCGGCCACGCGCTATTTTCGACTCGCACTAAACTCTATTTCTCTATTTCCCTCTATCTCTCTCTCTCTCTCTCTCTTTCTCTTTCCTTGTTTTGTCATTCTGCTCTATGACCGAACTCTCTAGAATCCAAAAGTTACCAAGGACGCTATAGAGACAAGTTTCCCACGAATCTCTATAATTTAATTCGCCGAGCAAAATTTTCCAAGCACTCTCAGCTCGAAAAACATTTACCGTATATAACGAGCGACGAAAAGTTACCAAGGACGCCATAGAGCCAAGTTGCCCACGAATCTCTACAATTTAATTCGCCGAGCAAAATTTTCCAAACACTCTCAGCTCGAAAAAACATTTACCATATATAACCAGCGACGAATAAAAATTCAGGAATTTCAATTCCGCCGAGGTGGCGGATGACAAATTCGTGGTACGCAAAGTGCGTCGTTGTTTGTTTGTTTACCGCGCATACTTCTCGACGAAATGTTTACAAGCGTGAAATAACCGAACGACGCACGATTTTTCGCGTCGGCATGTGTGTGGGTTAAAACTTCAAAATAAAATCAACGATCGCGAACAAACGAGAGACACTTTCTTTTGTCGTAATTTTCATTGTTCTCGATAAAAATCGCAATGAAGAAAAAAAAAGAAATTCAAAATATTAATCGAAAAATTAGGAATCAAATTTTAATCGAACGAGTAATTTTTAATTTCGATTAAACGTATCGAAAAAGTTGCAACCGTTTTCATCATCCCGCTGGACTTTGGATTAATAACATTCTCCGTAATCGCGAAAATATCGCGATTAATCTCGTTCTTTCTCTTCAAATTTACAATCATCAAAAAAGTACAAAAATATTCTCCAGATAACTCAGTTCTTTCGGGAAAATCGCGCAAACCATCGTATTCGCGTATCAAAAATCTAAAACAAGCCTTGATTTTGCTAAAACGATAATTTTTCAATCTCTAATGAAAAAATAAATAAGCAACAACTGGAACAAAGGAAAAAAAACACACGAGGGTTTTATTCCAGAAGGAACGAGAGACAGAATAAAAAAAAATTCGTGGAAACGTGGTTGCAATTTGACTTTTTTTTGGTTTCAAATTTCAAGTTTTGAAGTGCAACCACGTGGCGAAAAATAACGTTTTGCGTTACGTTACGATGGGGCAAAATCGCGAGGGCCTGGCTTTTGCTAATACACATGTTGGCAAACCTCTCGATCGCGTCGAACTAGCGAACACGAATTTATAATCAAAAACTGAGGGAGGGGTGATCGGTAACGATCCATTGTTTACATTCGCCGAAATCACGCTCAAAGGGCCAACGCGTAGACATAATATTTACAGCTCTCGATCAATTTCCCATATCGCCTCCCCCCTCTCTTTCTCGTGGGATACGAACCTCTAAATAAATCTCATCCAAATCGTGAGAAAATATTCCACGAGCAAAATTGTCCCAATCGACCGTAGAAAATCGCTTCGACAAATTCTCAAATACGAGAACTACGAAAAAAATTGTCATTCGAAGAAAGAAACCAAAAGAAAAGAAATTTATCATTGTACACGAAAAACGTGCGAGAATCGCGGTCGACGAAGACGATTCTTTGGGTCGACGAGCTTCCCGTCGTTGTTCGATTCGATGTAGAGAAAGAGAAAAGAGAGGAAACGTTAAATAGAAAAAAGAAGAAAGAAAAAAAAATCAAGCTCGGTGAGCACGTTTACCGTGATCCGGGACTCGAGCAATGGATCACGATCCCGACCTGCATAAACGATGGATATCCGATCTGAAAGAGAGGGAGAAAGGTATAGGAAATCTTGGCGAAGGTGGGAAGAGTTTGAGAGAGAGAGAAAACGACGTACGAGAATCGAAGGTATGTGTGTGTGTGTGTGCGTTTGTGTGTGTGTGCGTGTGTGTGTGTGTGCGCGTTTGTGTATGTGTGACTTGTCTAGAAAGATTCCAGAGGATCTGCGATCGCAGGCAGTCGGCCATTGTCTTAATTACATCCTGATCTTGAGATCGATTCAGCGAGATATCGAGCTCCGCGCGCGTCTAACCTATCGCTAATCTATGATCTACATATATGTATATATATACCGTTTGAAATCCGCCTATATATAAATATATATAAAGGTGTAACATAAACGACGTGAAACGAAAATCGTTCGAGCGATTTTCGGAGGTCGTTGAATTTTTGCGAATGACCTAGAAACCAAAATTAACAAAAAAAAAAAAAAAAACATCGTAAACTTTACTTCAAGAATTTCTCGCGTCGATTCTTATTTATCGATATCTCGATCGATCGATGCAACGATCGATTTTTTTCAAACTTTTTCGTAACGATTTCTTGCGATACGTCGTATTAATAAATGATAAGATGGAAGAAAAAGTTGGAGATAAATCGAGATAAAAATAATTGTCCTGACGAAATATTTATTGGCGTTATATTTCCGAGTTTGTAGTCCGCGGCGATTAATTTTTCTTTTTGTTATTTCGATTATTTATATTTCGAAGCTTGCTCTCTCGAGCATTTCGCGGGGTTTACACACACGCACGTTCTCTCTCATCGTCGTAATTCGTGTCTGCGACACGATCCGCGAATGTCACGAATCGTATCGTAAACAACGAGTTCCTTTTCTTTCCTTTTCGTCCCGACAAAAATTCATTAGCGATAACAATTTACTCGTATCGAACCGGATAACGCCGTTCGAAATTTCAACAACAAGAATTTCCCGAAGTTAAACGCGTTCAGTTAATAATTTCTTCGATAATACAAGCTTGATAAACCGTTGTGAACTTTGTTTTCATCATTTTCCATCGTGTTATTAATCGTTTCGAATCGTATTTGTTTAATCGTCGTATTATTTCTCCTTCTCACTTCGCATTCCTTCGAATAAACGCTCTATCATCGTTCCACGACGAATCGTCTACGTGGTACGAGAGGATCGTGTGTATTATTCGAGCGAAATGCAAAGTACACCAGAAATCGGCGAACGCGATTATGCACGTATGAAATATAATTATTATTATCGAGGAGGGTTATTATGCGTCCGTGTGTAATATCGCATCGTGCGATTGTCGAACGAGATCGTTCTCGCGCGTGCGCAATCGCGCGAGGCTAACCGCGACGCTCGGGAAATTAATTTTTTTTTGTTTCGTATTAATAATTGACTCGACTTTGTCTTGGAACGATTACGGCCCATGACCTTGGGCCATTCGATTTGAATTTCTTATAAAAGCGTACTTTAGATTTTCCCTCCCATCTCCCTCTCTCTCTCTCTTTCTATGAAATATATATATGTATACATTATATGTAAAATTATAATTATTATATTTATTATATTATATCATATTATAATATAATAATTATATTATATTATATTATAATATAATTATTATATTATATTATATTATATTATATTATATTATATTATATTATATTATATTATAATATAATAATTATATTATATTATATTTTATTATAATAAAATATATTATAATTTATAATATAATATAATATTATATTATAATAGAATATATTATTATATTATATTATCTTATATTATATATATTATAGTATATTATATATATTGCAGTATAATATAATATATTATATTATAATGTTTATATTCTTTATTATATTATTATATATAGTTATATTTATATATTTATATATCTATATATATGCAATAGTTGAAACCAAGTACGTTCTACTATGCTGGGAGCGTTTCGGAGAGAGAGAGGCCCCAATCGGTGAAGCCGTAAAGGAGTATAAAAGCCGAAGTCTCTCGACCTCGATCTCGCGCGGTGAAGAGAGCCTCACGCACACCGGAGGCACTTTCTTTATTCGGGAAGAATCAGGAGAGAGAGAGAGAGAGAGAGACCGGCGGTCGTTTGCTGTCGCTCAGCGTGACCGGGTCTCGCGATCTTTCAAGTTTTCACGCTATGAACGAACGGGAGAACGTAGACTTCCTTCTACTCTTCCGTATCTCGTAAAGTTCGTTCAACGGGTTTTTGTATTTGGATTTTTTTTTTTCGTTTTTTGAGACCCCACGCAACTATGAAATCGCACGATTTTATTGCCCGGACCTCGATTCACCATTTATTCTCGTCGATTATCGAATCGAATTTGAGAATTTCGACGATTACTCGATTCTGGGAAATACTTTGTAACAAGTGTTGTTTTTTATTGAGCAATTTTTTGGTAGATAGCGAAATTTCGTAGATACAAATTTTTCTATTTTCTTCTGTGATTTTTGAAATTTTTTCTTCGAACGAATATTTTTTACATACCTGTTGGACAAATATTTTCACTGCAGTTGCGATATTTTTCTTTCTATGGGCAATATTTGTCGAGCTGAGATAAAGAAAAAGGGACGAAGATAAAGCTACATTTAACTTTTTTCTTTATAATTCAAAGAATTTTCAATTTTAATTTCCTGTACGCAACGCGATGCTTCCGGCGAATTATCATTGATTCCACGCGAAAACAAATTTCCAACGAATTATCACAAATATTACTGAAACCCATCGCTATCAAAATTCCCCCGAGACAAAAGTTTCTAAACAGCAGCAAAAATCGTCTTTCCCAATTCGCCACTTCAATCGCAAATCGTTACGACGAATCGAGGGCAATATCGAAGAGTCGATCGACGACCCGGAAATCATGCGGTCGGTCCCGTCGGCAGCGAACCAGTGAAGTTTTGCTCTATAAGACACGTAACAAACGCTCCGACAGAGGTCGATCTACGACCTCGTAGGGGTCAACTCGCGAGAGCAAACACAAAGCGGGGCGCATCAGACTCGCCGATAGACGAACCGAGCAGTTTACCCGCGACTCGCGCAATATCCCTATGCGCGCGCATACTGTGTGTACACGCTCGAACATGGAAACAAAAAGCGACGGTGAAACGCAGGAGAGATTAAAAAAAAAGAAACAAGTCCAATAAACCTCGTCTCGTTCTAACATGAAGAAAATTTGTAAAAAGTCAACGAAACGCAGCGGAAAATTAATCTTATATTTATTTATTTCTATATATACATATATATATATATATATTGAAGATATATATAGATATATTGTTGAAGATATATAGATAGAAGATATATTGTTATATATATAGATATATTGTTGAAGACTTGTAAAAAGTCAACGAAACGCAGCGGAAAATTAATCTTATATTTATTTATTTATTTCTATATATAGATATATTGAAGATATATATAGATATATTGTTGAAGATATATAGATAGAAGATATATTGTTATATAGATATATTGAATATATATAGATATATTGTTGAAGACTTACCGTGCGAAAGGCTGCTCCTCGACCTCGTAGAGTTCCTCGAGGGTCTGTTTTGAAAGAAGCCTCTCCAGTCTCTCCGGCGTGGGAGCGAGATGGCCCGGGATGCTGGTAGTCTCGAATAGCCGATCGGCAGTCATGGCTGATTCCGTTGTTCGTCTTCGCCGGGTTGTTGTATTGTTGTGACAACAGACCTGGTCGTCGATCAACGCGCACTCCTATCTATCACAGATAAACACACGAATAATCCCAAGTGCAGAGCAATCGTCGTTCACAGGTCACACCGTTTTTACGTTCGTTTTTTTTTATTTTGTTTAACAAATATTTTTTTTTGTTTTTATTTATTTATTTATTTTTTTTCAAAGTATATCACGAATCGCGAACGATGCGCCACCCCGTTATCGAACGAACGATTTACGTTTGAATGTTTGGATGAAAAAAAAAAAAATTAAGCGAAACAGAGGGGGAGAATTATTTCTCTACGGCCGATGATCGTCGTTGACGATCAGCGTAAAAAACGAAGCACCACGTCACTCGTACACGCAAAAATATCCGTCGAGCAACACATCCTTTTTCCAGGATTAACGAAAAAAAAAAAAAAATAAATAAAACAGAAAACAAAAAATCAAAACGCTACGAAATATTTAATATTTTTTTTTCTTTTCATTCGCGCTCGATTTCCTACCGGGGAATTCGACCCGATGAGACTTTGCGGGTATTATTTATTCTCTCGAAGCGTCACATTCGCATTGAAACGAACGTCGCGCGAGGATTGATTTAACGTGCGTGTGATTGTTCGTAACGTTTGTTTGTTGGTTAATATTTAATTAATTAAATCCGGACAGGTTTAAGAAGGCGTCGCGAGCCGGGAAACGTTTGTCTACTTCGTACGTGGATAACGATAACGAGTGGACCGAGGAGAGCGAAGCACGCGTTCGCGCGATACTGTGACACACACGCGACCACTCCCGCTGTCGGTTGACCAACAATTGAACGGAGCACCGCTCTTCGCTCGACGGCTTGCCCCTCTCCTTGCTCGACTCTCGCCGTAGGTACGCTAACTCGGAGAGGGGGAAGTTCTCCCTCCCGCTCATGCGCAGCGCCGCTGATTTCTTGCCGCTGTTCGGCTTTGACGAACCGAACGGCCACGGGCATCGCCGAGCCTCTCTCGCTTATGCCTACGGTACATAATACTAACATACGCGGAGGACGTTGAACACACAGCGGCGCGCTGTGCTAGCGCGCGGAGCTTATGCGAGTTGATGCATCGTGAACATTTTTTTGATCAGGAATGTCGGAAGAATAAAAAACTATCGATATTTTGAAAAAATGTCGACATATCGATATCGAAAAAATATCGATATATCGAAATAAATACCAATGTATCGAAAAAATATCGATATATCGAAATAAATACCAATGTATCGAAAAAAATATCGAAATATTAAATATCGATATATTGAAAAAAAGATCGATATATCGAAAAAAATATCGATATATCGAAAAAATATCGATATATCGAAAAAATATCGATATATCGAAAAAATATCGATATGTCGAAATAAAAAAAATCACATGAAAATATCGATATATCGAACGAAAAGCAAGATTTTCAGAGACAGAGTTTAGTTTCTCTTCTCCCTCTCTCTCCCTCTCTCTCTCGTGCATAACCTTTTATCAATTTCCTTTCATCTCTGGGTACGCTACCTTTGCACCCTCGACTAATTGTCCTAGGCACACCTTCCAAAGACTCGAACATCTTTTCGACACGGAGTAAGCGCGACAGAGGAAGAGAGAGAGAGAGAAAGAAAGAAGACTAAAGAAAAACCGGAAAGGGTCCCCGAAGAGAATAGACCTTTTACGTTTCGACATTGGCCAGACGACTTAGAACGTACACATGCTCGTTCTGCCCAACCGGAAGCAGGAAACTCTCGCTCTTTCAGGCACGGGCCCTTCTCTTCCGTCCAGATAAAACACTCACAACGAACAAAAACAAAATAAAACACACTCGTACGATTCGTCGACCGGATACGAGTGACGATTTTTCGGTGTTTTCACACGTTTTGTCGACATTCCCATCGACTCAAGGTGTGTGAAAAAGAAAAGAAACGACAAAAAAACAACCTCGTCCCCAATGAATGAATTTCTTTCTATCGTTGCCCTCGTGGCTTTGAACAAGTCCAAAGTACGTGCTTAGAAATTTGCTATCGGACGCAAAGTGAAATACGAGCCGTGGATGATCGGTGAGGGACGTTAAATTTTCCATTTTATCGTTTCGGCGAAAGGTGTCGGTGAGGCGAGATGAGATTCGCTCGGTGAGTGCCAGCTTGGCTGTAGTACAGATTACGATGGTACTAGCGCGTACGGAGCTAAACGAGAGTAAAAGAGAGGAAGGCTCGCGCGCGAGTCGCAGGAGAAACCTTCTATAGAATACGCAAGGGGGTCGAGAAGGGGGACGAAGAAGAGGAGCTTCGGTATAAACCGTGACACTGGATCTTGTCAACGATCATGCATGATTATGGCGGCGAGGCATGTATAATGCTATGCATAATTCATTGATTTTATACTTACTCTCCTCCTCTTCCTCCTCCTCCTTCTTCTTCTTCTTCAACTTCTTCTTCGTCTTCTTGCTCGTTTATTAACGTATACTTCTATAATAAACGCCGTGCGACAGAGAACAGAACGCGATAGAAAATTCTCTTCTCTTCCTCGTTTGCGCTTATATCTATATATATATATATTTACGAGATCCCCTAATAAGTCGGTGATCTCAATGTCGCGGTGAAATCGGCTAATCTTGATAAGGATAAGGATTATCGCGATAAAATGCTTCAATACGATGCGTCTCGAGTTTCTAACGTGTTCTATAACGCTTTATATACAGATATTGCATACGTTCTAATCGACTGACGAACGAAGACTGACCGACAGAACTGATCCTCTTGTGATTCATAAAGCATGGATTTTATCGCGAACTTCTACGTCGTTTCGTTGCAAAAAAAAAAGTAACAACGTGATAAATCGAATTCTATATTCGTTACCTCGCGGTATCTTCATTCCAAGTTTGCTTCAACGAACGGTGAAACGTATCGTTACATTCTTGTTTTACCTTCTTTTTATCGTTCCTATGCTAAACAATTTTTTATCACTCCTAGAGTAAACAATTAATAAAGTTTATTAAATCATTATTTCAAATCGTGTCGAGCGAAAATTCATTCAATCGTCGTAAACGTCGATCAATATAGCGAATTTCAAGATGAAAAAAAGCGTGGCTAATCTTCCTCGGTAACGGTTATCCACGGGTATTATCGTTTCCACGAAGATCGTTGCATACCCTCGCGGGTGGACGAGTCGACGTTTTATTTATCGTCGCAGATAGAGAATCGTCGCTCGAGACGAGAAATTATGAACGCTCGCGACCGAGATTGTGTCGAAGTGGCTCTAGGCATCTCGACGAAGTATAATATACCTAACGCCATCTCCTCCACCCTCCTCCCTCCTCCTCCTCCCCCTTTCTACCTAAAGCGTTCCACAAGAAACCTTTGGCTCTTCGTGGCACGACCGACAGCTCGAAGCGACAGTACCGCTCTTCTCGTTTCTACTCATCTTCGCGTGATGCCCCTTATGCGCGAAGATAGAGCCAGAAGCTTCCAACGATTTATCTAAATCCGTCTAAACGACTGGTACGTCCACGCGGACCAGTCTCGTTCCACCATCGGACAGGTTGGTATGCTCTTTTAATCGTTCGCGACCCAAGGAACGCCGTTTCGTGAAAATCTTCACCAAACGATACAGTCGTTTTCGTGTCGCGTGTCACGTTTTGGCTGGCCGCTATTTTCGTACGAATTTCTACCCAACCAACAAAAAAAAATAATAATAATAAAAGAAAAAGAATTGAAAGGCCCATTAATATAGCAATGTGCATTTTTCTTCTTCGTTTTTTGTTTTCTTTTTTGGTAGAAATTATACGAAAATAGCGACAGTCGCCAGAACGAGGCACAAGTCATAAAAATTAACATGAATTTGCTTAAAATATATGTATATCAATATATGTATATACATATACATAGGATTGCTACGTGTTTCACAGGGGAGCCGGACGGATCCACTTAAACAATTAACGTCTAAAGCTTCTCGAAACGCGGAACCCGTTTGCCCCGATGCTCCAGCTCCGTTTGCTGGGAGATCCTCTCGATGAGATAAGGATCTCTCTCTCTCTCTTTCTCTCATGCCGAGTTAGATGGGTTCACGTCGTATATATATAGATAGAGAAAGGATATATGGTGGTCCCGACGCAAGGAAGCAGAAAAGGCTCGGTGGTGGTGGTTTCATGACTGATGAACCCACTGTCACTCGGCCAAGGATGTGGGCAAGGAGAAGGGATCGCGGCAAGAGAAGGAGGAGGGAGATACACGGCAGGATAGCGGCAGACTCCGTGATCCTTTTTTCCACATTACTAGTTTCCTTTGTTCTAGTTTCACGTGCAGCCTCGAAGAATGGACGTCCCGCGAGGTTTCGACCGTGGATCGTAGGAAACCTTCTCCTAAAGCCTAATAGCCGCTCAGGACTAAGTCCTTACGTGGTCACTATCATGCTCCTTTTTTTCTTTTCGTTTTTCCTAATGGATCGTTTCGTCTCGTCTCTTCCACCGAAGAGAACGAAGGATAGAAACATAGCGTGGTGGAAGAAGCGACGCGACGCCGAGTGAATGCAAGTCTTGTTTTTATTTTATCTCTCTGGTTTATTTCTTTTCTTTAATTTTGTAACTCGTCAGGTAAATCTCTAGGTCTCCGGTTAGAAACGCGTGTAAGCTCGATGAAACGATAAACAAGAGATCGAGTGGATAGCGATTCGCAGTCAGTAGGACACCGATGACAGACACGCGTCTTCGCTCCTCGTCCAAAGGACGAACGTCATCGTCATCCTCGTTTATTCGTCAGAAGAAGACAGAAAAAAAAGAACAGAAAATAAGAGAAATTCTATTCTTCGCGAACTTCATCATCGTTTCCGAATTAATCATTCTCCTTACTTTACCACGAGAATATTACCGTGTCTGCGATATATGCTCGATTCGAACGAGCTTGCCAGGAATGTTGTGGCAGAAGGGTGGCGCGGTAGGGGAGTTGGAAGGAGGAGGAAAGTGCGCCCGTAGAACGCTGATGCCACGAAGCTATATTGGTGACGCGCAATAATGAACTTAATGGGGTCCCGGAGTTCTCGACGGCGGCTCGTCTCATGTGATTCACCGCGTCGACCAAAGGAAGTCCGTCCGGCTATCCGGGGCCTCTCTCTCACTCTTTCTCTCTTCCTCGCAGTGTTTCTCGTTCTTTCTCTCGCATTGAATCGAGCGTGCGAGCATCATACGGTTTCTAGAATGGCAATCGGAACGTCGCAGTAGCGAGCTTACAAACCGCTTGCGCTTGGCGAGTGCCGCGACCGTTCACGATCATCATCCTCTATCTCACGTAACTAACGAAGTGCCACTTCCTTCGTGGGTTATATATACTTTTAACTATGACTGTATACATGTATATATATATAAATCTATAAACATATATACATGGACAAGCATATATATATATATATATTAAGGTCTTTCTCTCATTCTACGTGTCCGCGCAGACATTTTTATGAGTTCGTGGAAACACGCTCATTCGCCCCAACGCGGTAGGAAGGTTCGAGAAGAGGCGTCGCGCGCGGCATCACCCGGCACTCGACGAATCGGCAAAGACTTTTCAAGCACGCGGCACGAAGGATCGTCTTCCTTCGTCCCGAACAATAAGTCTCATCTTGTCGTTTCTTTTTTCTTCTTCTTCTTCTTCTTCTTTCCGCATCATCTCCCACAGGATATCCGAAAAATCCTGTCACGAACCCCCTCACGAATACTTAACGAGTTCTTGGAATAAAATTTCGCGAGACTATTTTTAATCCCGATATTACGAAAATCGTTCGAGAGTTTGGATTTTTATATCGATCGAATATTTATGTAGATGTGTGCGTGTGTATATGTATATGGACTTGAAGAAATAACGATTGCACCAGAGAACGAGCACCGTAGTCAAGAACGTTCCTTCATCGATGCTGCATCGGAGAATACGAAGAGAAGGAGCGAGCGAGACAGAGAGAAAGAGGGGGGACAAGATGGAGGGTGAGAGAGAGAGAGAGAGGTGAACACACCACACCATGAAGAAACGGCAAAAGGTACCCGGTGTACGTCCTCTGTGTTCCCGTGTCTGTGTTCTGTATGCGCGCGTTGGCAACTTTCCCTCCTACGCACCGCGAAACGAAAGAACGACACGCGAACGGCCTTTCTAATCCACCGTCCACGCAAATGTTTTCGAACCTGTTAGTACATATACGCTAAGGAAACCTTCTCTGTATCCGTTTGTATGTGTAAGCCTCTGTGTTCACGCATGCGCGTTCACGTGTGTCCGTGTGTTTTGTGTGTACCGAAGGAGCGCAACAGACGTGCGCTCTGCGCTGGCTGGTAACGGACGGACGAATGGGCGGACGCGCGATCGTTGCCTACCGCACGGGGCAAGGACGGCCGAGGCCGAGCGGCGCGCGGCGATATACACGCGAGGCGCTTGCGTACAGCTCTGCGCATCCCCCCACTTCCCTTCTTGAGCTCGCTCTTTCTCTCTCTCTCTCATCCAGCGCTTTTGCCGCCGCATCGCGCTTCACCACGATCTCACTCTGTTGCTTCTCCGCTCTGCCATCGCCGTCGCTCGCCCGCCGACACGGGAAGTCGTCGACGAGAGAATGAAAGAAAGAAAGAAGGGAGACCGACGATCGACAGACTCGACTTATATTCCACACGGTGCAACCAACACATCCGCGTTACACGCGCACACTACTCTCGTTACTTCTTCACCAACACCACAGGCACGTTGGCTTCTCTTTCTCTTTCTTGCTCGATAGCTCGCTCGGTCTGTTTCGAGCTTGGGCTCGTTGTACTGCAAAACTATCCCCCGGCCATGGAACATAGGCGTACGATAGACGGATACTCCGCGTTGACTACCGGTCAACCTAAGTCGTCCTACACGAGGATCTTCCTTCCCATAGCGTCCAATCGACGCTCCGACCGATCTGTTCATTCGACCGTTACGACCTCTCTCTCATACCGATCGACTCGCTACGGAGACTGTTACGAAGATTATTAGGTATTCTCTTGTCTCCCGAGGCGAGAGAGACAACAGGACTTAGGCAATCAAATATAAACAAAAGGAAATAGACTTTGAAAGGATGAACACAATTGTAAATAAAAGAAAATGATAAATTCAAATCTTGTTGATCGAATAATTAAATTTAGAATTGAGTAATTAGATTTAAAAAAATGATAATTACGGAATACGAATATTGTAGTTCTAATAATGAAATTGAAGAATTGAAAGAATTATTTGTTATTATAACAGTTACATTGACGAAGAAAAAGGATTCGTGGATAAAAGAGTGGATTTTCCAAGGACTTGTATCACCAGCGGGATTGTCATTCCAAAGCGTTCGTACATGCATCGCACAGTAGCAATATCACGTAGCTTGGGCCTGAGAGAGCAAAGCCTTCCAGCAGCAAGTGTGGTAGTCGCAATTTAAATTTCAAAACATGCGAGAGAGGGAGAGTGAGAGGGAAGGGTACCGTGAGCTCTCTCGGCAAAGAAACTAGTTTTGCGATCCTTTTTGTTCTTCTCGGTGTTGCCTGATACCGCGAGAGGAGAGAAAGAGAGAGAGAGAGAGAGCCATACCGCCGTGGTAGCAGGGAGTGCGCGCGCACCAACGTATGCGCGAATCTCAAAGTCTAATGCAATCGTGCACGCGGCCTCATCCTCCTTGCTGGGCTCACGAGGGATATTTTTAGGGAACCAGTTTGCGGAACTTCACGAGCGAACGATTTTCGTTATACCCCTTCCACCCTCGCCCCCTCCCTCTGCCTGCCCAGTCGAACACCAAATCGGCTCTACCCGAAAGGTTGCGAAAGACCCAGAAGAAATATCCGCAGGGGATGAAAAACTTACGGAAGAGACGTTTGCCCCTTGTTTGTTTTTTATCTCCATTTTTCAAATCTGATAATATATATTAACAATATTATTGAAATTTGTATAAATTTTTTACCGATGTCGAATTTCTCTCCGAAAGTAATTCGTAGTCGTCGCCACGACGTCCATCGCAACGACCATTAGGGATGAAGCAACGGACCGTTAACCTTGTAGGGTGTTCGTTCCGTTCGCGAATAACTTTTACCACCCACTTGCGCGTACCTCGAGCGGGACACATATGGTTCTACCTGTAAAACGGCAATGGTGCCGGTGGTGTATACCCTTTATACTTGGAAAATTATGCCAATTAAAATAATAGGCAGGTGGAACGAGACGTATTCGGAAGAGCGAGATTTCCAAGTCCCTCTCTCCCCCTAGCTCTCCTCTTACCTTTCGGACTATAAAGAGAAATACGTTACGCGTCTTTTGATTATCTCAGTCGCCGCTGATAATTCATTTGATGAATGTCTCGGACCCGCATTGACCGCGCATGCGCCGACGTAACTAACATTAAAACCCGGCTCATTTGCATTCTCGCGCGCCTCTGAATAGCGCATTGGGCGATCCCTCTAATACAAGCTTTTTCGACTTTTGTTGTTATCCTCGTTTCTTTTGTTTTGCTTATTTTGTTTCTTCAAATATTCAAGATTACCACGCGTTCTCCCTTCGTACGTGAGGGAGTCGAACACTCCTTGCGATAGAGCGAAGCGCGGACGCATGTGCAATCCACTGAGAGAAAACTCCGTCGTGTCCTCCCGTGACCTTCCCTTCTCCATTTTTTTGTATGTTTGCGCGAGGAATGCTCGTATTTACTACGCGCTTGCGCGCTCTGCCACTGCTACGTGCGCAACACGAGGATTTCAATGAAGGATACCATGGCAGGGGATCTTGAGAAGCGAGAAGGAGAAGAGAGCTTACACCGCGGGAAAGCATCCTCCGCGTCTATCGCTTGCAGTCAGTGAGTAAAAGATGCGAATCGAGGGATCCATGGCGCAGACGCAGAACGACGATCTTCTCGTCGGGAACACATTCGGTTGCAAATGCTGGGATAAGAGAGGAACTTCGGGATGACAGCGTGGAGAACGACCCAGAGGGTGAAGAGGCGTTGGGAGAAGGGAGGGGGATGCAAAAAAGAACGAAGCAACTCGAGTAATATAAGGCTAGTAAAATATCCCGACCCCGGTTCGAGTTACGTCCGTTTAAAGAGAGAAGGGCAATACGGGAGAGGAGGAGGGGAGTTTTAATAGCCACGAGCAACAGATGGCCGATTCACATGGAGCGATACACGATTTTGCCTGAACTATGTGTAAACGTGTACGTCGACTAAGTTCTATGTGAAAATATTGCACGTGGTAAAGCTTCTTACAGATTTTTTCAAAAAATCGAACGATCTGGTGTTTCGTCCGATCCTACGAATCTTGTCTTAATACTCGAGATCGTTACGACGATTCCAGGAAGTTAGAAATCGAAGCAAGCCCCCGGTGACATTACGATTTTTTTCTAGTTTTTTTTTTGCTGTTGTGGTTGTTGCGATCGCTCTCACTTAGTGGCGCTAAAACGTTTCTCCTGCTGTCGACGTTATGTACTCTCTGGACAGGAGTGTTTTTCCGGGAAACGAAGAGAGGTGGGGAAGCGGGGATGAAGCTAGACGAGGCGGCGAGCGCAATAGAAACGACAGGGCGTGTACCATTGTCGCTTTGAGAATTTCTCGAGGGGACCGCTCGGGGACCACCGGGACGAGTAAACTGTCGCTCTCTTCCAGTACTCGGTTTTGTTACGATTTGCACGTGGCTTCGACGTTGCTCGATTTATGGAAAAATATTTTCTTTTTTATCAAAATTTGTCTTTTATACTTGCAACGAGAAAAAGAGAGAGAAAATATACAAGGGTAGTTTGGGATTAGTTTAGAGACGTCGGGGTTGTTTTTATCCCAGTTATAAAATAAAGAAAATAGAGAAAAAATATTTCTCCTAGCTCGATCGTTGAACCGGGATCGAGACGATGTTCGTGAATTATAAATTGAACGATGAAACCATAATCGTAATATCAATTACGCCATGTGCGCGATGCTTATAAAATGGGCAATGGATATACGTCACTACATCAATCGAAATGTATCGAGGGAATGATTTAGGAGACAGGCCAACGGTGCTTTCTTTTGTTATTTCGCGTCGTTGCCGGGAGCGATGAATTTAATTAAACCCACGGCACGTACGGCCTTTTCCATGCCGTTTGCAGCTGAACGACTCGCACGAGACTCGAACTTCTGTTCCGTTGACGCATGCGCACCCCTTCTCTCTCTCTCTCTCTCTCTCTCTCTCTCTCTCTCTCTCTCTCTCTCTTTTATTGTTAGTATAGGAAATGAGGCCTTTCGGGGTGCTACAGTTAAAATCGCGTCTGTTGCTTCTCCCATGGGGATTTCACGGTGTTTGTTCGTGGTATAATAAACAGATTCTCGTACCGGCGACATATGGGAGAGACAAAGAGATAGAAATGTGAACTACCACAGTGAACATCGCGCATGCGCGTGTCATGTATGTGTTTAAAGGGCTGATTATTGGGGACGATCGTGAAATGAACGGGAGGGGCAGGAAAGGGTGGAATAAAGGTTGTTTCAGATTATACGGCACGAACCGTCGGGAAACGGGAACGACCTGCACGTTCCGTCAAAGTAGAAAAATGACTCCGACCTGTCGTTTTCTCAAGCAGCAACGTCTGAAGCAACTTCAATATAACATTTCTTAATGATAAAAACGAGAGATAAATCGATAACCGGTTCGTCACACGTGCCGGAGATAACTTTGGATACGTTAAGAGAAAACTTCCGGCGAGTCGAAGTCGCCTGCGTTTTCGAGTCATCGAACAATTTTACTTTTGTTCGACTGGAGAGTCGCTTCCTTTTCGCGCCGTGGCACAACTCGCGCTTCGTTTAACGTCAAAAGGACTGAGAGGTGACCCTCGAGTTGCGTTTTTATTTTTTTTATACTCATCGCACGCGTGCGGCCGTGCGTGAGGTATGACCGTTTCATGCCTTGTGGCAAATATCTACTATCTAGATATATACGTATATAGGGGAGTATTGTGAACATGCGCGCGCGCGTATTTCCAGGGTGGGTCCGCGTAACAAGAGGGTGCGGAACATAGGGGCTGTTTATGGTTGTTGCCAACGAAACGGTAGCTGTATCACGGTAGTAGCGACACGAGAGTCATGGATCTTAAATTTACACCCTTCGTGTACGTTACATGCATGCGCATATATTTTTTTTTTATGTAATATCAAGATTCATAGGTTGTGGATGACTCAATTCTTTTTTTCAAGCACTTTCCACCTCTTGTGTAGTCTTGGATCGAGTCGCTGGCTTTTATGACGATATTTTTTTCACTCTGTCGTATTGCACTGACCTACCTCCACTCGTTGAATGTAAACAGAAGGACTCGAGGATCGGACATATTGTGTACATAACTATATGCACATATTAATATATTAATATATGATATATATTATATAATATATAATATATAATATATAATATATAATATATAATATATAATATATAATATATAATATATAATATATAATATATAATATATAATATATAATATATAATATATAATATATAATATATAATATATAATATATAATATATAATATATAATATATAATATATAATATATAATATATAATATATGGTATATAATATATAATATATGATATATAATATATAATATATAATATATAATATATAATATATGGTATATAATATATAATATATGATATATAATATATAATGTATAATGTATAATATATGATATATGATATATAACATATGATATACGATATATAATATATAATATATTATATATTATATATAATATATTATATATTATATATAATATATGATATATATTAATATAAATTAATAGATTCGTATTAATGAATTAATATATTGTATGTAAATATATTTAAATAAATTAATTAATATGAACAAAGAAAAATATCTTATATATTTGTACCTATACGTTATCAGTGATTCCGATAGGCAATTAATTAGAATGCATCGCCAATTGCAACCGGATCGAAACTTTCCATTTATACGTTACTTCTCCCAAGTGTAAACATTTTTACTATTCCGTAATGCTCTACGTATATACATTTGGAACACGTAGCACGAATTCGTTGATGATATTTCGTAATTTCGTCTCGAAGATATATTCGTTAAACCGGGGCGGGCATGGCGTTGCATGAACAACGGGACAATTATGGCCAAGACCTTTTAAACAAAGTGCCGAGGTTTTCTTTTTTCCTCGCAGATGTCGCAAAGGGAACAGGTTGGGGTTGTTTATAGCTACGAATTAGCCAATTGTAGTGCGCCTCGTATGGAGCACAAGGCCGATAGTTAACGCGGCGATGCTTTTTACATTGTGCTCGTATGGCGGAGTTGCTCGACGGGTCGTTTTGAAGTCTCCGGAGAGGGAGAGAGGCAGACGTTGGTAAATACGGGCAAACACACACATTCGCAGAGACGAAACGTTAGTCGAAGGGGAGCAAGGACCACACAAAGTGCGGATCCGATCATGAACAGAGTCTTGACTACGCGATTCTAGGGTCGAAGGGAGAAGGGCGCACCCTTATTTATTGCGGTTTGCTTCGCGCATCAATTTCATTCACCGATATTGCTCTCGCCTCGACCGCCATTCGCCTTAAATCACCATTTTCATCCGGACACAGTCGCGTATAAAACTTCGTGTATGCAATTAACTTTCATTACACCACCAACGTAGGGTGCAGCTGGTAAAGTAAACTTTTATGGTTACGATATTTCGAATAAGCTCAATGTTAGGATCACGAGATGAGAATGAATTGGCACGAATGAAACGAATACTGGAACGAAGCCAAAATATTTTTCCTCATTCGCGTCAAATGAGAACGTCCAGGGTGGAAGGAGGGAGAGGAATAACGAGAGAATAAAAAAAAGGAATAGGACACAAGGTTTCTTTTGTCTCCCTGTCCTCTTTCCACTCGTTCGTTTTGTTTCGTTCTAAAAAAAAAAAATTTTTTCTACCCAAACCCAACGAGACCCGTCATTGTTTGTTCGTTCCTTTGACGAGGCCTCTCGCGGTATATAAATCCCTGCGCCTCGCCCATTTCTCCCTCTTTACGCGGCATGCGAGGCCTCTCGGCCGGAAATGGACTGCAAGCCACTATCTGCACGTTGAAAAATATCTGCTTCTCGGAACGCGCGAGCACTCGCCCAACCAACACAAACACAAAATCGCACACGGTCACACGTATGCAACGATCGCGTGTTTGTGCGCATGCAAAATCCCCCCTTTGTTGAGACTACTCTCGCGAAAGGTTGGGACAGCTCACTGCCGGTGGATGTTGAAGCGAAAACGAAAACCCCGTCAAAGGAGGAAAAATGCATTTATTCTTGGTAGCTTCGCTCGCTTCTATCTCTTCGCTCGGGTATGTGTGCATGTGTGTGTGTGCCAAAGAGTTCCATTACGACTCATATCAGCGCCGGGAGCCGCTTTGCAGAAAAGGATGGGCACGTGATGTATACAAGCAACGAGTAAAAAAACAGTGAGGAAATAGGGGTTGTCAATGAAATATAAAAAAAATATATTCATATTCGTCGATTTAATCAACATCGATCTGAAAATAATTAAATTTTTCAATCGAAACATCAATAAATTGAATAACGGGTTAATTAATAAGTTACTAAGGGGTGAATTGATTCAAGGGTTGAAAAAAGTAAGTTATCAAAGTTTGAGATTGAGAACCTTCGTTTTTTTTCAAAGAGAGGGTTGAAAGCCTTTAAAGGGTACGAGGGCAACGCCCGTAGGCTAGAAGATTCTTCAAAAAGCACGGGTTTTAACGCACGAGCGCGGAAACTTCGCGTCTGCCAAAGTGACAGGTCCAATATTTTCTTGTTTGTACATTCCTCGTTTCTACACGATGTGTATAATAAGCACGAGTCCAAATCCGTTCTTCCGGTAAGCCGGAGATATTTTCCAGAATCGTTGCACGACGATGGAAAAGATACGGCTTAATCGATAGCACGTGCTGCGTGTCTGTCCGCTTGTTCGACCAAATTGTGTATCCATCGTGACGCGTACACGGACGAAGAGAGAGAGAGGGAGAGAGAGAAAGGAGTTCGAGGCGTCTCTCGAGATAACGAAAGCTTGGAACGAAGGGATTTCGACACTCGAGAGCGTAATCTACGGACGAAATGTCGGCATAACCCGACGAGACGATGAAGAAGAGGAAGAAGATGCTCGAGGATCTTAAACGTAACGAATTTAAATAAAACGTTCAAATATCACGGTGGTCGGTTAAGTTGAAACATTCCTCTACCGATAAACGAAACTCCTTGAAAATACTTGCTCGTCCACATCGGAGTAAATTATAACCCTCGGGACACTCGTCAATGAACCATCTTCTTCCTGGCTCGGGTCCTCGAGAACACATTTTCCATGTAAAGATAGCTCTCTCTCTCTCCCTCACTCTCTCTCTCTCTATCTCTATCCTTCTTTCCGTACGAGGACCCTAACACGTGAGAAGAACGGAATGGAGCAAGGGTCTAAGAACGAACCCTCTTGACATTGCGCAGACGCAAAAAGTCGCGTACTTCATCACACCGTGACTAATTCGTTGAATAATTTGGCAATTAACGTAATAAAGCAAGGCCCCGCGCGAATTAATTAATCATAAAGGGTGAAACGACCCTCGTGTCTTTGCCATTTAACTTTGATAATGGTAACGCGCGACCTCTGACGTACGACCGTACGTAAAATTCTTTATCCCGTACGATAATTCAGCTCTATACGCGAGCATACGTGACGTGAGACGAGAGGCTCACCGTACGGAAGAAAAGGGGGTTGCCAAGATCGTGCGAGAGACACGCTCGCCTCCGGGTCTTCTGGACGCCTCGCGACATTGCGGGTGTCTCAGCGGGCTTTCTATCACTCCGGGCTTTCCTATTAATTCTCCTGCGATACTCTCGCTCCAAGGCTTATACGTGTCTGTGTGTAAGTGTGTGCAATGTGTGCGAAGGAAGTGCAGCACGGGCACGCAGGCGCACCGCTGAGTCGGATACGACGTGGCGCCACGGATCGCCGAGAATATCTCACGTCTGAATCACCCGCGCGTATGGACTCGGTTAAAAAGCTTTGGTCTTACGATACACACATAGAGAGGGCGAGAGAGAAAGGGAGAGAGAACGTGCGCATAGACCGTCTCGTCGCCATCGTCTTCGTCGTCGTCGTCGTCGTCGTTGTTGTTGTTGCAGAATCGAGGAAGACGAAGCGAAAGGAAAAAGACGCGGAGATCGCTCTCTCCACCACCTCCTTTTCTTCCTCATCTTCGTGGCTCGCTCCTCCTTCTTCCTCGCGTCGGTTAGGAAGATGAGTGCGAGTCTAGCTACGTCTTCGAGACTGACGCCACATGTACGCTACATACACGAGACAACATATCTATATATATATATATATATATTTTCTCTCGCATCCGCGAAGGAGAGCCCATCCTGCCCTGAGCCTCCGGGAATATACAATGCGTCTCTGATATCGTGATATAGGAGAGGCAGGCTCTTACTGGCGCCCGCCAACCCTCCTACGTCCATATATACCTATACGAAGTATGTTATATACATATATGTATATATATATGGTCCTTTCCACCGTATTACCGATGTAAACTCTCATAACGAGAAATCTGAGCAACATAAAGCAACGAGATAGCCGAGTACATTGAAGGATACGCGGCCGAGCACTGCATCGCGTCATCGTGAATCCCGCATGCCTTGTGCCCAGCATCTGCACCCTCCCGCCCTCCTTCTTCTCTTCATCCGCCCTACGAAGATTTTGTCCTTTTTTAAACATCCGACAGACGCCGAGTGTATTCAGGATTATACCATTAATTCGCGTATACCATTTATACATCGTGAGTCAAGCTTAGTCGCGAGAGGAATGCGATGCGGCACGACGACCTGGTTGGTCATCGTCCTCTTCGTATTTCTCCTCTCTCGCCCCGTCGCAATCTACTCGCGTCTCACGCACTCGTGGTAAAAGCTCGTATCTCGGGCGCGAAGCTCGTCACTTTAGTGGTGTGCGAGTGGCCTAAATAGGAACGCGCGAGCGCATGGTAAAGTCGAGATATATAACTGTAAGTATGAAATTTCCAAGTGGGATAGTCTCATCGCGTCTAGTTTTGCACCTAAAATTACGCAAGCGTAATTTGGATCGATGATTCAACAACGACGTAGGAATCATCGCCTCGTGGTCCAGTCCTCGACGATGCACTAGCTAGCTTCGTAGAGATGCGGATCTTTCGTTCCACGTAACGCACGTTGCGTTCAACGCACGGAGCCCTCACCTCGCGGCGATGAGTCTCTCGGTCTCTCGTGTGTCTCATCTCGAGGAGTTCCGCTCGGGTGTGTTTTGCACACCAAGACGACGGGAACTTCGCGATGAGGGATGGATTTGCGAGAGTTGCGCGAGCGTGTGTACGTACCAGCCTCCCTCTGAGACGTGGTGGAGGAATCGCGAATCTCCGAGAGGCTCCCCCGTCGAGTGATTCATCCGCGGAACGTGAGAAACACGAGCTAACTCTTAGGCGTGTGAGAGGGAGAGCGACGAAGACGAGGAGGTAGCTCATCGCGATGCCGCGAGATGCACGCGGACCGTTCTATTTCTATTTCTAGCGGGCCGTACGATGTCCGTTCGGTCTGTTTGTGACCGCTAATAGAAGCCTCTTGATGAACCGAGCATTACTTATAGCACAGGTACGAGAACCGAGATGCGTATATACGCGCGGCTCCGATCCCTACCACCTGCTACGAGAGAGGGAGAGAGAGAGAGAGCGTATACTCCGCGTGTACCACGGAGACATCTCTTTCTCTCTCTCTCGTTCTCGCACGCGCCCAGCTCTCTTTCGGACGTCGCACGTACGAAAGATTTTCCGACGAACGAAGCCTTTTCGGGCTTCGTTCGAGAGCGAATATTCGAATTCTTCGCGAATGTGTAAGACCCGCGCTAGAGGATCGTTCCCATCGCGCGGTTCGGAAAGATCGAGAAATTTTCGCGGTGACGCTTTCTATCGCTTACCGGGGACCGGACTCGAAACTATACCCCCGCTGACTACACGCGCGCGGACTCACGCTCGCTGATACATTCTACCAAGACCCCCGTGCGGCTATTTTAACATGAGTATTTGGCAGAGTGCATAACTTTGCCAAGTATTCTTGAAGTGCTATTAACCTCGCTCTCGCTCACTCGTTTCGCGAACCGACCCGGTGAGGAAAAGCGAGCAGGAACGATCTTTATTACCGCGGAATATCATCGCTTAAGCTTGACGTTGAAAATACGGAGATACGTTTATTTCATGAACCGACCGAAAACAAAAACATTCGATGTACAATTTGTTTTCAAATTTTGATTTTATTTAATGGAGAAATATGTTACGTTGTCGAAGCGAAAAATCGTTCGTGGAAAAACCTACTTTCACGCGAGGAGCCAAAAAAGGGGACGAAACGGCCACGCGTCCCGGGTTTCTACTTCCGGTTTCCCGGATGGTTTCCGGACGCCACTATATGTTGCAAACACCGATCACGTGCGGGATTTCCGGTGATTGGGTGTTGTGCCCACATCGCCCCGTACGACGACCGCGACCGTCGAAACGTGAGCGTCGCCATTGTTTTAGGACGATGAAAATAAGTTACGTGTAATACTCTCGCGATCGCTGATTCTTGTAACGGTCGCGCTAGTTATTTTATTCTCTCGTCGCGCGAAGGATAAATCTTGTTGCAAAAATATTCGAAATAATCGAATTGAAAATATCAACACGATCGTTAGCGTTGGATCGATTTACAATAAAAATAAGGTCAAACCACCCACGAATCTACGCCCAGCTAATCTCCCGTGCTAAATCGCAGAGGTCATACTTCGAACTCCCCTGATTCCTGACGCAAGACGTTCACCAAAAAAAAAAAAGTCTCACTTTCGGTAACAATGAATTGCTCAACTCGACCTCGAACCTCCCGCCACCTTAATTACAGGAACACGTTGAATACGGATTTCACGTACGCGTCACTCGGAATTTCGTATAAAATTCTCGAGTGACAAGTACGACAAGGTTCACCCATTATTACAGGTTACGCGTCTGACCTTGGAACTAAACGCGAAGAGAAGAGACACGTTTTACAGTGTCAGGGCAAAGTATTTCTCCCGAGCAAGTCAAGAGAATTGCCAGGTTGTGTCGTAGCCGTAATACACTCTCGGTACGACGAGAACGAGGAGCCTTGCGCAATCGAGTCGGTCGAGGCCCGTGGTATAACTGGGTAAAGTTCGTAATAATGGGCATTGTCCTTGCGCCCCGATGGCGAACGTACGACAACGATCGGTCCGTGACTTTCACGAAGCGCGCTGTCGTATCGACGAGTGAATTTTTTTCCAACCGCCGATAACGATTCTTCGATAAATAGCGAGAAATACTAACGCGTCTTCAAGATCGTATTCTCGTTCTTACGAGCGATATATATCTCTATAGTTAAGTCGTGGAATAAGCGTTAATGACCGACGTGCACTCTCTCGACCCGGACTCGATCGCACGCAGGTGACCGCAGCCACGCACCGTCACGTATATCGGGGAGAGAGAGAGCAAAACCCGAGGAATTCGCGAAGCTCGCAACCCGACGAAGGCCGCGGTACGTTGTATGCTTGCTCGATCCCGCGGATGCCGGGAACCACGCTGAATGAATGAATACCTCGGCGTTTATACGCACGCACGCGGGTACAGGTGCAACACGAGGCAAGAACCGTACCTTAGCGACGTCGTCGTGAAATGCGACGGTGAAATTCTAGGCGAGTCGAGGGGAATCGGTCTCGAGGACGACGTTTGATATCGTTTCTATCGGAAAAAAAAACGTGACCTTTCGATCGATCTAAGGGATTGCGCAAAGCTACAAGTCAGTTCGTGACACGCCTTCGATAGACGAAAGCGAGTCCTTGATTCGTAAAATTGTGGTTGAATGTGCGCGTTTTTGTTCAAACACTCGTGAGCACCGATCGAATTTTCATTCTCTCTTGTAAAATGATTTTTTTAACCGGGTCAAAGAAGATCTAGGAGGTATAAAAATTAAAGTAGGTATGCACCGGCTTGCACGACGAGAGAACGACGTGGAAACTTCGGTCGTTAATACGTCAGCCCCTCGACGACGATAATTGTTCAACAGCGAATTTTCTTCCAGCGAAACTCTTCCTACGGGTCACAAAATCGAGTTTCCGGAACAATTTTCAATAGGCATAAACAGTCGCCGGCACGCGATCGCGCATTTACGTACACGACCGTATCAAAGCGACTCCGTAAGCGCGAAAAGAAATGAAATTATCATCGTCTCACGGTATCTTTTGTACGACTTTCGCCAATTATATTCTCATCAGTAGAGCTTGCGTGAAGCCTGCCAACTGTCATCGTCAGAAATCAGAATTTTATACGGGAATGTATGATTGATCTGAGCCTCGACGTGTGTATCGTCGAAAAATTTTTGCTTACGCCTTCGCCTCGACAACCAACGATATAACAGATTGATTGCGTTTCTATGCTCGACCTCGCTTTATATGGAATATAATTGCGCGTTATAGAACGAGAATGAGAGAACGAGAGAGTAGAAGAAGAAAAAAAAGCAAACTTTTCACGACTGTAAATACGACGTCGAATTTTCCAGGGCTTTGATTACGAAATGATTGATGCATTGTCCGTCATTCGCCAATCACCGTGATCGAGCCACTCGACTGTCTAGCGATCCAGAACAGAATATTCATAGGGAATAGACACGAAGCGTCCGTGGGATAGAGAGCTCCCGATAAATTGGATCGGGCCATTGTTAGCTGTCGGCTCGTCCAGTCTGGGATGCTTCGAGGCAGACGGAAGAGAGGTTTCTACAGGCCCTCACCGATTCACCGAACGTCGCAGTCGAGGCTATTCAACCCCCGTGGCAAAATCCCATTTCCAGCAAAGCAAAGCAACAGCAGCAGCAGCGCCAGAGTGCGGTCAGTTCGTCGATCGATCCGTCGTACCCGTGCTGAGCCGCGTGTCCGGAGTGAAGCAAAAGTGGCCACGTCCACTCTCTCACCGCGACGTCTTGCCAATAGTGGAATATAGCTAGGCAATTCCAATTTCTACCCAGGCACGGCGAGCTCGCTCGCGAAGCTTCCCCGAGGCCTGCGTTGCACTTTCAGATCTTCCATCGCCCTACGTACAAGAGAAATTATATCTTGGCATCGTCCCGAGGACCGAGAAAACCAGCGAAGGAAATGGGTTCGTTGGCTCGAACCGTGAATAGATTCCTTTCCGTTCCTCATTTTTCTCTCTATTTCTTTCTCTCTCTACCTCGTTTTTCTTCCTTTTACAACGTAACATAAATCGTACTAATACACCATTTAGTTCCATCCCGGCTCGTGTACTGTCGTATATTCGCCGAGTATTCCACGAGTTCGATGCAACAACAACCGGGAGAATATCTTCTGCGGAAGGCGGTTGTAAAGAGTCAATTTCCTGTCGAAGGGGCGTCGTTAATATTAGATCTTCATCGATGCATCGCGCATCATCCCCAAGTGGGACAAGGCCGCGCGAGAGCCCGCGGCTGCGAGACTGCATCTCGGTGAGCCTCGACCATTGTCATCAGTTCCGTCAACCGTGGCGCGACGTACACGCGCTGACGTCGTATAGCAATCGGCTGATCCTTCTCGCACACCACTATCGAAGTTTATACTCACGTGCTCGAACAGTTTTTCATCTTCAATAAAAAGTAACGAACTCCTCGATAAGTGCCGTAGTTTCGATCGGAAATCGGAAGATTCGATGTTTTTACGAAATTTCAATTAACATAAAAAAAGCAAGAACCGATCCGATCCGTTCGATTGGAGGATAATGACCCACATATCGCGGCTGATTGAATACGAATTACAGTCAAGCCGTAAGTAGGACATCGTTACGATATCGAGCGAGTGCAACGATCCCTTGACGATCGATGCGTGTAACATCGTTGATTCGATACGCCAGCGAATGAATTTACGTCCAGTTGCCTCGCGACTCTTCATGTACGACTTGACGAAAAGAAAAGTTGGTCTATAGAATTGTTATCCTCCCGGGTTATCCGTTGCATCGATGAGATACGCGTAATCGACTACCTATGCGCGAGCCTGTCCGTGAAGAGGGCGCTTTCATCGCGAGGACTCGATGGTGTTCGTGTTCTCGAAGGGACTTATTTACGAGGCGCGCGAGCTCGTGAGATGATCGCATTGTCGGAAGGATATCTTTCGTTGTCGTTGCGCTGCCGTTGATGCCGAGTCATCGCTGTTAATCCCCTTCGAGGAGGCCGGCGAGTTAGCCAAGCGAGAGAAATACGCGATTACACCAAACGTTGTAATCATACACGATAAACCCCCGGAGGGTCGATTATGAGCTCGCTTGATCATCTCTATGGGCACCAATCACCGTTATTAGCGGGCGCGTTTGTTGATCCGTGTCATCGCGGGCGTGAAACGCTCAATCGCTCTCCTCTCGATATCGTTTGGCCGAGGAGGTTCGCGGCCTCGCGCTTGTTTTTTAATATCTTATACTTGCGACTGGAGGGACGATAATCTTCAAGAATTGGAATTATTAATGACTGGCAATTCTTCTTCAGTTACCAATTACAAGCTTTCGTATTGATGAAATTTGACCGCTCGTTATTAGTTTCTAGGCTGAATATCGACATCCAACGCCTTTTCAAAATTCTTCCGGTCGGTGCGGATCGAGTGTGCGGTGAAATCGGAAATTATCACTGCCGGTTTGCTTATAGACTTGTCCCGTATCGTTTGTTCGCTTCTACGAGTCACAGTGACATCGAACTCGATCGCGTGTCCGTAATGTATCCAATTCCGTTATGGTAGAGCGAGAGAGAGAATGAGGGAGAAAGACCATGAAAAGAAAGAGAGAGAGAGAGAGATTGTTTACGTCATTCAACTTGACTGCCAGCTGTACTCCATGGGGACTGACCAACATGTCAGCCATCAACGGCGGGTATGACGACGTTCGTAGGACGACTCTGCGACGAAGAAGGAGGAGGAGAGGATAAAGGCGAAAGGGAGAGAAGGAGGAAGAGAGAGACAGAGGATGCGAGAACGACCGAGAGAGTCCGCGCTTGTGCAGCGGCGCATTCTTCCGCACCGTGGAGGAACGAAACGCGTTCGTTCGGTCTCGCTTATGCTCGATCGTGCACGCCGCTGCCTGTGGCCTCAGAGGTCTGCGACCTCAGCCTTCTGCACTCTCTCGATCTTTGCTACGATCCATTGCTCTCCCGCGTACTCTCCGGAGTAACCTGGTTGTCTAAAACCTTGAAAATCTCCTCCCGAAGCATCGCGAGAGAATAATTCCGTCGATCGACTCGTCTTAAACGTAAATATGTCATGGACCATTTTTTTGAGATAACAGCGATCGTGTCTGAGCGAAATTATCGATCGTTCGTGACGGAACGTGTTATGAAAATAATAAAGAGGAGCTTGCGATATACGCGATGAGGGTGGAATTACCGAGTCGTGAATTTCTGATTGATACGCTCACACCGTGTACGAGGTAGACGCTAAGGCCTTATCTTTTTGCCAAGGTTCAAGCTCCGGGTCTTAGAAAACAGTAAATAACCGATACGTATAGAAATAGATAGACATGACGGTTAGACGGTTCGGATATGTAATACCTGGTATTGACAGCAATACCGCTCTTCAGTGCTTCACCGATAACGGTTAACATCTGCGCAGAAGTCTCTTTCTCTCTATCTCTCTCCCTCTCTCACCCTCTCAATCCATCTCTCTTTATTTCGTAGTTGGTCGAATACTCTTCCCACGCAATTCTGCATGACATTCCTCCTGGCACTTGGCCTATCTACCGCTTCTGGCGTACGAGTGCTGTACCGGAACGCTCTTCCACCACCTAAACATTTGGTACATTTCTCCTTCTTCTTAGCCTTCGCGAGTAAACCCAATACTCGCAGAGCTCGTTCCTTCCTAGATAAAACTGACACGAGGATATCTTCCTCTCGATGTTGTACGAGGATGCATATCTTGTAAATTTTTACCAGCGACGATCAAGGCAGCGTACGAAACGAATCTCGTATGAGGAACGTCAAGAGCTGGAATTTCTCTGCGCAATTCCAGGTCTCGGATTTAGATTAATAACGATCTTTCAGATATGTCAATGGAAATTTTATAATCTTGGAAATGCGATTTACGTAAATCACGAGAAAATTCTTAGCACGATCGCAATGATTTTTAATTATTCGGGGAAAAATCGGATTCATGAGTTTGCGAGTAGAAGGAGGAGTGGGGGTTTGTGTTTATCATCGAGATTGATCCAGCTGCAAGCAATTTTAATCCAGGTTCTCATCTAGATGCGAATCATCTTGCTTGGTATAACGCACACGCACATATATATATTTATGCACGTACGTAGGACACGTCATTCGATCTTGACGTCAGGCAATTTCTCCTTATACCCAAACCCCATTACCATATTCATAGAATATCTCGTTTCATGATTTTTTGTGTTTATTTGTTGTTTTTCTTTACTCTCCTTTTACTTCATTTTTCGCGCTCTCGATGATACGTGATAAAATCTCTCTCGGAAGAATCAAACACCCCGAGGGATATATGACTCTCTCAAGCGTATTCTCGACACTCGGGAAGTTCCACTCTGTGTTCATTCACGGGCTCTCGCATTTACATTATGCGGAATCTACATAATCAGTGTAATCAACGTCGCGTTAAAACTACGTAATTGCTCGACATAAGTGGAACGTACGTTAATGTCAGTGGTAGAGGAGTGAGAGAGAGCGAGCGATGGAAGAAGAAGGTATGGTAAGAGGAGGTTATATTACAGTTTGCATTGATTTATGACGGCCGCTAATTCTCGGGCGTTTCCGTCGTCGAGCCGAGGAATGAATATTCGCTGCACTCTCGTCACTTCTGACTTCCTAGACTCGGTAGCCCGAGCGTAAAACGATACAGTGTGTTACACCGAGCGGCCATTATCCGGCTCCGGTATGAATCGTGGAACTCGTGCCCACGACGTCCGGCGGGATTAATCCGTATATGAAACGCGCTTTAAAAGTCAATTGTTCGGGATATTGGCGCTCTCTTGCGTCGATGCCAAACGATGTATCTAGCAGTAGTGACACATCGTTTTTTCTTCGTCCAAAAAGAGTTTGTAGGATGATTACGGAATCGGAAATTTGTCGCTGATGAAGAATATAATGTTATTTTGGCCGATATCTCAAAAACTCAAGGAGAAAAACGCAAAAACACCCAAAATAACGATTTATTCACTTAAGATCGATGAAATCTGAAAATTCTGAAAGGAAACCGTGATTTTCTTATAGTACGGGAAATTTGTGATCGACATAGGCTCCTAAAGCTGGAGAAAGGATTGGAATTCACCGGAGTGCAATATGGCCGATTTCGCGAAACCTCCAAAAATCGACTTTTCGTGGTGCTGTATCTCGGTTCGCGTTCGTTGGACAGAAAATTGCACGAACAACTTTTTGAAGAGCTCCCCGAGCACTCGAGAACTAGCCCAGTATCATCCCGATAGCTCAATTTCTGTGGCCGCGGCGAACCTTCGAAAATCGTCATTTTTGGGACTCACCTGCAATAAAACGCCTCGGCAATGAGGTCAAAATTTTGTTTGCTCCAAAATCGCTTTATTTCATCATATTCATGTTACGCGGGAAATTTCCGGTTCCGAAATGATGCTACAAATCCTTTTCGGACGAAAAAAAAATTTGACCTCCTCCAGATCCCCCAAAGTCAGGAGAGTAAATCACGAATGTCGACTGCCGAGGGTCAAAATTTGTTTTCATCCAAAAAGGCTTCAATTAGAGGTTACGGAATCGGAAATTTGCTGCGTAATACGAATATCACAATTATAATGCCGTAGCTTGCGGCCGACTTAACGTGGATACAAAAAAGTTCACCCGCTGGCCGCTCCGATGTCGCAGAACAAACTCTCCAGTTTTCAACAGTTCTCGAGCATTACTGATTTCCCCCCTAGTCTCCGATTTTGATCGACATTTTTTTCCAACGTCACAAAGCTCTCGCCCATCCCGAGCCAACGAACCTCGAACCTTTTTTTCATCCACCGTGCCAATTCGAAATAAATTAGTGCCGGGTTGGCACACCCGTGGTATTATTACGTTATTACGGCTCGAGTTGCGCATAGCGAACAGACTGGTACGTATAGTATGTACCGTATAGTAGCCGGTACACATACCAAGTACCATAATATAAATGCATTCATACTACGCGAAGCGAGATTCCGCGAGACGTGCCGGGGTTTTCCTTGTTCGGGAGAGCTCTCTCGCTGCTTCTGCTGCTGTTGCAGCTTCTTCTTGCCTATTAATTTATCGATGAGAGCGAATCTTCCTGCGTTTTGCACCGCTGTATGTAATGTACAACGTTTTACCACGGGCATACAGTGTATGTAAGACCGCGGCGTGCCACATGAAGCCTCAGGCGACTATAAATGGCCATCATCCTCTCTACCCTCTTAGCCCCCCTCCCCCTCGCCCCTTGTCATTCCATCTCTATCTTTCTCTCTCTTTCTCACAGACCTCTTATCCCAGATGAACCACGAAGTAGCAAATAATAATTATACCTCGAGCCAGAACGTTGAATATCCAGCTTATTTTTTCCTTCCTCCTTTACACAAACCCTGCTCACGTCCGATCACCCGATTTTTCTCTCTCACCATTCTTCGTCTTCCATCTTCTTCTTCATCTTCGATCTCTCGCGGCGCAGTTTAAATCATCGATATGGGTGGGAGAGGGGGAACTGGGGAGGGGTAAATCAGCTGTTATAAGTCGTAAAGTTCGTAGCTGTCGTCTGTAAAGTACGTCGAACGGTAGGGACAGGAGGCAAATACAGTTTTATACGTCAAAGAGTGTATCTACGATGAGAAAGAACGAGCGCCGCCTGTGGCGTTATGCGTCATTGAAGGCGTGGATATACTTCGCGCGGCACAAAAGTTGCGGGGTCGTCGAATCGGCCAAGTCGGCGAAAGATATATGCACCTACACATACCGGACGCTAATTACGCCCCGTAGCATCGAGCGATAGACCAAGCCAGAGAGAGAGAGAAAGAGAGTAAGTGCAAGAGCGGGGGATCGTGGGTTCGATCCCGGTTTGCTGACTTTTTAAAATAAATTTTTATTTTTATCATTTTTTCTTTTCCCTTTTTTTTCTACATACCCGCTGACTTCGCTGTCTTCATGGGAACCTATGCGGCGCATTCCACGCGATTCCACGCGGCGTTAAAGCTCGGTATTAAACGCCTTAGGTAACAGTAGTACGACGACGCGACGGTAAATTTGTCCCTATCAGTGTCTAAGTGTCCGTGTCTGCTTTTTTTTAAGTTCTTCCCCTCGCTTATAATTTGCTACCGTAGACCGACGATCGTCTCTAAATTCAAGGTTAATTGACCGGGGTGGCGTTCCTGCGTCTTCTCGGGGGAATGCCGAAAGAGAGAGACTCCTCTTTCTGTCTGTCCGTCTGTCTGCCTCTCTCTCTCTCTCTCTCTCTCTCTCTCTCTCTCTCTCTCTCTGCAAGGATTAATTAACATCGTTCGAAAGGTGCTAAGCACGCCAGGTCATTGCGGTACTCTTCGTCGCGAGACTTTTAACATGGAAAGCTTAGTGGCTTTCGCGTTATAAGGTATAACGCCTCTTTCGTGATGTTGACCTGGCGCAAGCGGTTTTACTCCGTCGTAGATGCCTCGAGGTCGCGGCCCTAACATAGAACCGCACCTTTCCGTAGGTTGTGGACTCTCGGCACTTAAACGAGCACCGGTGCTCTCTGCACCCACACTATATCTCCCGTGACGGGCAAACGAATGAACGCGCTGGTACCTACCGTTCGTCGTCGTTGTTCTTACGTCGCAACCGCGACGATCCACAAGCCGTGAATCATTCGTGATATTACGAGGGACCTTGCATTACATCGCGTTATATATCGCTTCATTTCTTATCTCACTTCGATTAGTATCTCGTCGCACGCGGCTACGAGATCGGTAGACTCGATGTCGCGTCGGAACGTACGAACGCGCGAAATACTTCGCGTCGCTGATTCTCGTTAGCTATTCGAAACGACAAGTTAACAGTTATTCGTAACTAGATTCGGTTCATTGATCGCGTTACGATGACTGTTTTCTTTACAAGGGACAAACGGAAGGAGAGAATTTCATAACTTTATGGACATCGTTCGTAAAATTATTTCCGATTGTGCAACGCAAAACATCTTTTTTTTTCTTTCTTTTTTTCGTCATCTTCTTTCAGCCTATTTTTGCCACGACGTAATCCTCGAAGAGTCTTCTTTCCATTCGAAGATTTTTTGTTTTCATGACGGCAATAACGCGTAGGTAGAGAAATCGCGTTAGAACGCCGTACGGACATTTTTCGAGCTACGGTTACAAACGACCCGGGGGGTTCGGTTGTCACTCGGGATGCCTATAAAAACGTCAGCTACCATGAAACCGTCGGCTTCCCACTTTTAGACAAATTACTCGAAAAGTCGCTGCTATCTTTCTTTCTCTCTCTCTCTCTCTTTCTTTCTCTTCCTCGTAGTTGTTCAAGACCGGGCTCCTTCTATATCTGTCTCGAGCTGACTATATTTAGATTGCGTCAAAGGGAACGTCGTTTCGAAGATACGACTAGTTTAACCAGGAGAAAAGGCAAGGGGTGGGAGGTCGAAGAGAAAACAAGAACGATACGAGCTCATCTCGATGAGAGACGACGGTCCAAAGATTTCTCTCGAAAAGCGTCAACTTACGATCGAGGAATAATTGAGAGAGGGAAAGGATCGAGTTCGTGAGCGACCCGACGATAACGGCGTTCGATAAAACGTCCCGTTAACCAAATTACAAATTGTTATCTACGAAAACGGGGGATGATAACTATCCGTGAATCGATCTTACCACAAAAAAAAAGAAAAAAAAACATAGAAAAACGTCCAAAGATCGAACATCGGTACAATCAAACCGACGTTAATTCTCCATTGCGTTTAACTTTTCTTATTTTCTTCTCCGTCGTATTTTTGTTTGTTGTTTTTTATAACCGGACGTTCAATACTCAGCCACTTAAATTTAATAGCGAGTACGTATACCTGAATGTATTATTAACGTGTATTATGCATACGCGTTTTACTGTATTATTATAACGATGAAGGACGAAAGACGAAGAAAAGCCACGGTTGGTATGTATCGGGCCGGATCATTCGAGCGAATGAGACGCGCGCGCATAATATTATAAACGACGGACCGAGGAGTTGTTGCACGTGGGCCGCGTGGGAGAGTGAGAGGGCCCACGTGGATCTTACCGTGAATATATCACCGATTGGAAGGAGTTGGGAACCGCATTCCTCTCGTGGCGTCTGGCGCCAAAAGCGGTTCTCAGATTCGTTCGATATGTTGGTTGACGCGAGCGGTTTGCACGCGTGATGAACGTTTTTCTTTCTTTTTGCCTTACGTCGAGGGATCGCCCGACGCGTGTGACGGATATATACCTCGCGCGACCGGAACGCGGAGCTGCCACGCGGCATAGGCGCTTCGGCACGTCCTAGATGGAGAACCATGCGTGCGAGCTCGCGAACGTTTACAACGCCCGCGGAATAACGATTTTTCCACTAGGCTCGAGTTAATCGATACTTCGATATTTCTAACGCGGATACGTATTTAGCGACACAAAAGTCGATACGTGATATCGATCGATTGCCGATCGTTGCCGATTTTCTTGCCGATTTTTCATTGTTCTCAGTGTCGTAACAAATAAATGAAAAACACGAGTTTTCGATCGAGTTGTTGAACGACAATGAATATTTGTCAGCGATGATAAAATGAAAATTGCGCGTTTTTTATATTCGTCGAAATTACAGCGTGTATATCGTGATTTGTCTCGCCGGCCTGAAATGAATAATTTCGTTGAAGAGTTATGGACGTCCCGGCGACGGAATGAAGATAATGGAGGAATACAGAGTGAACTATAAATTTTCGAGCTAACGCCAACGTGTCGTATCGTTCGTATTTGTTTCCCCCGTTTTTTTTATTTCATAAAATTTCGATAAATTCTAAATTTCCTAAAAAAAGAAATAAAAATAGATAAAACCTTGCCAAGAATAAAAAGGAAAAACGAAACGCGGCACAGAAATTGACGAAACGTAAGAATTTACGCGCGGTTCTCATGTGCTTCGGCGAGTCCGTCGTATCTTCCTGGTACACGAGACGAGAAAAGGGCAAAGTGCGCGAGCGGTTCGAACTTCTGGCACTGCTCCGTGACATGGGCCATTACGGTCAGCTTATAACACGAGTATATTATTCCCCGTTACCGGTAGAAGTGTCCAAACTGTTAGGTAACGGGGACGCCGAGAGAGGAGCATATAAAAGCGGAGGGTTCAGTGAGGGTTATAATAATCATAAGTCGACACGAGGGAAGGTCGGGACGAGAGACCGGAGGTCCTCGACGCGGTAGCGTGGGATCGCAATCTTTCCGAGCTTTATTCGTGACGCTCGTTCTCTCTCTCTCTCTCTCTCTTTCTCTTTCTTTTTATCTCCATATATCGCGTTCTCGTTGTCGTTGCTGCACCCAACTCGTCAAACGACCCTACGGGCCTTAGGCGAATGACTGGTACACCCATATATATACATATAACTTAGTACGAGTGGCGGGAGCGGGGGCGGGCGCGGCGATAGTCAGAGAAGCACGGAGGGAGGGCGACCCGTCCTCTTGTCCTCTCTCGGTACGCGTAAGCCAATAAATAATAGATGTGGCCGAAGCGAGCCAAAGCGACTCCCTCGTCCCCCGTTTCGTCTCGCTGTTACCGGTGCTGCAACGCTGCAACCGTACAAACCGCGTGCCTTCGAGCAATCGATAGTAACTAACTTCTACTTCGACAGGGTAGAGAGAAGAGGAAGCTCGTACAGTGAACTAATATACCTATGGTCTATACCAGCGCATAAATGGCCTCTCTATCTCTATTTCGCTTTCAAACATAGACATGCCCATATATGTGTGTGTGTGTGTAAGATTCGTTCGTATCCACAAGACGAGGTATACATCGTTTTTCCGCACGATATCGACCCGACAGGATATATTCCTCTCCTCGAACGGTCCCATAGCGTGTACCACGATGCATGGAAAATGAAAATGATATACACTCGTATAGGTCGAAACGTTGTAGCCCACGGACGGGGACAAATAACGCTTATTATTTATCGCGTAATGCTCGTTTATCAAAGGGCAATCGGTGGTGATTTCAGTCACTCTGGAGGTGCACCGCCGATCTACCGACACCCGCGCGCGCAAAACGTTTCATTCCAATTGATGAATTTGTTGGTGTTGTTGTTGTTTTTTTCTTTCCTTCTTCTCCATTCGTTCATTGCGGTTGTAGCAGTATTTGTTTCCGTTGGTTTCTTTTTTTTATACACGATGGAATGGAATTGCCCCGAAGCGAAAATCTCGGGAACGGAGAATTATGGTATGGCGTGTGTAGGATACGTGTGTACTACACCTTTCTCTTGATCCTAGCGTGCTTCGTGGCATTCATCGCGACTTCGGGATCCTTGTATCAAGGACGAAGGCGTCCTCTGTATGCAAGTTTCATTCTATATACATCTATAATATGTATATATACATATCGTTTCTATGAAGTTAAATCCTTGCGTTCCGGCGTAGCCAAGATTTCATCTCGCTCTTCAATGGTTATGGGCGAACATCAGCCGAAGAAGTCCAAGGTGGTGCAACAACACGTTTTCGCGGAGTCTCCTGCTTCCTCTCGTTGCTGAGTCGGGAAAATATCTTCGAGCGTGTCTGGCAGCTACTCTCGGTCTCGGTGTTATTTTTCTTTTCTTTTATTCTTTCACGTGGAAGATAGAGTGGCGGGGGGAGGGGAATGGAGAGTCGGATATAAGCAGTGCAGCGGGAAACGATCGAGTTTTGTTGCGAGACAATCCGAGTAACGAGGTGTCTTCCGCGAGAAAAGTGTGGCGTAGACACATTATGGGATATGTAACATCCTTACGGACTTCACCTGGTACTTCTGCGTTCAATATGTATATATATATCACGATGCTTCCGTTCTTAAACAATCATTAGTTCTTGACACGGAAATTCTATGAAGCGAACAGCACTCGTACATCCATAAGGTTTCTCCTCTTCGGTTTCCTCGACATATCTTACGGGGAATAATCACTTCGAGATACCGGAAGATCCGGTCTTGGGCACGATGCACTCTCGCGGGCGAAACGATAAATGAAATATCCCCATGAGGACACACTTGGTCGTCTCGTCCGAACCGGATCGTTTGATTTGTGTTGTCTTTTCTTCTTCTTTTGTTTCGTTTATTTTTCTTGTTTTGGTTTTTCTTTATTCTTTTTATTTACGTTTTTTTTATTTTTTCGTTACCGCGGAAATCGTTGGATATAACGAAGAGCAATCCTACTGTATTAAAGGCGATATAATGAAACTAACCTCGGGGCAAAATCAATGTCGTATACAGTCCGAGTGTTAACCAGGAAGAGGTTGGCGGTGGCTACGAGTTCCGAGATTACTGCTCGGGGCAGCTCGGACTGGGCTAATCGGGTTGATCGACGAACGTGCGTAAGTTATCGCGAGGATTTACGTTCTAGCCACGATATTCTGCTTCCTGATTGTCAAACTGGAAGGGTCGAAATAATGTTTCATTGTTTTTTATTTATTTTTTTTTGTCACGTGTTCTAGAGAGCTGGATTATTACAAGTTTGTGTTAATGAAAAGCTCAACTGTGACGAATTAAATATCGAAGCCTCGAACGGTTATTCAGGGTTCGGGTTTGAAACAAGTAGAAAATTCTTCCTACGATTTTCTCGAAAGATACGCGGCGCGAAGATCGGGAATGGGTTAAAAGCTCGGTGGAATCCCTCTCTCGCTCTCTCTCTCTCTCTCTCTCTCTCTCTCTCTCTCTCTCTCTCGCCGCTGGCCTATATGGAGACTGATGACGCCGTTGGTGCTCCTGAAGCTACTTGGGACTTGTTGGGAAGTTGAAAGAACGCGCGAATACCGATGTCGTGTCTCTCGTCTCTTGACACCGGCCTGAGAGAGCCGCCCGGCAGTACGTTGCTGTGCCGAGAGTCTCTCCTTCTCTCTCTCACTCTCTCACGCTCGGAGCATGTCGAGCATCGAGACGAGAGAAGACGAAAGAGACAAAGTTTCCTTAGCACCGCGACAAGAGCGAGTGAGCGCAAGATAGACAGAGACAGAGCGAGCGGAGAGCGAAACGTTCGTTGCATCGCACTCGAACCGAAGAGTGTCTTCTCGCGATGTTCGCAAAAGCCGCAGCGGCATTGCCCCTGAGGCAACATTCGTATAGTTATGGAAGTGGTGCAAAAGCGGCGCGGGCGCGTTTTCTGCGAGCACCAAGAACAAGAAGAAGAAGAAGAAGAAGCGCATCAGCAGCAGCGGCATAGGAGAAGAAGAAGAGCGACCGACTCGAAGCAGACGAGATATAGGCACACCCGCGGGCGACAAACCGCGTAGTCTAAGAGACGACGATAAGGGAATATAGCTTCGGGTTATATACCACGGCTCTCTCGCTATGTAAGACGACATTCCTCCACGGAGCATCCGTGTTCAACCCGTTGAGCTTCTCTACAACCGACGTATATCCACCGCATATAGACACTATGTTCCAGCGTATATACATACATATATATGTGTGTATATGTATGACACGTATATCGATATTTTACGATCTCATCCCAATAGCTATCATACCTATACCCATGAAAATATTTGAGCGAGATACTCGACTCTCTCTCTCTCTCTCTCTCTCTCTCTCTCTCTCTCTCTCTCTCTCTCTCTCTCTCTCTCTCTCTCGGGAGAGAAGTTGCGTCGCACCTGACGCGAGAGGGATAGAGAGAGACTCTCATCGTGAAGCTAGAATGCAAATCCTCTCTCGATCATCCACACGCACGTTTCTCTCTCTCGACGAGAAAAGCCAAGAATTTTCGCATCTTCGCCTCACGAGACGATGAGAAATTGCGTGTAGGCAGACGAGACTGAAGAATGAAAAAAGGAAGAAGAAGAAGAAGAAGAAAATCGCGCAAACGAACGAAACAAAACTCGAGAATTATGCCAGATCCGTCAAGACGAGACGTTTGTTTGTCGCGGAGAGACGCATTTCTCGTGGATGTCTTTCCCGGTTCGACTCTGGAACGCGAAGAAAAGTAGGACTCATGCCAGCTCTTGCGACCGAGGACACGAGATCTTCTGTACCAATGCACACGCATTTATACATATATACGTGTACCTGCATACACATATATGTATATATATACTTGTGTAAGTGTACATAGGAACATCTCAGCTTCCTTGAGAGTGCATTGTATAGAGGCGAGCCTTTTTTTTCCTTTACCGTCTCGACTCGCTCATTTCAGTCCGGGACACACGCGAGAGCTAATGATATACCGCTGACGTATCGTACGTACGTACTTCGAAGTCGAAGTTTATGTGTGGAACATACCGAAGCTGGAATGGTCCGTTGTGTCTCCGATGACAATGTTGAAGGACCCCGAGTCGCGAGAACCGCCGATGAAACGGGGTCGTTGCCCGTCGCTCGTACGTAGTACGAAAATTTAATACACACTTATATATCTATAAATATGACGTATGTGTACCATACTTGCGAATAATTACGGTGTGTTTGCCAGGTCGCCACGACCATAGTCACATTAGTAAGTCATGCGAGTCGCGCGGAAAACTTCGCGATGCGACATTATACAAGGGGACACGCACACCGACACGAACGTTTGATTCTCTGTGTGCATAAGCACAAACGAATGCTTCCCAGGTATGCACACTATTCTGCTCTAACGAGCGTCGAGCAAGTAACCGACAGTAACCGTTCCTTCTCTCTCTTGCTCTCTCTCCCTCTCTCTCTCCATCTCTTGCTCGTTCGATGGTAAGATACCACAGCGTGATAAAACTTTTTTTTTTGTCAACGTCATTCAACTACGGTCTCGGTCGAGGTTAATATGCTAATAGTTTTTTTTATTTCGGTCAAGCACATGGCTACATCTTACGGTGTCCATGACTTCGAGTGATTTTTCACGAACCGTGGACGATGACACGACGGAGAGAGATTTTACCTCGCGTTTGTTGCCACACGTGAGACGAACGTGTGCGTCGCACGGTTTGTTGAAAAACATTGTTAAAATGACGCGTTCGTATATCTCATTAACGGATTCGTCTTAATGAAGGTTTGGCGATAAATAATTGGAATACACCCGAGGTTTATAATGAGACGAGCGTGTTGGTTGACAAACGCGAGATAGCTAGAAGTTTCAACTATTGTTAAGAATCAAAAGGAAAGCATTGTCTGGTACGATCGACACGGAATAGCCCATACGTGTGAATCGAGTACACTGTTAGAATCGTACGTGTTTTCACTCGAGAGGAGAAAGGGGTCTGCCTCTCGACGAACAATTTACGTACACAGTTGGAACGATTTATTAACAGTCGTGCGAGACTGCCACGTATATCGGCCTACAGAAGAGAGAAACAAGCGCGTTAAAAGAAGCTACCCGTATTGAAAATTGATCATCGGCGTTGAATCGTTGCTGCTTCTCCAAGTACGTTGCCATGGGGGAATCACTCTCGTGTAACCAGAAGAGCTTTTCATCTTTCTCTTTCTTTTAACTATATATATATACATGTCCCAGCCCTAGCCTCTCTCTCTCTCTCTCTCTCTCTCTGTGTCTATGTTATCCTTCACCTTTATCGTGTACCGTGATCTTAATAGTCGGTAGCAGCAAGATAACGACACTCTGCGCCTCCGCGTCGTGTCACGCTGGATGCTGCGGCTCTTTCTCTCCCTCTCTCTCTCTCTCTCACACACACACACATATATATGCAGACACCCACTCTATCTCTCTCAGGTTCACCGCGTGATCCTGGGAAAGACACTTTTCCATTCGGTTATATTGGAACTTTGTTCCGTAATTACCACCCAGCTACGGGTGTATCATTAGATGTTGCATTGAAAATATATGGCATTACCGGGCATGTAATACCCGGTAGATAAATTTCACGCCGGATTTTCTTGGCTCGGGAGAGAAGAGAGCGAGCACGCTATAATCGCGCACGATTTTTCGTTGGGTCACTAGGTCGACCGAAGGATTTATTTATTTATTTCTTTTTTCTATCGGCAACCTCGTAACGTGTAATGGATAAATTACGACCGCCAAGGCGAGTTCACTCAACTTGCTATCGTTATAACATAAGTATATGTACATGTTGCGGAGCCAAAACAAAACAAAAAAAAAGCTCGGAAAAAAATTGTAATTAGACCACGCCGTGTAAATGTTTCGAAAGCGAACGCCGTAATAACAATAATTATCGTTATATCCTTGCGAACGCGTAACTTCATCCTGTGATAAGCGATTTCACTTCCACGATGATTATGTAACGACTTAATTGTCCAGCATGAGTTATATATAAATATATATAAATAGGCATGAATATTTGTAGTCACTTATCGATGACTCTTATTGATATCAATAAATATAGACATAATACCTGTAAAAGTTCTCCGGTTGTACAATTTATCCGCTCGTTGAATAGATCGAGTCTTGAGTAAGTAGATATACCTACCCCTAGGTGGACGTTGAGTGGAGGAATATTAAGGTGTACGATACGATGTGCTCGAGCTACGAGTCGTGGAGTCGTAATCGAACCAGCAGAGAGTAGAGTAGAGAGAGAGAGAGAGAGAGAGAGAGTGAGAGAGAGAATAAATTAGGTGAATTCGTAAGGTTCGTAAGTAATAGTTTTCAGCTTATAAACGCAAATGTTTCTCTCTCTCTCTCTCTCTCTCTTTCTCTCTTTCTCTCTCTCTCTCTCTCTCTTCCTCCCTCTCTCTTTCTCTCTTTACATATATATATATTTATGTATGAGTCTGTCGAGCCGCATTCGCGTGTATCCTTGCACTTCTCTCGTTACGTAATATTATACTTCAGCAAGAAGCTACACAGCGAGCCGTCTCGAGCACACGCGAGATATCGTTGGCAAGTTCTTAGTTGCGCGCTGTTAAATATTCACGGTTTTTACCGTCTCGATTTGGAACGAGAAGCGGAGTCTGGGTGGAGAGGCAAGCTACTCATAGAAAATGATGGGATACACGTAAATTTCATTAAATTGTAATGCGTTACTCTCATTGGATCGATGATTACGAGAGTATTTATGCATTTGCGAATAGGTGCACCCGTGTACAGGATCTTTTTTTTAAATTATCTTTATTTTTCGAAATTGTCGTAAAATTGCATTCCTGGGAGAAATCTCGGCTCGGATCGTTCAATGATGACGCAAACAGGATCGCCTCATATCCTTCAGAATTTGCGTTATCGAGCCGATACGTCGTTATTCCGGTTCTCGCTCGGGATAAGCAGCTTAGCGGGCATCGGGAAGTTTACGAACGCATTTTTTTTTTTTGACTCGATAAATTTCCCATTTTCCGTTGGAATTTATACGATCGTATCGAAGAGCGATATAAAAAATGTGTATTCAACGAAAATATTGTATGCCCCAGGCAGGATTATCGTGCACAAGATTTTTCGTTGAGAGACTTAGATGTTTCTTGAGATCGACGAAACTACCCTCGGATGGAATCACGATCGATGCTAATTTTGAACGAGACGCGAAACCGGGGAATCGTCGTCGCCGTCGGCGGACTTTGAAATCCCGTGCTCACTGCCAATTTCGAATTCTATTCTCGATAAACTAGTTTCTAGCTTCGACTACGAGACTTCTCCTATCGAGAACTACCCTTAACGACTGGGACGAAAAGAGGCTGGCCTACAATCGTTCTAGCATGAATTCGTGACATTGTGTAATTTGTTCTCAATGTCATCGACATTTACAATTTTAACGAAAGCACAATGAGGCGACCGAGAGTAGAAAAGAAACTTGCCAAATTCCTAATGAAGACAGCTGCGAAATAAACAAATTTCATTAATTTTCCTTAAATTGCCAATAACTGTCCGATCTTCTCGTCACTTGTCTAATCCACTGTAAATAAATGAACATATATTCGCATACCAGCTCCGCGAGGCAGCAGTGACGTCGCCAAGCGCGTAATCTCTCTCTCGTCCCTGATTAAGTAGGCAGACACTCTTTCTCTCTTCCTCTGTCTCAAACTAGATACACGGGGAAAAAAGCAGATTATAGAGATAGAAATAGACTGAGGTAAACCCGGCGTGTTTCAGCATTCCTCGCGTGCCGAGAGTTCTCTCACGAACTGCGTGTACGCTTGGCACGCGGGTACAAAGATTGCAGTCGAAGTGACGACCGATGGAAAATTTATCATAATCTTTGATCTGACTCGAGCGACACTTCGAGTACGCGTTCAAACATTTATTCTTACTTATGTATCTATACGTATAAATATATATCGTAAATAACATACGCGCAGCCGAAGCTAGGATCGAAGTCGATTGAACTCGGGCAGGTACATCTGGCTCTCGAGCGATCCAGGTGTGCCCTGACTAACTGTATCAATGCCTCAACGATACTTTATCTCGTATACATTGTCCTATTGTGGAGTGGAATATGGCCAAGTTAAACTCTCCTGTTGAACGATCTGGCCCAAGAGATCATGCCGTGAAGTCACCTACATCAAGACCAAAAGAGAGAGAGAGAGAAGAAAATAGAAAGAGGTAGAGTACGATCAACGATCGAGCGAGACGGTTATCTCGCGTGTATATGGCCATACGAGAGCTTTATCAATGTCCCTCAACATCTCTCAAGCATTGTCAACCCACATAAAAGACACCAGGGTAACGTACCTAACCGCACCAATGTTAAACCAAAGTCTATTCCATTTCTCTCAGGTACCCCCTTTTACATATATATGTGTCCTCGAACGTATATATGTAACCTAACGCGCATAACCGCGCTTAGCGACGTAGAGAGCAGGTCGATAGGCTATGGGAGATAAGCAGGTATTGCCACCCTGTTGCAAACACGTGTTACGTGTTACGCGAGAACGACCTGAATAAATTCCACCCAGCGAGGGAGGGAGGGAGAGCAACAGACGGGCCAGAGGCGAAGATACGAGCAGGAAAACAGAGATAGAGAGACGCGCATGTGCGCACGCATGCGCATACCCGGTCGTCATTACGTTAGATCGCGAGAGAACGTACATACGCTCGAGAAAACCTGTGGGGCACGGCGGAGGGCTCGCGCTTGCCTCGTTTCATCGAAATGCAACATACCAGTCACGAACGTTTAAAAGCTCTCGCTCAATCGACCCGCAATCTGTTTCTCCCATAGCTGGGAGAGAGAGAGCGAAAGATATCGGTAGATTGGTACGTGCGGACTGCATTAACCACGGCTCGTAAGTATCGAGTACCACGATGGAACGAGCGCGTACGTGTGTCCTAATCATCGAAACCGACGGTGTGCAATACTCGTAGGAGATTCACTCTCGCGCAATCTATGCGCCTCGAGCCATGCACCTCGCCAGACTCTGACCTGAATTTGCTCGCGGTAATCTCATCGCGGCGACGGGAGAGTCTTCGTCAATTATGTTTGCAGCCACCGATAACGGAATCGGGCCCGAGGATGGGGTGCAGATACGACCGACGCGCGCACTCCATAGCTTCTAGGAGAAAATATTCGAGATTCAACTTATTCGCGGAGGAAAAGGAATAAAAATATACATCTCTCGTCCTATACATCACGGTGACACATCGCGGAATTTTCTACGTCCGAGGTCCGTTCTCTTTTCACTCGACGAGTCGCATGACATTGTAGTTTATTCGTTATATATAGGTTTCGCGTACACGTGTGCGTTCTGGTATGGAGCGAAAGGTCTCGGCGGCGGGTGAACGAGGCGAACGTGGAATATTGTGACACGGTCAGACACCCGGTTGGTTCACGCACGCGGAACAAAACGACCTTTTCCAGATTGCGCACGCGAGAGAGCTCATAGAGTTGGGAGGAAAATAACTCGCGAAAAGACGGAACTGCGCACGGTGAGAATTTTCTACGAGCTGTAATTTGGATTTTACAGCTGCGCGGGTTAAATTCCTTGGGAGATAACGAGACGAAAAGAAACATTCTGGAAAGAGAGAGAGAGAGAGAGGAATTGGATAAAATAGTTTCGAGAACGGGGTTGATCGATCGAAGACTTTAATCAGACCGTTTTACCTCGCGAGAGAGGAAAACACGTGTACCGTTCGAGGTTTGAAAAATAAATTTCAAAATATAACAAAACATACCGGAGCGTCGTACGTCATACGAAATGGTAACGTCAATACTCGAGCAGATGCACACGTGCTGTTTACGCAAATTGTCAATGTTCTCTTGTGGCAAATTGTACGACCGTTGTAACAAATAATAACGAGCCCCGTTGGCTCTGTTATTCTCGTCGTCGTTGACAACGAACGTTTCACACTTTTTATAAGAGAGAATTCCCACCCGCGGATAAGCGAGAGAGATAAAAGACGCGGTATCACTGTCGACGCAAGGTCCGAGATGTCGCAACACGAGTGAAGAAGCTGACGTGACAAATCAAGCACGCGTCTATCAACGCGAGCTTGTGTCAAGTCTTAATCAAAAGTGACGATATTGGACTATTTATAATAATCGTCGTTAATGATCGAAGACGCAATCGCGAGGGTGGACTCCGAGTTAAATGGACAAGGCGAAAACAATCCGCTTGTTTCCACTGTTATTTAATTTCGTCATTGGGAACTCGAATCTTATTATTATTATTATTATTATTTCTCGTTTTAACTTCATCGTTGTGGGATTTCGAAGTCGTAAATACTCAGAAATCTCTACCCAGTTGTAATTCTCAACTGCGAGACAAGCGACCGGTCGTTGCCGTTGCCGCAAATTACGCCCCTCCTCTCCCTCTCTCTCTCTCTCTCTCTCTCTCTCTCTATCGTTCCTTTTAACGAACGCATTTCATTCGTTCGGATTGATACGTTCCCGGGGGATTCTCGTCCCCCACGGATGATTACCGAGTGCACGCTGCGCGAGCAACGGCGTAGCCCTTCCCCCACGTGTATAGTTACGTCGCTGCCGCATCGTTGCTACAGCTTTGGTGCTTCCAACTCGTAAGTAGTGTAGGTAAGAGAAGAAGAGAAAAGCGAGGACAGCGAGGAAATGAGGCTGTGCGCGATGTGCCAGCACTGATTCTCCGATCTTCGTTGGCGTCTCTCGGTTCTTACATCGTGGGGTTTTGCTCCCCTATACACTATACAGTTCCTCCTTTAACTTAACATTACAAAACCGAGAGGAAGAGACTCCTCGAGGCCTTACGGAAGGTCTCGAGAACTTGTGTAGACTTTGCGTCCAACGAGTCGTTTTCCTTCGAGCTCCCTCTCTCCCACTACCTTGATTCCCTTTACCACGCGCGATTCAACGAGTCTCCTGGGGTTTGTATATCAACCAGCAACCACCAAGCTTCTTCCTTCCTGGATCGCTTATACCCGAGAACTCACGGTTCCAGGATTTACACAACGTCTTTGCGTAACGCCGTGTAGAAAAAGCATCGGGACATGGCAAGACCATGCGAGATTGAGAGTTTTTTGCACTTAAACCCATGTTACTCGACTTACGTGCCGGAGATTATTACGTTCGACGTCGTCACGATGTCCGTGTGACTTGGCCAACGTCTATGATCGTTGGTCGAGTCGCGCTCGCTGGGTTTTTGCGAGTAACGCGGCTCGCCATGGTACGGAACGCCCAAGTGGCCAATCACTGTGAATTGGCTGGTTTTCTTAAACGGCCAATCACTGTTCACAAGTACGAATTTCACGCTAGATTTTAGACGATGCGTCACGACACGGGAGTCTCACGGTGAGTCGGAGATTCGAGGTGGTCGGGGCACGGTGCTAAATCATACGTAGACCACACAGAGCCGTGACCGAGGGAACGTAAGTGTCTTCTAGGACGGTACACCACGCTGACGACGCGTGGAATAATGATAATCTTACCGGAACCTGCTTTAAGTTTTATTTCGGAAACATCATCGTCGTTTGACATCCGCCGGCGAGGATCTTACCCGAGCATTGACTCACGTACGACAACGCACGCGCACATCCACACTTTCGCTATTCTTTGTTTATTTCATCTTAGCTATTGTTTTGTTTTTTATTACCGATGAACGAGATAGAACGTTTCACCTATGGAATCGCAGATGGGCTTCTTCCTTCGATGAATGGCGTCACGTTCTCCATCCTTTCGCTGTATGGAAAACGCCTAAGTATATAGCAATGGAAAAGCAATTATCGGTGATGTCACGGTCCAGAAGGAGTTCATTGCTACCGGACATTTCGATTGTGTAAGATGCGTAACACGGGTGAATCGAAAGATCGAGAGAAAGGGAGAGAGATAGAATGTTAGTGAGAGTGTTACAATGAGCTAGTGACCTTCGAAAGTGAAACACGCGTAGTAATGCGTTGGAGCGAGAGAGAGAGAGAGAGATGGCTCTCTGGAACGGAGGATGGCTCTTCAACTTCACTATTTTTCCTCTCGTCGCTCGTCTAAGAGCTCTCTCGGTCTAGAAAAGCCATTAGATCATACGCTTTTTGCCCTTGTTCTCGAGAATGTACCGGGGCGAAAGGGGAGGGGGCGGGGCGGTGGGGGAGATCCAACAACGCATACCATCGGTGAAAGTGACGGAGATATCTTCGAATCTTTTTTCTTCTTCTTCTTTCTCATCTTCGGCGAGAACAGATTTTTTATCGACCTTGCTCGTAATTAAAATCTATTAGTATTTTTTTTCTTAATGTTGTTTTTTTATAAATTTGATATCGTATCCGCTACCGAGGATAAATTTGTCTACGTCATCGTTACAAGTGAGAACAATAATTCGATCAATTGTGTGTGTTCATTTATTCAATAGAATCGTCAAAATTAATAAATTTCTCGTTTACGTTAAGTAATCAACATTTTTTTTTTTATAAACATTTTAAAGCTATTCCATATTACTTTCCGTCTCCGTATCCATAACGTATAAAGTGCTCGGTTCTGCGTCGTCGCAGACTTGTCAATTGAACGCAAGATCGAACACCTCTCTCTTTCTCTCTCTCTCTCCCTCCTCGTCATCGTCGCCCCATTACTTTTCCTTTTCATGACTATGACGGATGAGTGTGTTTCACGGATATTTCGCTCGAAGACGCGCTCGCCCGAGAAAGGAGTAACGAACGTTATTCTCTCTCTCCCTCTCTCTTTCTCTCTCTCTCCCTCCCTCTCTCTTTCTCTCTCTGTCTCTCTCACTCTGTCTCTCTCTCTCTCTCTCTCGCCCGCGTGTCTCAAGGACGTCGAACCGTTTTGAGAAAATTGTTGAAACGCGCATAATTCTCGCGACGATTATATATCACTGCTACCATATTGGTGACATGCCGATTCGTATATATATATATATATATATATATATATATTTATGTCAGTTGATTACGTCGACCGTGGTTGGGCGTAGGTAGATGTACAGCCGCGACGAAAATGATATTTTCCATCGTTGAAAAATAGCGCGCGCCTCGATCGTAAACGAGAAATGACGATGATTTCAAGTTACCTAGAGAAGAAACGTTGTAAGTGATAATCTAGGAACACCGGTATTTTCCCGAGATACGATCCTCGACTACGCCTATCAACGCGACTTTGTTTTTCTAACGTTAGTTTTGCATGATTTTTTTTCCCATTTTTTTCAGCCTCTCGATATCACGTCGCGGTAGGATCGTTGATTAGAAAATATCGCCATTCATGCGTCCCGAGACTCGTCGTTCGCAAATAGAAAAATTCCTGAATGGGATTCGATGCGTTACATCGGGCGTTTAGCTTATGTAACTCGTGTGTTGTGCGCCGTGTTACGTGCGCGAGATAGACGCTCCGTGATCTTGCGCGCTCGGTGTACGCGTCTATCGTGTAACGGTAGAAAATCTATACGACCCAACTATAAATTCTAACATATCGCGCTGAATCATCGAGTAATTATACATTTTCATGCTTGTATACATCACTTTATAAATCCCCGATGCGTCAACTATAATTGATCGTTGGTAATCAACGAAAGTCTGTCGATCGACGTTCGATAAAATCGACGATGGAAAATTATCGATCTGGAAAATTGATGAGCGATACTTACGTTTTTGTTTATTTGTCAAAAAAAAGCAACAAATAAAAAACAAAACAAAACAAAAATAAAGAAGAAAATAAAATCTAATCGAGAGTAACAAATCGACGCAACGACGACTTTCTCCGGCGTAGAAACGGAAAATCCTAGTTGCCGTGCGAGCGATCTTTTCCCTCTCGCGAGGCGCAACGATGAGACCATCGTCTCGAATCAACGTTCAACGATAAATATTCAATTGGCATCGTGACGATAGTCCCTTGCTGTAACAGCGTTCTCACCGATGCAATACACACGCGTAAACACGTAAGCTTGTATTTCTCACTCGACAGCGCACAGCTGTGGGCTTAATTAATTGCCGCCAAAGCGTAACGCCGGGAGACGAGATCTTCCCGAGGTTCGAACAAAAATAGTGCATATACATTTTATTACACACACACACACACACACACGCGCGTGGATACTCGAGGAGAAACTCGATGCCGCAGTGTCGATCGATCTGAAATAATGGTAGAATGTGAGCATTAAAGAGAGCTCGGAGGATCGGGTAATCGCACGATTTAATTGCAGCATCGAGCGTCGGAATTCTCTCCCTTTTATTGACAACTCCTCCGTCGTCATAATGACGTACGCATGACCGGTTGCGCGGACTTTGGTATTCCGCGCAACGAGCGCGAACGTATCTTTTCTTTTGCTCGTTTTTCTCCTTCTTTTCCTTCTTTTCATTTTTTTTTACTTTTTCACTTGTTTTTTTTTCTTTACACTTTTTGCATCGCCACGCATGTGTACGAGTATAATTCGTTATAAAGTACGCGCTCTCGCTTTCCATTAATTTCTATATCTTAATTTACCCCTACGCGCGACTCTCAACGAGACACCGCGAATATATTTATCCTTGAAGCGAATTAGTTCGGGCATTTTTGCGCGAATTCTCATCTAAATATATACATATATACGTATATGTACTCCCTGGGTGTTACTAATTAAAGCGGTGGGTAATCTTCCTTTAAATTGTGCGCTGTACTTATTCCACACCCTGGCGTTAATATAGATCGCATATATCTATATGTAACATAATCGTCTATATAATAAACATATAGACTGAGAGCCGGCGGCTCTTTATCCGTCGGACTATACATATAGCGTGCAATTTAATATATAAATCATTAACCGTGCGTAATGTACGAGAGAGAGAGAGTGTGTGAGAGAGTGGGAGAAGGGATATCCCGGGATAGAGAATCTCTTCGAGAAGTTACGCATCGACGCGGGGCAATTCAGCCGGTATAATTTTGTACTCGCGTCATTATTTTTACGATCGTGTCCTCTTACGGCAAAGCGGGCAAAATAGGAGGCCCCCTCCGTGAGCGAAGGAGGTTGAATATACGCGGCGTATCTTGAAAGGACGAGGTGAGGCAAAAGGCCTCGCGCACGCAACTGGAACAGCGAGGAGAATTGCCCGGGAGATGATCGATCGTGGATCAATCAATTATCCATTAATCAATATCGGCCAATATCAACGGACGTGAACACGCCAGGGGAGACACGCATCTGCCGGTGAAGAGAGAACAGCGGCGAGGGCATATTCTCGTTGTATATTATCCGTATCCGCGTAATCCGGAGCCTTTGGCCCGCGGGAAGCTTCGAGATGAAATGTGCCAGCCATATTATCGTTTAATATCGCGTTGTATCGCTCGCGAATCCCTCGATGCACACGGGACGCCACGTGTATTTTAATGTACGAGCGAGTCGAGCTCGCGACCTCGAGGCCCGGATGCAGAATGGACCGCGAGTCTTCATTTTCTTTTTTTTTTTTTGGGGGGTTTTTTTATTATTTTTGTTTTAACTTTTTGCAATGTATTAAAGCTTTCCGCCATGCTCGCACTCAATTACAAACATTTCGCTCCCACCACTTTTCTTTAATAATCCGCGTGGAGAATCGAGAGCGCGGGCCAATTACTACGTCGCCCGTGATTGGAAAGAATTATGCTGAACAAACGCTACGTCTTCCACTATGCTTTGTTGTGTCGTTTTATATAGAACGTTATTTTGTCGTTAAATGCTTCTCCGTGTCTAGAGTATACGTTTATCGAGAAAATAAGATCATTCGTAAATATCGTGGATGGAAACTGCGCAGCGACGATGTCGCAAGATTCTTTTTCTTGTTTCTTTCGCTTCGAGACGATAGAGTGTAATTTGCTTGCGGGTTATTATCGTGTTTTGCGCATGCGTGAGAACTTTGCCAGCGAGAAGATAAGCAACGACGCGCGGGCGTTTGCGCGCAGACGCCAGACAGCGTGGCATCGCGCGCGCGCCGTTATGTTTTCGTACGAGGAAACTTCGCGTTCCAGAGTTAATTTCGCTCGACGCAATCGTCGATCAATTAAAAACCGTTTAATGATGAACCTCCGACTTGCCCTCTTTTTTTCCCCCAGTCAATTCTTCGTACGACGAACTTGTTGAACTCTGGTGGTGCTTTTTTGTTTGTTTATTTTCTGGCTTTCATCACTAGCGTGTAAAACTGTCATCAACTTTGCTCGCATTAAAATTTATTTCCCGTCTCCCAATGGAACGCGCGACGATGACGTTCTCATTGTCCTTTGATAATAAATTAATTAGACGAGAGGGTTCACGACCCCGAACGGTCGCTAAGCCGTATATTATGCGCGTATGAGACACATTGTTTTTATCCGACTGGCTTGTTTTCGCGTTCTCGCGCAGTCCCATCACGCATAAATCCTCCGGAGTTTTCCTCTCGTATGCGAATTCCATGAACATTTTTTTTTAACGGTTAATCGCATCTACGAGACTACCAACAAAGTTTTCTAGCCTCGAATTAAAAATCACAGACAGAGAGAGAGAGAGAGAGAGAGAGAGAGAAAACAGCCGCTTCAATTACGTAAATTCTAGCACGAAGTACATTCCATCGAGAACTTCGAGCGTCGTGAGTTCTCGAAGTTTTCCGTGGTTTTTGTTCCAAACTCGCGATAACGAGCACGTTTTAATTAACGAGTGTGAATTCCTGCGCTACGGTTTCCTCGTTTCTACGAAACTCTGTTGTCAGCGAAGGCTTGAATCGACTTTTGTTACGGGGAGTAACGATTTAAACGCGAGAAACGAAAATGAAGAAACGTCGTTATGAATTTTAACACCTGATAAGAGATATCTAGGCTGCAGGTGCGAATCGAACGGTGGCACGGTAGCGCAACAATGGAACGGCGTTCGCCTCGTGATCAAGCGACGGTGCTCGTACACATTCGGCTCCCAGCGTTGCGTTATCCGATCGAACGGAATATGGTGCACGGTTTATTCGCGTCCATTATACGTATTTTATATGGCGCATGCGGGTTGTATATAATAGCGAAAAGATCCGTAAGGACCTGGTGCGCGCATTAAGCGTCTCGCCGAGGCTATTTTCTCTATGAAATAACTCCGCAGAACGCACGTGGGCAGACGAGTGTGGTGCCGAGAGAGATCTCTCTCTTTCTCGCGGTTCACTCGCGCGGATTTATATTGCGATCGCCCATAGTCTCGATTGCGAAAAGATTATTATATGAGCAAACCGCGAGGAGATCGAGCCGTGCGCAAGTGTGACCCCTTTTCATAAACAGCATCTGTCGCCTCTATCCTGTTGGTGTGTTGTGTGCGAGCTTGTATATATATGCGCGTTGAATTTTCAAGTTCCTTTTATGGAACCAGTCCGAGCGAGCGAGAAACGCGCGATTAAAAATTCAGCAAGTTCGCCACGTAACTCGTTCTCAAACATTTTCTCGTTAATTCAGTGCTTCGAGGCTCCATTTTATTGCATTGAAATAAATCCATTTTTCATGAGAAACGTCCCGAGAATACGCTGTATTATTCGTTAAGAAATACTTTTCTAGTATATTCTCGCGAGATGGCGCCTCTTGACAACCTTGAGAATCTGCTTTTACGATTCTCGTCTTTGTCCAGAAAAATCAGAGTTAATCAAATCCGAGAGGAGACGGAACGTGCTAAAACCCATCGAATTACGAGGCAAAGCGCTTGGCCACCGGAGATCGAGGGAAGTGAACTCGACAAGCTTCGACGAACGCAAGGTGAAACGACAATAAAACAAGAAAACAAAGAACAAAAGCAAAAAACTAGGAAAATACAAGGTTTCAAAATTATCCAATAGAATTCTTTATTTCAAATACTCGAAAAAAGTTGAAATTTTCGACAGTTGGAAATACGTTGACCGTCCAGATACAAAAATCTCCACAAAAACTGACTTTCGTCCGGAGGACAAAAAATTAACGAGTGGAGAGATTCGAGTGGCGCGAGAAAGAAAGAATGAAGACGAGAAGGACGAGAAGAAGAAGAAGAATCCAAGGCAAAAGAAGAAGAAGAAGAGGAGAACATTAGAGACGGCCTTGGAAAGAGCCTTGCAAGGCCGTCACGGTTTACCTGTGCGGACTCGGCGCAGCTTGCGTTCGTCTCAGGCCGCTGCACCAGATCTCGCCTCGCGCGCGGGCTCGATCGCGAGAGAGTGCACCGGTAACGGTGGCCCGAAGAATATGACACTCGAATCGATACGGAGAAAGCCACGCGTCATCGGACTCCTCGAGACACTCTCGCGCGGATAGACGCGCCTCGTACAAGTTCGAACTACCATATTTTCCATGGATATATCTCATGCCGTTTTGTCGAGAGGATCAATTTCAGTATCGATACAACGCTGCGAGATGGATGACGTTAAGATCGAATCGATGAGAGTTCCTCAACCTCGCCGGAAACCTCGGGACCTCATCTTTCTCGTTGTTCCGAGCGTTAGAACGTCGCAAGACGACGCGGAGTCGATAACGTAATAATCGCACGAAAATTCAGGATGAACGTACTCATTCTCGATGAAACTACATCGAATCGACGACCGCCAAATATCGCGAAGAATTGAGTCGGTGACACGCGCTATAGCGATGACCTTGTCAAGGTTATCAGCACTACGCTCTTATCAACCGGATTAGACTCGAGAGTCTTTGAGTTTCTAGTTGAAACATTTTATTTGTTTTTTTTTCACGTTCTTTATCGATATTGCGACCTTATCGATATCTCCAGATAAGAATAAATCGATGATAGTTTGCCTTTGAAGCTCGAAGAGTGTTACGAAGCGACGATGAAAACGGTGTAATATTTCGATCGGAGAAGCGATAAATATCACGAATGGCGAATGTCGTCGTCGAGAGACAAAAATTCGTTGCGATTCATTTTTCACGAAAAATTCGTGAATAGCTTATATAAGAGAATATACAACGTCGCAAGAATTCCTCGTTTCGGTGCTTCGCGTCCTTGCTGTTATAATTCGCATCAACCGGCACACACTCGTTCAAACTTTTGTTCGTATCGTCTCCAGAAGACGGATATAATTTATCACCACTGGCACAAGCTCCCGTGTATTATGTCGAGATACGACAAAGCCGTACTGGAATGCGACGGGCGTCCTCTTTTCGTGAGAATTTTAAAGCGTCGACGGAGAGTAAAGAAAAAGACAAAAACGACGAATATGTAACGGGAAACAATGAGGGACGAGCGTGCGACGCGTGCCGTGTAGAATCAAGTCGATCCTTTTTTTTCAATTCTATTTTTATCGTACTCGTTGCATCGCGCGTAAACCACGCACGAGCCTACGAACATCGAAAAGAAATGTTTGATAAAATGAAAGATGAAAAAAAAAAGAAGAAATAAACGTGCTGTATAATTCTTCGATAAAGGGTTCCCTCTATCGTTTCCTATAGGATCTTTTGTTGACCGTCGACGGTGGTCCGATCCGAGAGATAGGAACCTCAGCGATCGTGCACCGTCTATTGTGTCTACGTATATATCCACGTGGAAAGTTATACGCGGGCAACTCGAGAGATTCTTCGAGTCCGTGCTTCTCCAACGGTGAATATTTCCAAACCCTCGACTCCTCCTCTTTTTCATTCTCAAGAAAAACCCGAAAGGTTGATCCGTCCAAACGATTCTCATCACCATCCTCGATTCTCAAAAATTTCTAAAATTCTCGTACGATTTTTATTAACCGATCGCCAACGTTCCGCGAGATCTTACGAATTCCGAATTTCCATGATCGATCTATCAACTCTTAATAATTCATTCGAGCACGATCGATCAACGATACGAAAACGTTTACGATAAATTAATACGTTTTTTCGTATTTCGCATGACAATCGATTACGGTAGGAAGTTCAATTTCCAGGCAAAAAAGTAACGCGACGCGATTGAGAAAAAAACAACATTGATCGGGAATGATCGAGATCGAAGCCGATGGAAAAGTGATTGGGATTGGTTCGATCGTGATCCGAGAGAATGGAAATTAACTGCGAGTGCAAGGACGATGATATTCATTAGAATCCTCCCTACTCTCCAGTGACGGCGAGACTAGGCGCTACGGCCGCGTGTCCAATGATCTATCGCTATCCGTTCATATATATATATATATATATGTATATTTATCTATCTATGTATATGTGTCTAAGCATCTTGCCAAGCACGTAACATGTGCTCGCCACAGTACCTGGAAACCATCTGGTGTGTACCAGTTACCGAGGTGTGTCCCGTACGTTTGAAATCGTTGTTGGTACGACGAGAGTGCGTTCTCAAGCTCGGGCATACGTACCTAAGCTTCTCGGTGTCTCACATCACACGCACTTATACGCGACCGATGTTCAAACGGGCTTGTGTATAGGATCGTGCGCGTTTGTGTTAAACGGAGCGACGAGACGTGTCGCGTTTTCCTTATCGGAGCGTAACGTCCGCAAGGTCGTCGAACGTCCTCGCCGATGAATCCTCTCCTCCTTCATCGCCCCTCGCTCACTCTATCTTTCTTTATCCCACCATCTTGTTCTCGCTCTATCAATTCTCTGGGCGGTACACCTGTCGTAATCTTTATCATTGTACGTCGTTCACCGTTCTGTAAACCGGGAGTTTTCATAAGATGCCGCGTTATTGCGACAATCACGATGACGACGATGATAGCCGTTGCCACGTAGACTTTCGATGACGAGTATAAAAGGAGAGGCGGAGTTATTACCGTACGCGTTGCAGAGTATTTCCCCTCCCGTCGAGTCACGCGACACAGATATTCGAAAATCGAGAACGTCCAATGATTTTCTTAATTCATCGATGCGACAGGATTCTTTGTTGATCGTTGTCGATAAAAATAGAAATGCAAATTGGGAAGATCGTTTCGATCGACAAATTCTTCGATCGCTTTAATATTCGTAATGTCTTTCGTTTAATAGAATCGACGACAGTCGATTATCAATGTTTTGCCGGGGATGAATTAAAAATGAATTGTGTTTTTGCTTCTAAATGCAACTGCGTAATGCACGTATCGTAGTGCATTGCGACGTAAATGGCGCCAGTGCGTCGGTAAAGCGTTCGGTTTGCTCAGGCTCGACTGAGTTCTATCGTGTGGTTAATTGGATTTTCTTGCGCCAAGTCCGACAAGACAGAGAAAGAGACGGAGAGAGAGAGAGGGAGATAGATAGAGAGAAAGAGAGAGACGTCGAGTGCAAGAGTGCTATTAACGTCTGTGGTATCGGCGCCTGTCGTGTGTCAATCCAATCCATATCCAATAGACGCGAGATTCTCGCGTAGAGTATCGCGTTATGTGTGCTCTATCTGTCTCATGGCATTTCACGTATCTACCAGCTACTATAAGAACACGAGAATTTAGCATCGGTTAAAGCGAACTAACGCTCTAAAAACATTAATTCTCGTCATACCAGGAACAAAGAAAAGAAAGGATAAAATATAAGAGTTAAATTAGAACAACGTTATTTCGGGGAATCGCTAAGCATTTGGATCAAGCTTACAACACGTGTCGCTCTTATCAAAATCAATCTCGAATTCGAAATGTCTTATCGCTCTTTTATATACGAAAATACGAAGATCTGATTATTAGACAAACGTTGAATTTGTTTTTTACGCAATATTTTTTTTTGTTCACCGACCGCAATCGCCCTATTTCTTTCCTATGGAGGGAACGGTGCACGCATCGAACTCTCCTCTAGTTGGAATAAAACTGTTGCTATACCGAGGTCTCCGCTTTTGCGGCACGTTAATCGTCGTCCCGTGTGTATAATACCCTACAATTTCACTATGGTGTGCGTATATATATTTATACCAAGATTGTACCACGTAACAGCGTGTCTTCTCTCGGGCGCGAGTCAGCGCACACGTAGTGTCTCATTTTTTTCATCATCCTCCTTCTCTCTCTCTCTCTCTTGCTATGTTTTTCTTTGTCTTGTGTGCAATGCGTTCCAGGAAACGATTGAAAACGACGGTGCGTTAGGTGCACCGAGGATCAGACGTTTTCACATGTGCAATACATAAATATATATATATATGTATCAAAGTATATAACATACAGTTATTTCTCGCAGTGCGCAATGCTACAACGCAGCAGTCTCCATGGACGAACGACTCACGAGCGATTAGTGAACAATTTGCCCGTTCATCTCGTAAATACGAGACAATGTAGAAGATCGACGTATCGATGATTAAAAATTGTAATATCATTTATCCCTCGCCATCCACTATGTCGAATCCATTCGCACGATCTCTTTCGACTCTTAACCATCACGATGCGCAAGCGCGATTCTCTCGAGCGCGATCTATCGCAAGATCGTATTATACCGCCAGCCAAGAGCGCACTCTATCATCGAGACGCGCGATTCGCGAGTCCAACTATAACTTTGTCAATTTTTTCTTTCTATTTCTCTATTTTCCTTCCTCTCCCGTTCTAATTGAATGTCGATCGGAAGAGGAGGTGAGCAAGCGTGACGGAGCAAGAGAGGAACGACGAGTGGATCAATGTATTTCTATGTATTCGACCCTCGTATCTATCACTCTATGCATATGTATAGCTCTAATACGTACATATACATCATAGTCCTGGTATACATCATGCTCACGGATCGTATAACTCGGTAGTAGCTGTATTATCGCGTCTTCTTCGCACCAGGTGATAATCGAAGACCCGGTAACCGGCCGAGAAGCGACCAGGAGTGGGGAAGGCCAAGGGGAAGACGTTCACACCGCGCCATCTATGTACGCGTCTATGTATCAATGCTAAGAGAGGAAGAATCGAAAGAATCGGCGTACATCCCGATAGGGCTGGTTCTCTATGCGAAGATTCTTATGCATCAAAGCTGAGCTTGGACTTTGTAATGCGCAAGGAATACACGTATGTCCGTGTGTAAAGGACGTAACCCATGCGCATCGGACTAACACAAACGAGCCGCGGGATCTGGAGAGAGATTTCCATAACTAGTATCGGCGACGGTGGCGGCGTGCGCTGTGGACCAGCGAGCACTGGTCCGCGGTAGTCCCGGGTTACAGCGATGCGCGCGTACGTTTTGTTCCAAGGGTTGAGCACGGTTGTTCTCGCTACTGGGAGACCTCTCGTTGGTTACTGGTTGTACCTTTTTCTATGTATTGTGTGTGTCTAGGCAATGAGTACAAACTCGGTTCTGTACTCATACGGGGAGTCTCCTGGTCACGATATAAGCTGCCGAGCACGATTGGAGCATGCGACGGCAAGAGGAGAATTACGTATGCGACTGTTTTCTAGAGATACAGAGGGTTGTGTCTATAAGACGAAGGAAAAATAAATATGAGAAGCTTGTCGAACGTCAAGCTTGTTAAGTCGAAACATCGGGATTGATTAAAAAATGATAAACGATAATCGAGACTCTAATTTTGTTCGTAATCGCGCAAGTTCAACGAGAGTTCGAGGTCTTGCTGCGATATTGCAGTGTCACTCGTTACGCAAGTTTTCGTTCGTCGCCCGGCTGAGAAGAAGTTTGCGTTCGTCGTCGAGTTGGTTAAAATCGCGGACGTTCTCAGTGGGCTGCTCGCTGGTTTATCGGCTCTTTGGGTTTATGTCGGTGCTGCTGGAACGTTGGTTGGTTAGCCATTTGGTCCGCGAGCGTATCTCCCGGTCGACGCGCTCTCGCGCGATACCATATACTCGCGCGTTTACGCGTATACGTACGTACCGTGGACTTCCCCTTCTCTCTCTTTCTCTCTCGCGGCTCACCGGGCCCGACGAACTTGCGCGAAGCGGTCCCATCGGGTCTCGTGAGGCCCCTCGTGTACGAGCGAACACACAGACACACGCTGGCGCGCGCGTACGCATGCGCGAGCGGAGGCAACACCAAGCGCGAAGTAAGAGAACGTCCTTGCAAGGCCACGATGTCGTCGGGCGCCGACGCCCAGGCACAGAGCGTGCCAGCAACAGCAGCAGCAGCCAGCGCAAAGTCTCTCGAGCCACGGCAAGAGAGCCACAGCTATACGCAACACTCTTTCTCTCACTTCCTCGCTCGCACACACTCGCTCATCGATCTTTCTTTTATTTTTTTTCTCGTTCGTTTCTCATCATCTTCGTTCTTCTTCGTTTCTCTCACAATGCTGTTTCTCTCTTCTAGTCTCCGGGTTCTCTGCTCTCCGCTCTCGCTCGTATTCCCCCCTCGATCTCTTCGATCTCAACCTCCTCCTTCTCTTCTTCCTCGTCTTCGTTTTCTTCCCTGCTCGGCTCTTTTCCACTCCTCGACCGCATCGTCCGCCGAGGTTCTTCCTCCTTCGTCGATCGACGATCTTCTTTTACTACCTCTTCTTCTTCTTCTTCTTCTTCTTCATCTTCTTCTTCTGCTATGGACGGGGCTTATCCTCCACTCGGAGAAGCGCGGTCTACACGCTCGCCAACGGTTGCATGGCGTAACGACCTACCATTTCGCTCGCTCGCTCCAACAAACTGTCATATCATCTATCCGGGTACGTGTATATGTATACCGTGAGCCCGAGAGAGCGATGCTCCGACGACGCGACGAGGACCTTCTCCACCGACCAAGATACTACCTCGAGTTCTGCATTCCGCGAGAGGGACAGAGAAAGACAGAGAGAGGGAGAGGAGGGATGGGGGAGAGTTGACTTCGGGACCAATATGGCGGAGAGCGATCAGCTCTTCTGGCGACCGCCCACCTGCCCCGCGAGCGCGCTTCGCTCTTTGTCCGATGAGATATCCTCGTGGAATGCAGGCCCACTCTCCCTCGCGAGAGCCGTAAGCTCATGGAGAGTTCTCTCTCTCTCTCTCTCCTCTACATATATATACTCTCCCATAAAGCCTCCCTTCCTCCTCCTTCTTCTATTTTCTCGATCATCCGAGAGAGGTTCTCTCGCACCCTCGTAAAAGTGCGATTGGCACGCTGGAAGACGTTACTCCCCGTGAAGATTTTATCTCGTGGGTAGTTCGCCACGGTCCCGTGACGTTGCACAATCCTATATACCCTATCGTGGCCCGGCTATGAGCTAGCACGGAGATCGTTCCCTCCGGGTGACGCTCTTTACTGAGATGCGACAATATACGGTTATTGACCAACGCACTGTCACCATTGTCAGTGTCGCTTAGATGAACGAATTACTGTATATCTTACATTAGGTACGGAGTTCGAGCTCTTATCCAATTCATACGATATCAATTTATAGGAAAAATACACTTAGCTAATTCCAAGTTTTCGCCAATTTGTTTATTTTCAATGTTTAAATTGATATATGTATTTTTTAATTTTGTAATCGGTCAACCCAACTCTCCGCGAACGTATCAGCCCTCTGTTAAATCGATGTTCCAAAAGGTGTACACGACATAGCGATCTTTTCATGGATCTCGCTCACCCGAAGCACAAGTTATCCGTGTCTTATTTCCCCTGACGTTGCAACACAGGCATCGAGCGAATTCCACGAGCTCGCGCGATCGCGAAAATAAAAATAGTACGCATATTCTCTATTCCGCGTATTCCGACTGTCGCGAGTCCGAGGCATCGCCATGGTTCGAGTGACAAGTTCGCGGGACACTGGGCATTTATCGCGCAGGACGCGCGAGACGCGTCTTACGTTATATATGCAAGGATATGCGCGGGTACGCTCGAGAGATTCTCAAAGATATTAGTCAGCGCCGATCGAATCGACGCACACCCTGCCGCGAGTTCATTGAATCTCACGGACACGTTGATTCTTAGCAAGATCCTGAGGCAGTACGAAGCGAGATTGCCTAGCTTTATGCCGCTGACGTGTCTCACCGATCGCTATGTCCCTCGTGGTAAACGTGGGAACGAGATCTCAGACGAATGCCCTGTATCGCTACTACACCAACTACCCAGAGAGAAAAAGATGGAGACACACGCTCTATAAAGGATATAGTGTGTAGGTGTTACGAGACAACGAATCCAGCCTGCCAGTTCGACTCACCGCAGTTTCAATAACGAGAAGGATTCTATAGATACCGCGAATCTTTGATGCACCGCGAAAACATCGATTCCAAGCTCGATGTAGTTGACATTTTGCCTCAAAGATGAAACATCTTGGAACGCCAACATTCCTTGCTTTATCCTTGCGGAGAGTTCCAGATGTGTGCGACATCACGAACGAAACTACGCTAAAAGGAATTCGCACGAAATAAGAAGAAACGCGAAAAAGACACTTCCAAGGACTCGAGGATGACGATTCATCCTCGAAGCAACTCGTGTACGTCCTTTCATTGTTTCTACCGGTTGGATACTCCCTCGATGCAGTTGTAACTACAATTTTATGACATTGCTCAAACAGGTATAATATACCTGACCGTTGGTACACGTCGTACACGTGACTGGTGTACTCACCGGCAGGCGGCCTCAGGAGGATGGTATTATCACCCTACATTCCCGTCGTCAAAGAGCAGAGAAACAGAGAGCTATATAGAGAGAGAAAGAAGAACCTACAACGAAAACATCGCGGAGTGTCCAATGCTCGAGTAAAACAGAAAGAGCCGAGCATATATGAGGCGCGCGTGAGGCAAAAGAAAAGAGCGTCTGGAGAGTCTCTCGAGCAAATGCGAACACGACGCAATGCAGTCGGCCCACTTGCCGTGAGACGTGCCCCCGCGATTGTTGAGAGAACTCCTTGCTTCGCAGTCTACGAATGGTACATACGCTCTTGCAAACACGTGGTTGGTAACACACAGGAGGAGGGCTGGTTGGATGCGACGTATACGACTCTTGTGGTTTTAACAGTCGGTGTGTCTTTTGCCCAGCGCGCGTTTTGTTGCCCGCGCAATATCGCCGGTCTCGCGACGAGGAGATAGAAGCGTGTGGGCGCCTGGCTCAATCAGCCAGGAGTAGGTACCTACTGCCTGGGACTCGACTCCCTCTTTGCTACTTGCCAACGATTCGCGCTATATGAGCTCTTGCCACAAGCTGCCCATTTCTCGCTCCTGCTTGTACGGGGATATCCAGCGGCGCGATTCATTCAAATCGCAACGGGGTTATAAATAGGCAAACTGGTATTTAACGCGAGGGATTAATATTTCATGCGTTACGGAGCGAGACAGCTGCTTGCTGCTGTTGGTGCTGCTGCTGCACCTCTCTAACGTCCACCGGGCACGAGGGAGTCCTTCGTGGGCCGAAGGGAAAGCTCTCTCGGCCGTACTTCCTGCAGCCACACTATGGGCGAAACCGTACGGGATATATTTCAACTGCGAGTCGCGGAATGTCGCGGTATGCGCGAACGCCCGTATGTCTTTATGCGGATCGATCCAAAGCAGGGGCGAAAAAGAGTCGGGTTTATTTCTTTCCGGTTGATTTTAGCGACCATCATACACTCTGATGTGGTCGACATGTTGTTTAGTTAGATGGACAGTGAATGTGGTCGCTGGATCTTAAGAACTCAAGGTTGGCGATTCCACTCATAGTGACCTCTGGTCGTCATCAACGAACCCGCAAGGTCTTCATATCTTGTTACGACACTTTCATCTTTGCGCAATACGAAATTGCATCCTGCACTCGAGTCTCATTCATAACTTTGGCGATTGAGTAACTCGCGTATCAAGTAGGTGTTCATAGTCCCGTGACACAGCGCCTACGAACTTTCGAAGAGTTCGAAGCGACGTTGCACAGCGTTATACGGGCTAGTAGAGAGATTTATCAATGGCCTTCGCACGGTAAGGGCTTTAGCTTCGGAAGGAAAGTCGTAGGTACTCGAAAGAATCGAGAACCGAGAAGGCACTTCGGCATCGCGTATATGGAGGTGTTCGCAACGCGGTCAGAACTTGGAAGCGACGTTACGAGCCCGACTCTCAACTACGCTGAAACTCCCCGTCCGTTCTCTTCAGCATTTTGTATGAGGTAAAATAAAAAGGTTTTTTATTGGAGCCGATGTTTATGTCGGATTCCTCGTTGAATTTACGACTCGGACGCACCCACGCTGACCGACTGCGCCGCCAGTTGGACGAAATGCGCACCAACACACCTTCGAGGAACAAGAGAGAGAGAGACAGAGAGAGAGAGAGAGAGAGAGTTACACCTCTAAATTACCGGAGCAAACGCTCCGTAAGCAACCGCATGGTTTATTTATTGCACCACGACGTTGAGTCGGTTCATTGGGCACGTATTTATTTCGGTGTCGTGCCGCGGCCGCGTCTGGACCGCGCGACTACGGTCAACTTCGAGATTGTCCCGGTCGGTGAATTCTTAAGGTGAACAACTTTTTTTAGCCCGAGTTCTCGCACCGATGGAAAATAGCGATCGACTCTCGCGACGAAGGTATGTTGCCAGTTTCTTTGAGACACGATCCCGTGATGCATTCTGGCTCATGGATACTTATATCCGCGCATCTCGGTTAGCTCGAGAGATTCTCGAGTGAATGAGAGTTCCGTTACGTCTCCCGTCGCTGGTGTACAACCGTAACACGCAACCGACTGTAATCCGGTATGTAACGCGAGTGTGATAATTGTTCGGTAGCTTAAACGCACTTGGTAAATGCGCCGAATTGCGATTGCCGCTACGCGATACGGGTTGCTCTTAGCGTGCACGGTATAAGTTCGTGCGCCGCGTTGCGAAAAGGAACGATTCTCGAACCGCGTGGAATAAAGTGGACTTTCGTGTCGTTCGGGGTTCATGCGGCACCCGGGATCTCTGGAACCTCTTAAAAATTCCTATCTCCGCCGCGAATACCATGGCGAAACGCCATTCGTAGGATGGAAGAGCCAGCCGAGATCCGTCTCTCCGATGATTCTTGGCAAGAAACGAGCACCTGATGTGCCCCAGCTCGATCGGATACGCCATGAGAAACGCCCTTGACTTTGATTCTCGGCCATCAACGAACGAGACACGCGTTAAACGCTTCGCAAGTTTCACTCGGTTGGACCTCTTCGAGAGGCTTTTAGACGCTGCCAAAAATTCGGATCCGTCGAGATAACGCGGAATTAACGATCGCCGTTATTTTCCACTCGTCTACGAGGATCGATAGGCAGATCGAACTCGACGGAACGTGAAATATGTAAAAGCGAGATGGATACTTCCATCGTAGTCACGTCGTATCGAAAGGATTACGATAATCGGATCGACTCGAGAAGACTCGTGTGGCTCATAATTCTATCCACGACCTCGCGACTCTACGGTTCGTATCTATCGTAACTACCGTCTTCGAATTCTCCCAGGATCGTGCACGTAGACGACACGGGGCGAAACAACATTAGTCGAATTAATTCCGCGTATATGCGCGAAAGAGACCCAATTATTCAAAAAGATTGTGAAACGATGGAGGGGCCGGATGCGATTAAGATCGAAAGGGTTTCGTGCGCAGCATGAGAAGAGGGAGAACGGTAAAACCTTTAACGCGCGCAGTAACTCAAACGTATGGGTAATGAATCTCTTGCACGGACGTGTTTCTATACGAGAGAAGCAGAGGCCCAACAGCGGGAGCAACTTCTTTCGCCTCCTCTCTCTCTCTCTCTCTCTCTCTCTCTCTCTCTCTCTCTCTCTCTCTCTCTCTCTCTCTCTCTCTCTCTCTCCTTTTCTCTATGCTCCCGTGGTATGCGGTTTTGCTATACATATTTCTCGTTTCTTCATATTGCTCCCGTCGACTCGTATATTCGTAAATGTGAATGAATAATAATTGAATAATTAAATTACACCGAAGGTCGGTTGCGACTTGGTGCAAGGTCGATGCTCTACAGTTACCTAAGCACGAATTTCTCTCTTCATCGTCTCTAGACAAAGACCACTCCTCGCTCGTACACGAGAGAGAATATCTCGGATTCTCGCCACGGTGAAGAATAAACTCGGTGCGAGAATTCTTTGTCAAGTGCGCGACAGTCACGAAGCTTTTTCCTCAAGTCCTCTTGACATTGATAGCTTTCTCGCATCATTACTCTCTCGCTCGGCTAGACACGGCGAGAGACCAAAAGTCTCGCTGTCAAAAACGTCTCGACCGCAGCTCATTTTCTCAACGGTCGTATATAACGCGTCCCGCGTTACAATAACGTATGGAGCGTATGCACATGCGGTCAACGTATTATCGTGACTCGACAAAGACCGTACCTACCAATGGTGACCGGTACGAGCCGTCCCACCGTCATGAACGCCAAGCCACCTGAGCGTTTTAACTCTTACGAGTTTTTAATAAACGAGACTCCAGGTGTGCTCGAGACGCAAGCTTATTCCTCTCTACAAATTCGAGCTTTACGGAGTGGCTGTTACTCGTATTTCCCACGATCTCCCTACGTGTTTACACTTTAATTGTTCGACGACTATGTATCGACGATCTCGATAAGATCGATTCTCTCTCGCTTTCCCCGAACGTTAATACTGGTTGCACACCGAGGTGTAATTCGCGCTACTGACAATACAACGGTACCGTTTTGCCACAGGTGGGCTATCGCTATAAGCGTCACGACGGCTCTTTCCCGGGCTACTTTCATGCCGTTCGAGCTTGCGCGAGCAGAAAGAGAAAGAGATTTCTGTTTGTACGTTACGGTGACTTAATGTGATGCAAGCGAGAGTCACTAGCAGCGACGGTGGTAGCGACGGGACTCGAGGGAGTGCAGAGGCCGGAGAGAGAAATTTCAAGGAACTATCCGTCGTGAAACTTTTTTCGCTACGTATTGATTTGCGACGGAGCTATGCACGATTCCAACACGTGCGATTATTCAACCTGGTTGATCCCACGTGAACTCGATAATCTTGTAACATTCCATTTCGGTCAAATTTTCCCGACTGTCCGATCCTACGACGTTATACTTTGCAATTGTACGGGTAGTCTTGCCGTATGTACATGGAATCGTTACATTCGCGCGAGGGAGGCGAGTACGAGAGCGTCGCGTACCTCATAAACGAATTACGTAAAGTTAGCTCGAGGGTGTGTTTGGCAATTTACCTCTGTCTCACCGTCCACCTGAGATCACAGACCTCAGTGGCCCGAGAAAGAAAGAACTTTCTTCCTGCTCCGATAAACCGCGAGTGAATGGACCGTTTGCCGGATGGAGAGTCGTGAATTTGATTGAATACGATTTTTCTTGCTCGAGGACTTGTATAATTTTCTATGATTCAATATTTCAATGCGAACGATCTTATTAAATAACGTATTATAAATTACATTTCTTCGAAAAATTGTACAATTTTTTATAATTCTTTTTTAATCATAGATACAAATTCTGTTGCTCGAAATGCGAATCGATGAAATTGGCATAGTTCTGTTCTACGGGACGACTGTTGACTACGAAACTGAACGAAAGTCGATACAGTTTGTCTTCGTTAGCATTGACTGTTCTATGGTTCTTCTATTACACGCTATATCACTTTCAGTATAGACATATATATATATAGAAATATCTATATGAACGAGAGAAACTCGTAGTCGTGGTGTGTCGAATCAACATAATAGACCATTTATGTTGTGCACCCAATAAATAACGATCTCGCTAAAAGCAATTACAAGAGGTTCGCATCGAGCAGCATCAGCGATATCGAGCGTATCGTTGCCCTCCGTTATAACTGTAACGTGTTCTATCGAAGGACGTTAATAAATATCGTTGGTAAATTGATTTACGCGAACTGAGAGCTCACCCGCATCGATTCCGATAATTCCTGGTAGAAGCATATGTAACGTGCTCGACTATCGCACGCGCTACTGTCCATACCGTACCGGACCTCTCACTTTTCCTATTATCATAGAGCTTGTACTACACGAATAAATTGATCAAGAAATAACCATTCCACCTACTGGAATTTAAAGCAATGAAAAAAACGAAATATATAAAAATTAACCACGGGAAAATTGATTTCGCAATTATTTTCGAGAAATACGAATCGCGCCACGTTTCTGCTATCCAGATTGAAAGATAATGGATGAATGGGGTAAAAATAGAGTAATATTTCCAAACCCGCGATTTTTTTGAAAATCGAATTTTATCGTCGAAATCAATGAACTGGAAATAATCGAATCTAAAGCAATGGAATGTCATGCCTGAATTAACCAAGAATTTTTTTTTTTGATAGACGAAGTAAGGAGGGAGGGGGATATAAAAATGCCGAGAAAGTACAAGCTTGCGGTGAACGATGAACCTCGCAGATAGACGAGTATCCGCCTAGTTCAGTCTCGAGACACGATTTACAAGAGAATCTTGCACATGCAGAATGCCACGATCGCGGAAATTCCCACGGCGATATCGCTCGTACACGGTCGCATTTGCGATAACGATCGCGCGGTCCTTCGGGAGAACGAGCGAGCGAGGGAGAGAGAGAAAGAGAGAGAGAGAGAGAGAGAGAGAGAAAGAGGAATGTTCGAAAAAACGCCAGGGACAAGAGGGTCTAGAACGCGAAAGCAGGGTTCGAGCGTCGAGTGCACCACGCGTGGCACGATATGAGACGCGCTGAATCTCAAATTTCACCGAGAGATGTAAAATCCGAACGAGGTGACACACGCGCGAAGCATGCCTCGCGAGTCGAGTCCAAGAGAAAAGGGGTTAGGGAGGGGGTGGGGTAGGAGATCGAGACGAAGTGTGCAGTGTCGCGGATCTGTTCGCGAGATCTCTCGGGGAATCTATAATTAAGATCGCTGGATGATCCGCGAGCTATATAGCCGGACGGTTTGCCCACGAGACAGGCCGACAACATCGAGGAGAAGACGAGAGACCATACAGTGCAACATACGAACCGAGCTTGTATTTGCTTGGAGATCTTGTGACACGGCCGAGCGTGTGCGGTCTTTCTCGTCTTTCTCTCTCTCTCTCTCTCTCTCTCTCTCTCTCTCTCTCTCTCTCTCTCTCTCTCTCTCTCTCTCTCTCTCTCTCTGTCTCTCTCTCTCGCCGATCGATCGATGGATCTTTGGATCGTATTACTCGATCGCGGCCTCGAGTATCCGCTATTCGTGCTCGTTTTCTTACGTGTCTATACGTCAGCTGTGATCGGGAATTATAACTCAAGGGCCTTGCCAAGATTTTTGACAAATATCTTTTTACCGTCGGGTCGTAAAAATAAACTTTCGAATTTCATCTTCGCGGTTTGCAAACAGCGGTACATTTTCGATCGTGGACAGGCCTGAAATGTAGATGAAATCGGGATTGAGAATTCTACTTTTTTATGTCAAACTTCGCAACTTTGAGATTATCGAAAATTTAGAGAATCGTAATTTCGTCAATGTTGAAACGATTTGAAATTGATTTTGAAAATTGTAGGAATAGGACTCATCGAAGCTCATATGTTCGCGAAGAAAATGTACAAAAATTGCAATTTTTTTAATAAAAATCGTTTTAGAGCCCAGCGAATAAAATTGTCCACGAAGAAATGTAAGACGCAATAATGTGTCACAAGAATCGAAAGTGGATCTGGTGTCTTTACATCGTGTCATATAAATCAGAGGGGAATTCAATTCGGACCAGGACGGGATCGAGACTCTCTCATCTTCGATAAGATCGCTATCATTGCCATTGAATCAACGTCGTCTCTGTGCGGGTGATGACCGTTAAAAGTAGATTTCGAAATCGTCTTTCTCCGATGTTACAGTGAAGCTTCTTCTATCTCGTGAAAGACGTTCTCGGTGTACTTTGATGTAAAAGGAAAAAGAAGAAAAGAGCACAGAGGGAAAGAGAGAGAGAGGATTCTCTTCAAGACAAGAGTGTAACTTCTGACCCCGAGACCGAATCGTGATACGCGAGGCGTACCTATACACCGCATGAAAGAGAGGAAGATCCCGGAGCACGCGATTAACGACGGACCGACGCGAGCCTCTCTTTTCTCTATAACATGCGGGTTCTCTTTTTACGCTCCGAGTCGGATCAAAGCTAAAATTTCTCCTAACGTAACGGACCCTAAATCCTTTACTCTCGTATAATCGTTGGAACAACAAAAAAAGCTTTATACCCATTTGCCTTTATCTCGTACGAGATAAACTACATTTAAATATAAAAAAGAATTTTTTTATTCGACGATGATAAATAAAATTGGCCCCCGAGACTTTCATCAACCGCTATTAATATCTAACGACTCCGACTTACAATCAATTTCGGTCCATTGGTCAATGTTGATTAATAAATAATGGATCGACCCATCCCGAACGTACTACGTCCAATTAAACAAATTGTTTTTCATCCGAGAAATTAGGAATGTAACGGACCAAATGAAAAAAACTGTGAAATTATTATTAACAAGCAACCATGAGGATCTGTTCTCGATCATCGTCACGGCCTCGGGCGATTTAGCAATATATCTAAAATATTTACAGTGCAAAGTGCTCGTACACACGCATACCCCACAGCGATCGCGAAATTACCTACAATGTATCCAATAACGAAGATTCTATCTGGTCTTCTTCAAAGTCGCCAGGATGTCGGGATTCTCATCGGTACGTACTCATACACCGAAAGATTTATCTATACGTGTAGCGTATACCCTACTCGCGTTAAAGCCCCTCGAGCCTCTCCGTTGCTCACCAAGAGGCAAAGAAAACGTTCTGTTGCGAGAGCGCGATAAATTTCAATCGGTGACTCGTCGTCGTAGTCGTCGTCTGCGTCGCGAGGGGCCTCGGCATTGCAAACGAGACCGATCAGCAGAATGCGCGAGACGGTTCTATAACGATTAGCGATTCGATCGCCTTCGTCGTCGACGAGTGCAAAGTCGATTGGATGCGTGCCTCGAACGCGTGGGATAACTTTGTACGATATAACTAGATTGCTTTATCGGCGCCGTGTTATTAAAAACGGACCAAGTAAACAAAAAAAGAAAACAGGGGGAAAAAAAAACAAACAAGAACTAACTTTCAACCGATTTATTATTCCTGAGAGTATCCGATGTTATTCGAGCAATGCATTGGTAATGAAATACCCGTTACACTCTGTAAATATGTATATACATATGTACAGTTTGGCTTGAGAGAGAATATCGAATAACCAAGGCTGCCTTCGATTATTTCCGTATAAACGATCGGCCGACGCTATTATTTCATCGATATATCATTGTTATTGTCATTGGCTTTATTATGATAATGGTCGTTACGTAACGCAACGTCGCCCGGTACATCGGGCATGCGGTTTTAAATCTTCAACGTCATCCCCACCGGACGCAGGAGCGAAATGACCGAACGAACGGATAAACGTATTACGTGTATACGATATACAACCGCGTATATCCCCCGAGTCGTACGTACTTTTCTCTGTGTTGTACCGTAAGATAATACGAGCCCGACCTACATTTCTCCTCCCTCTTGGCTCGTTCGCCGTTACGATTTTTTTTCTTTTTCTCTTTTTTTTTCACCATTGTTCCGAGAAAGCCCCTGACGTCAAACTCGTACACGTTCCATGATTCGCCGTATGGCTTCGTCCGAATGTTTTATATAATGGATTATGTTGAAAAGAGTGACCCTCGATTGTCGAAACTCCGGGTCTAATTTCGAACGGATGATCGACGATGGTAGTACATCGAGATGATTGAACGATCGATTTTTGGAACGGATGTAATATTTTGTATATTTTTTTTCTTTATTTTTTTATTTTCGTTGACAATTAAACGAATGGTTGGTAGATTGAGCAATTTTTATTATTACGCAATAAAATAATTTCGAATGATTTTCCTTTCGAGCGACACCTATTTCCGCTTCGCTAATCACGAATCCGATCATTAAGAAAATTACTATTGACTTTTTTTCTTTTTTGCATGAACATCGCATTACACAGCATCCTCGTGGCAATAGAATTGAGATAATCGTTTATTCTTTATCGCAGCACAACACAATTACATCTTACGTGTATTATCTCTCTCGTGCTGAACACGCTGACTTTACGACCGCGTGTTGCTTCCCCTCTGTTTTTCTCTTTTATTCTTCCTGAACGATTCGAGCAACGAGTATAATACCAATCTAATTCACGGAAGAGAGGAAACGCGGTAAACGAGACGTTGAGAAGGTAGAGAAAGGTGGGAGGGGGAGGGGGAGGGGGCTTAGAAACGAACGACTGGAGACGAGGCCGTCCCGGCAGAGACTTGTAGCTAAGTCTTCGAACTCTCGTCAGCTGACGGAGAATGCTCAAAGACATGAAACTCTTCTTTACAGAAGCAAAGGGTCCGGTGTAACGATTCGACCTATCTCGCGGTACTACCTATATATTCTTCGTTATTGCTAGAAAACCCGAGAAAATGTACGAGGATCACGAATCCACGAGCGTGTAACGAGACGACGGGGAGAAAAGTTGTGGAAAAATAGAGAAACGTGTAGGTACGGGTCGTTGAAGGAAATGCGAAAGACACGAACGGGACAGAGATCGAGCGTGGACGAGAAGATGGAAAGATTGGTTGGTTGGAGAAGGGGGAGGGGGGGATAGGGGGTGAGAGGCCTCGAAGGTCGAATCAATTAATCCGCGAGCAGTTCCCGCCATCGACAGGGCCCGCACGCGAGTAATTGTACCGGGGTGAGAGCGAACCTCGACTCTCCCCCTTGCGATTTCCAAGACTCTCTTCCTCTCGCTCACTCGCTGTATCTTTTATTCCGTCTCTTCTCTATCCATGCGCACTTTGCACCGATATTTCCTGCCGGTCTTCTTGCGGCTCTCATTAGCGTCGTTTTGTTTTTCACGCGTTCCCGTGAAATATTGCCCTCGTATACGCAAGTACGAGAGAGTGCACGAGTGCAAGAATGAAAACGCGGCTGTTAGTTCAGGATCGCACGAACGTGGAGGATGAGGAGGATCTCCGCACGGTAGAGGAGAAACGCAAAGGGGTCGAGAACGCGTAGACGCTTTTTCACTGACGCACGTAAGCCGCATTCACTTTGTGTTTATAAAGAGAGAAAGACAGAGAGAAATCGGAGTGGAAAAATCTGGCGGACCATAAGTATAAACACAATTGTGTTATATGCGAACCGGGAAATTCCCCCGGGTTGAAGAAACACCGATCCGCGAGTTGGTCGATTACGAAAGAATGACGACACGGCAAAAAATTGTGATGAACGAACGAGAGTCGGTGAATAATCACGTGAGAAAGAAAGAACCGATGTGAAATATGAGCAACGTACACGTCTCTGCGTACACGAGAGGGAGATGGATTTTTTGAGTGATTGATGAATCGACAAAGCGGAACTCTACACTGCGATCCATTTTTTATTCGAGTCGACCAAATAATTCCTCGATTCAACTTACAACTTAGTTAACTCGACTAATTAAATTAGCTGACCCGACTAATCAACTAACTAGCTTAATTGATTAATTAATTAACCCGTCGAATTAATAGTTTGACCCAAACCCAATTAACGAGTTAACTCACCGAATTGATTGTCAAATTAAAAAAGATATTTAGTTCACCCAACTAAACATTTTCCCTCCTGAAATCACGTTTTGGATTGAAAAATAGGAAACTCAAATAGAATACAGGGTGATATGTACGTTGAATGAAACCGCGTGGCAAAACTTCCTCGGGCAAGACGAGCGAAGCATCCGAAGAAGCAAACGTATACGCCGGAAGAGAAGAAAAGACGCGAAAGACAAAGCCACCGTTGTTGCGAGCCGCCCGCTAGCAACCGCGAGTAAATCAGCTGGAACGCACACACACTTTCGGCTTGCTTCAACGCTAAAGCGTACACGCGCCTTCTCTTGTACACGAGTGAAACGAGAACGTACACCGCAGGATCATCTGCATGCCACGAGAGTCCACACGGTCTTTGACGGCATGCGCTCCCAGAAACCCCATGGCTTTGTTATCAGCGAGCCGCGCGTGTACCACCATGTAGATAACGAGAATGAGAGCGGGGGAGAGACGAGTCTTTCATCTACCGACCGGGATCTCATTTTTTTTTTCGCCAGAATGGTTCATGGCTCTTCCTGGATGTAGTCTTGGGTCGCGTGGGTCTGGAAGTCACCCGAGAAAAGGCTCAAACCTCTACCCCATCCTTACATTCACGTGGTTGAGCCATTATCGTAAACAGTAAAAAAAGAAACTGGGGTTCTCGTTGGCCCCTTGGCAACTCCACTGTCTGTTGTCGCCGAGAATCTCTTGGAAACAATGGCCATGAATTGACGTCGTCAAACACTGATTGCTTCGCGTTCATGTCAGTTTTATATACATTTCTGGAATTGATATTTTACAACGTATTCGTGGAAACAGCTGTATAAGAGTTATTCGTAACACCTATAAGAGGGTAGGCGGTCTCCTAGCCCTTGATTGAGATGAAGAATCGTTGAAGCGAGAGTGAAATTGCGCTGGAATCGCGATGATGACAACGGAGTGATTCGAATCTTCGTAGCTCGTATCTCGTAACGAGGGAATTATATATTTTTTCTCATTCAAATTATTGTAAAATAGCTGGGTTGAAAGAAAAATTGTTGAAATTTTATAAACGCGAAATATATTAAATGAAAAATCGTGAAAATGGTAAAAGTCGATGGTCGTTTTGGCCATTTTCTAATTTATGAAAATTAAGGGTAGTTTATTATAAGTGTACCGTCTCCGTTGTTCATCGGTCTTATACTCGATTATTCCATATGTATTTCTCCGGTATCGGCTACAAAAAAAGTCTCTTTTAATGGAGGTCTTCTGGCCTCTCGGCGTAAACGATTTGTAATATCCAGGTATTCGCCTCGAGAGCTTTGCAATTAATGGCAATAACGCGGGATTACGCGGGTCGCGGCCATGTCGCGAGTTTCAGCGGCATCGAGACGAGGGCGAGCGAGAGAAAGAGAGAGAGAGAGAGAGAGATTCTCCTATCGTTTTCCATGAAAGCCTCATAGCAGCTGGTAAAAACTTAACCAAGTATATAAGTACTTCTCCGATGTTCCGCGTTTGCTGCAGTGTCGAAGGTATTTTACTGCATATATATAGGTATATACATAATGAATTAATGAGAGCGCGTAAGAGAGACAGACATGTTCGTGAACCTATGCGAATAATTGACCGTTCATTCTCCACACGCGCGTACGCCTGTAAAATGAGACGAGACAATTGTTTCGCAAGAAGCCGCAATTGTCGAGAAGAGTATTTTGTCTCGAGATGAGCCAACGAGAAATAATTAAAAAAAAACAAACGTAAGAAAAATCAGTGCAGCAATTCTTCAAACAAATTACACCGGATTTACAAAATTTTGTAGAGAATGCAAAAGTTTAATTTCTTTTTTTCATTTAGAATAATAAATACAAATTATTTCATCGTGAAATATATTCCGCGCGGTTCCGGTTGTAAGAATATCGCGTGTGTTTCGTGATTTTTCGTTCTCCTAACTCTCTTGGTAGACACGTGCTCTCTCGTCATGTAGCCTTCCACATTATACACTATGCACACCGTCTCCTCTCTCTTTCTCTCTTTCTCTCGGTCTTGCTTATTCTTTCTCATCGCCATTTTCGAGCTACATACACAAGCTCTCGTTAAGGCGCGATTACGGCCAACGAGTATCGCGTCTGATCTCCTCTCTCCTTCTCGCTATCTTTCTCAGCGCCTCGTGACTTTGTCGCATAAAATTAATTTAATACCCAGCGGTGTATTATATAGACAGAGCATACAAACTCTCGGAGCGAATGGTGAACGACGAAAGAGGAGAGATAGAATGAACGAGAGAGCGAGAGAGAGAGAGAGAGAAAGAGAGGGGAGAGATAATAGAGGTTGCGAAATCTTTCTCGACTGTTACGTTATCGTAAAAGGCGATGAGGCCCTTGCACTTACTGTTATATATATATATATATATGTATCACAAAGCGACGAAGCTTTGCTCGTTCTTCGTTAACGATCGATATCGATCCGGTCGTATCCATCGACGTAGCAATATATTCCCCCGTCCCGGTACAATAAACAGATCCGCATGAGCGAAGTACAGGGTCAAATAAAATTCTACGGATATAAAATAAATCAAACGAAAAATGAGAATAATTATAAGGAATAATCGAAAGAGACATCTAAGTAACTTAAGGTAATCCTATCGTTGGATGGGGGATTATAATTTTATTCCCGTTTTTTCTCACATTGGAAGTGGACCAAGCGTTAAAGTTCATTAAAAAAAGTTGTTGCAAATCGACTAAAGAACAACATACTAAAAATTCAAATTGATCCTACGGAAAGTTTATTTGTTATATAATAAACAAAATCGTGAATTTTTTTCCATAAGATTTGTTATAAAAACTAATCGAAGCTTCTTTGATGTCATATAAAAATGTTTGCAAAATTTCAATAGGCTTCATCGACCAAATGATCGAGATACTCGTTGTATAATGTTGCGATATTTAACACGGGCTCTTATGGAAGAGTGCGAAAAATGGCGATTTTCAAGAATGAATATCGTGATTTTTGAGTCGATAAAGGCCCCTGAAATTTTACACACATATACATATGACATCAAAGAACATTTCTGCAAATTTTCAGTGAAATCTAATGGAAACGCTGTAACGATATTACTAACGGACCGCCTTAAGGTCAGCAATCTTCGTACAGAAAACACAAGCAGACATATTTTTCTTTATATAAACAGAACAAAAATTAAGGTTATTTATTATTCACATTTAAATTTCTAGTTACACGTGCTGCATATATATTTTGCATAGCGTGAGACTGATTTTTCTTACTCGCTTGTTTTTTTTAAGAGATTTTTGAATATCGTGTGAAGATTCTGCGTGGACGAAAGATTTTGGGACGATACTCGATTCACGATTCGTAGTCCACTAACCCACTTTCACTCGCGAAATATAAGAGCGAGCGGACAAAAGACATTTCCACGTAGTCGTATTTTATAATATATTACATGCTCGGGACGCTGTTTAGTATGCAAAGATTTCGCGAACGAAGGATTACTTTGACTCTTATCATGCACGAATGATCCGCACGATCGGACGTGTGCGCTGTATATCTTCCATTTTTGAAAATAAGGACATTATCGCAATTACTATAGCAACGATGCGCAAACAACTGAATTTTGACATCTGCGCATGTCGAGTATCTCCGCTACTATTTACATCCAGAGGGAGCTGAGTACGCACGGTTGCCACGGTAACCATGCGCGAACAACCGAGTTCTGACTTCTGCGCATCCCATCTTGAAAATGGGCGGGAAATCGATTAGATTTTCGATTTAATTTTTTTTACTCATTCTTTCTATTCGAATATTGTCCAGAAAGTCATCGACGTCGTTGTAAGCCACGAAAGTTCTCGACTAAATTCTTTTCACGATTATAGTCTGCACTGACCTATCTTCATTTGCCGAACGTAAACCGAGGGCGAGACGAAAATTCACGGAACTGTGACGCACGATTAACCTCGAAAATACGCGAAGTTTTCGCTAGACGGTCGATGCCCTTGCTCTTACGCAACACAAAGCGATCAGCTGTTACCAGAGAATTCATAATTTCCGCTATGGTCTATACCGTGCTAATTGGCTTGCCATTTTTCGTCAAGAACAAAATAAACCCTAAATAATGAAAAAATAACATTAATTAGACGAAGATATTACGAATAAAAAATCTGCAATTTTTCTAATTTCTCACTCGCCAACGATCGACAATTGACAAAGTAGTCGTACACGCATACACGTTCTCAAAGCCCTTCGCAACGTACCACATAACAGGACGAACGTGTATTCTCCTGTGATACAACATTTTTACAGTAAAATAATTGAATTTCGCTGAAAGCTCCTCCTCGACGACGAGATGAGAGTTTATATATGTACGAGAGCCGTCGCCGTCATGAAGCCCCGTTTGCAATACATCTTAACAAGCCACAACTCTCCTGGGCTCGTGAGATATATATCAGAGCTAAGAATGAGCGAGTGAGACGAAAGCAACGTATATAACGCACTCAATGTGTGTCTAGCATAAATATTTATTGCTATCGCGCGCCCACACGTTAAATAAGCGCTCACGATATTCTCTCATCGCGCGAACAGGAGAACCAACACACACACACACACACGCATGCACATACACGCGTTTATAACAGGACGGATAAGCAAAGAGCTCGCGGACAGCGCCACTTAATTTCGACGCCGAGCATTAAATCGTACCCTTCGTCTCCGCACACCATAATATCGTATATATATATCTGGACAAGTGTTATAAAACACATATATACCGATCGTATAAATGTGTACGACGGATATAGGTTGAAGGTGTGCGTGGAGGTTGCTATGTTTGAGCGGTAGCACAACTTCGGAAAAGGGACGTGCCGCCGATCGGTGATCGGGCATATCTTTTACAACCGTCGGTGATTAAATCGCATCGTATAACGTCTAATTAATTTCGATAGGCATCTAAAACGCCCGGGAGAGCGAAAGATCTGCCGACGATCAAAGAGTATCTCGATTTTACATACTTAGTATCCATATGAGTAATATTATACGCTTTATTATAGAATATACGTGTATATATATTGTGTAGTTACGTACGTTATAAAATACGTCCGAATGTTTAAATTGGCGTGCGAACGTATCTCGTAGGCTTGGCTCGTATCAACAAAAATCTCATCGTTACTTAGATAAAAAAAACCGCGAGACTTAGGACTTTGGCCTCCCCTGTGTGCCGAGTTCGAGTTCCATAAACAGACAATTTACGTAACTCCCGCGCCCGCTCTATTTGGATAAACGAGGAAGCCTCGACTCGAGCGAATCTCCTCCTTTAATTCTCCGCGTTTATATCCGCGATTGAATCACCTATCGAGCTTCGAATCTCTACCGGGATAACCCAATCTTAACGTCGAAGAACGCTCGGTATTCTCGAGAAGTAGCACGTGCGAAAAGTTGGGCGAGCACACACGGTGATAAAAACAAAAACGTAAGACAGAAGGAAGAAGGTATATGCGCGTTTGTTAAAACGGCGTGGCCTCGTCGACCGATTCAACCCCGTGTTCGAACAACCATCAATATTAATTAGTCGCGAGTCGTGGGATAGAAGAATCGAAAAGTCGAGGGTGAACTGTTCGTGAGACGATATATATATGTATGTGTGTGTTTGTGTCGAATGAATCGCGCCTCCTTTCTTAACACCGTTAAGGTTATTCAAGCTCTGATACTGCGATTGATAATACAGTCGCGCGTCGAGTGTAGGTACGTACAGCTGCGCTGTATCCGCGCAATGTGTGGTCCAGATCTCGTATGAAAACAATGGGAATCTGGTACGAAAGGGTCACGACCCACACGCGATATACGCCAGGCGGAAGAGGAAAATCACCGATCCCTGTCCGATTTCCAAGCGAAACAGGCACTCGCAAGAATCATTTGTACTCTGTGCGATACAGCACGATGCTTCGTGCTTATATGGGGCGTTTCGTGTAAACTAATATATTGCATTTTCGCATTTCTCTGTGCGTTCTTAGATTATAATTTTGTTTAAATTATATTCTCCAGATACGTTGCCAAGATAATTTTAAATCGTTTTTTAGATTATATAAATTTTGGCAATTATTTTAAGAAGAAAATGTAAAAATTGAAAAAATTTCGTGAAAATATTTCTGTTTTTCGAAATAAATTTTGATAATTAATAAAAATTGTTACCATTCGAGAAAAAAGAGGTCATATTTTTATTGAAATAATACAAATTAGGATACGAATTATAAAAATTCATTTTTTTTAAATTTTATTCATCGTTGGGGTAGAAAAATAATGAAGACAATTGTTGTTCAACCTCGCATGGAAAGTTCCATATATATAGATATATGTATATAGACTTGGATTTATTACGTACGCGCAGAGTGATGCACAAGTGCACTCTATGTGCATACCCTGGCTCACCGGCCGGGACGTCGTTTAATTTGACGCGCAATTATCCCGGTATAGGCGGGGCCGTGCATAATCGCGTGCGAATACGATCGAGAGTCCGGCCCGTCTATTTTATACGTTATATCTATATGTATATAAATATGCTCAAGAGCCCGCGCGCACACGGGGGAGATAAAGAGGAAGAGGGACAGAGAGAATGAGACGCCTCGGGGTTCTCTCGGAAAACTTGCCCAGCATCCCAACCCAGGGAGAAGTTAGCTCACAGCACTGTGGAGAGATGAATATAAGCTCAAACGTTTCCGCATTCGCGCGATAATCCGCCGTCGGTTACGCCTGTATGCTCAAACCGAGAGAAAATCGTATAAATACGAAGCGGGAGATGATGCAGGAGACTCAACACTCAACAGAAATGGCTCGAGAGCCAATCAACCAAGATACATTGCCGGTACGACCCTTTTTCTTCTCTCTACACAATTACGGTCTTCGATTACGATGTTGCACAAAATAAAAATAACAAATTTAATGCATTTATTTATTCCGCACACATAAATTTTAATTATTCTCGTAACTATTTATTCGTATTAAATGAAAATCAAACGAACGTAATGTAAATTCATTGTAATCTTAAACAATTTACGAATACAAATTCGTAATGAAAATTTCTACTTAAAAGTAGAATATAAATTCGATTAAAATAAAAATTAAAATAACGAAAAGAAAACAAAATTCTGGACAAAATTTATTTAAACGAAGCAAGCTTTTGTCGACTGTTTCTTTTCACGTCGTGTAAAAGCACACCGGGAGACTCGACATTCTCGTGTACACGAGCATCGTGAAGAAGAAGAAGAAGTAAAAAGAGCGAGCTCGACAAGAGAATGAGAAACTGAGCCATCAGGATGGGTTGAAGGTTCGATCGAACAATTTATAGGGGCTATGTAGGTAAGAGGCGAGAGACTTGGGACCGAGTAGTTTGGAGAGGAAGGCATTAACCACACCGACAATGCAATCGCTCTCCAGTGGCGAAAGAACAAATAAAAAACAATACATAAAATAAAATAAAAAGAAAAATACGTCCCGAGAAGAGAGTCTCTTCCTCGTTGTGGACATTTCCCTGATGGCGTCGGTGGTGCTTGGCTCTTTAGTCCGCGCGTAGAGCACATATCTCTCGAGCTTGATATATATGTTGCAACGAAAGAGAGAGAAAGAGGTAGAGAGTGAGTTAGAGAGAAGAGAGAGAGAGAGAGAGAGAGAGACCTCCCCTCTGGTCATTAAGTAGAGCCGGGCATTGCGCGATGCGAAAGCCCGGAGTGTACTCTCGTCTCCATACGCACTGTATATGCAAAATCACGAGCGCGAAAGAACGTTTTACGTCTCGGAAGAGGTATTACTGTTCTCGGAACAGCTTTACCGGTATCGCGTAATTTTTCGCCCCTGTATACGCTGCAAAACTCCGCTCTTGGGCCACTCGACGAAGGAAGCTCTCGAAGAAAACGTTTTGGTCCTGTGCGTCTGTATACTTGTATACTATATACGTATTCACAAGTACACATGACTATAGTCAGGACGGTTTCTCTAGGACGCGGCAGGTGTTTGCGCGAGATGATTAGAAATAAAACTAGAGTCCCGTTGTCTACTACTGGGTCACGGCATTATACCTTCGCGGCTAAAGACTAATTACGCTTCCGTTCCGTCGAAAATAAAAACAAAAATCCAAACCTCTCGAATCATCGAATTGGAAAAAAACGAATTCCTTTTAAATTTGCTAAATAATTATTAATTATATTAGCAAATTTAAAAATTTAAATTATTTGCTAAATAATTATTAATTATATTAGCAAATAATTGGTAATTATATCGCGATCGTACGAAAACACGTACAACGTAAGCGAATTAACAAAATTAACCGTTCAAGTTTCGATATTTGACGAAGATTGACGTCGCTCTATCATCGACGGGAGGCCTTTGCTCTCGTCTTATCGTGCCAGACACGAATTTACAATCCAGCGTGTAAACGACTCCTCGTCGTCGTTATCTAATCATTACTCTCGCACGGTAATTCACGACAGGATAAGATCTCAAAGTATCTCCACTTTGTACTCGTAACCGTGTATTAAGAAAAGTACATTGCATTATCGATAATTACGAACGGAGTACGAAAACATTTGATTATTCATTTGAAAAGAGAAAAAATTCTTTACTTGTGTCTTTATAAATATAAATATATATATATATATATATATATATATATATACATACAAACATATATATATATATATATATATAAGTTTGTACAAGAGTAGATGCGAATGAGTCACCTCTCGTCGCGTTACGAGCACAGAGAGGGCGTCAGCACTGAGTAACGGAGTGTGGAATTAGATGCTAAAAGTACGTACATATTTTTTTTTTTTTTTCACTTCCTAACTCCGCACTCCATTACCGAGGTGCACGGGTTGGGTATATATGCCTTGTGATATATCGCGGATGTACTATACATAGCTGCTTTAAAGTCGCAGCGCGGAAAACGAGACACAATGAGTAAGCCAAGTACGTACAGACACGACTTTACACGGGTTGATTACCCAAAGGCCTAATGTCTCGCGACCCACTAGCGTGTTTCTTCATATATCTGTATGTATGTTTGTAAGTCTTATTTAAGTAGATAGCGTATTATATCGTCCGGTTGCCGAGTTTAATCGTTTTATATATATATAGCACACGACTTCAACGATAGTCCAACGCTAAACTTTTCTCCTCTTCTCTCTTTCTCTTTCGTCGATTCGTCGAGGTACATCTTCGTATTGCTTGACCATTTTTCTACCACGATATGCCCCGTTAATCATCACCGGTTGCTATTGCGGGTCCTCATGGACAGTTAGAGAACGTTCTTTTTTTCTTCTTCTTCCTTTCGCTTCCAGACCGACCAAACAGATCCGGAAGATCGCCGTGGATGATTGCTTGGGAATAACGACAGCTGTGCGCGGCCTTGCCGACAGTAGTTACCGGTCAGATTTATCTCCGTCTCTCTGGGAATTCTGTTGGTTCTTAATGCACGTAACCATGTGATAATGAACCGCGGAGTTGTTAAAGTCCCGAGGCGAAACGCTAAATTCTTACGCTAATTTCGGCAAACTTTTATTCTCACAAAATAAAAGAATAGAAGATCGATCCTAGAAATTAATTTCATTAAACGTAAAGTCTAATTCGCGACAATTTTTTTTTAAATTGGAATATGTAATTATATTTTTTTATGGTTGAGTTGTTAAAGTCCCGAGGCGAAATGCAAAATTCTTACGCTAATTTCGGCAAACTTTTATTCTCACGAAATAAATTAATAAAAGATCGATCCTAGAAATTAATTTCATTAAAATAAAAGTTAAATTTGCGACAATTTTTTTTTTTTCATTGAAATATGTAATTATATTTTTGTATGGTTGAGTTGTTAAAGTCCCGAGGCGAAACGCAAAATTCTTACGCTAATTTCGGCAAACTTTTATTCTCATGAAATAAATGAATAAAAGATCGATCCTAGAACTTAATTTCATTAAAAGAAAAGTCAAATTCGCGACAATTTTTTTTTTTTACTTGAAATGTGTAATTATATTTTTTTATGGTTGAGTTGTTAAAGTCCCGAGGCAAAACGCAAAATTCTTACGCTAATTTCGGCAAACTTTTATTCTCACAAAATAAATGAATAAAAGATCGATCCTAGAAATTAATTACATTGAAAGAAAAGTCAAATTTGCGACAATAATTTTTTTTTTTAAATTGAACTGTGTAAGTATATTTTTGTATGGTTGATAATTGCAAGTTTTGCGTCGGAAAAATCGTCGGTCACGGAAACTTTAACGCGCGTATTTTACAATTAGTCCGCTGCCAGATATCTACAAAGGCTATCGTATTAATTCACCGAGGGGGGAAAAAAAAACTTCGCGTTATACGACTCCGAGTTGAATTCAGAGTAGCTAGTCCCATACCTTCTCGTAATTAGTACTCCCCTCTCGAGACTCGCTACACGAACTACGTTTATACGAGTGTCTTCGTACCTACGTGCGCTTCTTCGATTCGCTTCGTTCCGCGTATCGCGGCTGGGAATGAGCGCACAGTGGCAGAGAGAAAGAGAAAGAGAGAATCGCGCACGGGAATTAACGCGCCGTTGCATAATTTCCCTTTCATCACGGAATCCCTTACCTCACACGGGCGATTTATGAGCTGGATGATTACGAGCGAGCGTAAAACGTAAGAAAAATTGAATAAAATGTAAGTCGAAGGACGAAGGGGCGCGCGTTTAACGACAAAGTCAAAGGAAATTCGCAATTTGTTCGCGCGCAGTTGTGTGCGTGTCTGTGGCAGGATGTAAAAATTGACGAGCTATAAAAAAAAAGTTGCAGTCCAATCTCCGTATGAAATAAATTCCTATTCACAGGGAGCTACGAGAAGAAGCATTTGCGAACGCCCAAAGTACCGTTGAACTTTCCGCGAGCGGACAAAGACCGTTCCGGTAACGTCATTCTTTTTCCACCGTCGTGAATTCTCTCATCGTCGTTCCGCAGCTGTACGATAATCTTCATAGAAATACCAGAGAATCACATCAAAAATTAGTACGCTTGACAAATTTTTATAATCTCAATTTTTTTTTTTCAATTAAATAATTTAACGATAATTCTCGTTTATTTTTTTTTTCAGATTTTTATAATAATTTGTCTTAATAATAAAATGATTGCATGATATTTAAATTCTCCACGGGTGCACAATAATCCAAAACAAAACATTGCGCAATAACATTTTATTTCTTCGACGATTAATTATCTTCGTTTCAATAAAATCTCGATGAGGATTAAACGTCGATGCTGTCTGATTGACGGTTCCGCAATCCTATCTGCATGAGAACTTCATAAATCATAGAGAGATATTTAAATATTCTTGTTCACTGCGTTTGGCGCGTGTGTTTTAATAATAATCAGCGACTGGCGCCGCGGATCGTGTCCCGGCGGAGAGTCGCGATTTTATGAAATAATATCACGTGGGTGTCGTGAAAAAATGCTAATTATCGGTGGGCTTATTACTAACGTAAGTATCGCTCGTTTATACACGCACCCGTCGATCGTGGGGTTTGTCCAAATGACGAACGAGGTCGTTTACGAATTTCGTAACACGCATCGCGCCTTTTTCTCTCCCTTCTGTCTCGACCGTGCAACCAAGAATTTTTTACATCGATATAATGGGCACGCGCGCAAAATTGCGTCTTTTTCCAACGTCGCATATTGCTAAATTGTGAAACGGGAATTTATTAATTTTCAATAAAACGGAAAAAAAGAGAAAAGAAAAACACCCTTAACGATAAAATAATTCTTAATATTATTATTTTATTCATAAATTATCACACTTATTTTATCGCCGAGAAATAAATCTGTGTATTATTATTATTATTTTCTAATGTTTCATTCGAACCGCAGAAAACGTATTTCAATTAAATCGAATAAATCACGATTTCCAAGTGTGCGTTGAAGATTGCCTCGCATTAATGGCGAATGATTTATTATTGCACCACGTCAAATGATTCGAATATTCCGTCCGGAGAATTGTCGTACCGTTATGTTAGATGAACTGCGAGGCAAACGAACGGATTCATCGCATCCCTGTGAACCAATTCTAGCATCCTGATGGAATAGAATTTATTTTTTTCTTTCTCTCTCTTTCTTTCTTTCTTCGTTCGTTTCTTCTTCTTTTATTTTCTTTGCATCGGTACTTCGATCACCAGCGAGACGTTGAGTCCAATTATCGGAGCGATCTCTTAACCCGGGCGATTCATCCGAGCGAGAACTCTTTGCGAAAGATTCTCTCACACTTTGTCGTGAATCAAAGCTCGAACACGAGATGGTAGATCGTTATATAGCGTACACAGGACTCGTTCGCGTGTTCCGCGAGAAATCGCGAGAGGTGGGCGCGCGCTCTCGTCCGCGCGCGCGCGCGCGAGAAAGAGAGAGAACGAACGTGTTGCACTATTATATCGACGAAAATATCCGCACGCGACGAGTCACGAGAGAGAAGTGTTCTCGTTGGGGAGCAACATAAATATAATGGACCCTAATAATAACATCCACACGAGACGAGAGAGACTCTCAGCCCGACGACAAACTATCTAATACATTGTCGTGAATTTCACTCCTCTCTTTGCCACGAGCTATCAATAAAACCCGTTGATTCCGTCCGCTCATGCGAGACAAATTCGTTAGGCGACTGTCTTTCGCACTTGGCGAACTAAAAATAGATTCCTCGCCATTGTCGCGAATTCGCGCATCGTTCACCGAGAGATCGAGAATTAATTGAATAATTGGCGAAACACGAAGGAGACGCGTGATTCGAGTCAAAATCAAACGGAGTTACCGACCTTCGATGCGCCATTAAAAATAAGAAACAAAGAAGAAACTTGGCTAAAAAATAACAACGATAAAAAAAAAAGATTGTTCTCGTTCGTATTAAATTCTTTTCAGAGTGCTAACGATACGAAAATAATTCACGCGAAAATAGCCACGACAAAACTTGTAATTATTTCCAATTAAATAATTGCCACAATCTGAATTTTACGATAATGGTATTTTCATGATAATCGTACATGGCACGATGTCTCGACGTCTCGTATTATAATTAATGCTGAAGTGTGTTATTTGTTTGTTTCTTTTTATTTTGTGTGTTTCAAGAAAATAAGCCTCGTGCAAAAGGCGAACAATAATACGAGAGAGTACATAAATCTGTGAGACAATAAAGGCGAATCTCTTAAGGGCCTCCCCCCCCCCTCCACATCTCCCCCTTCTCGGTAAGTATGAAAAAGGAGATTAATAAGAAAGACGAGGAGACACAACAGCAAAACACATCACTCCTTTCTTTACACACATATATGTGTAAACGGGAGGGAGTTATGAACAGTTATTTATCCGTGTCTTACCTTTATACAGACGGCCTGGTACCGAGCAAGAGTCCTTGGGCGATATGCTCTCCCACGCAAAGTGGGCCTGTTGAGCAGCTCCGCGAATGCCCCGGAGCGGGACTCCGCTTTCTGGGCCGCAGCCTCGATGCCTTACTTCTTATTCTTCTTCGTCGTGTACGTTCTTCTGCTTCTTCTTCTTCTTCTTCTTCGTCTTGTTGTTCGCGAGATGCCCGGACGACGAAGAGACAAGAGAACGATATGGCCCCGTACGCCCCCGACTCATGCGCGCTCACGCCGCAACGCTCGAAATCATCGCGTACTCTCGGTTATTTCCTACGCTAGAGCTTTTGTTTCTTCTGATTGTGCGAGTCGCGAAACGAGCAACGAGAACGCGGCGATGGCGACAACGGAGAGAAAGACGAGCGTTTGTGCATATCTCTCTCTCTCTCTCTTTCGAAAAACGACACACGTGCGTGTGCACGTGCGCACATATTTCACGTTCTGATCCGCCGCTGACGGACTCGGGCAACTCGAACGGTCCGGAGAGAATCGCGAACGACCAGGGAAGAACTACTTCTTTGCTCTCAACGAGGTCAGCCAATGATCGAGCATTCTTTTCGGCAAATTTTTGTTTCGTGGAAAAAATGCAACGTAATTGTTTTTCTTCTTTTATTTTGTATTTTTTTGTTTCGAGAGGTGATATCGATTTAATTCGTAATCTGCCGCAGTGGGGAAAGAAATAATCGTGCAAGGCTTTTGAAAGCCGGGGAATATTACACGTTCACTCCATCGTCCTTGTGGCGTTTGCGAACAATATGACCCAGTTAATGAATTTTCTCGCAGCCCCGCGGGTACGAGAAAGGTTGATCGCTCGTTCTTCGGACACGGCTAATATAATTTACCAATAGAGGCTTCAGGTGTGGGCGATCTCGCGTCGTCGAGCGACTTACGGCGTGCGAATTTGACCCACATGTTGCGGCGAGTGTTTGCGACCAAACGCACAAAAGGGGCGCGGGTTTTGTTGCTCTAGACTCTTTCTCTTTCTCCATCGTTCGCTCGCGAACAGAATTTGTCTTAACGAGCGACGATACGTTATTTAATATCGGCGAACTTTTCACACTCTCAAATTTCGTCACACTACAAACAAGAACCAACAATATCAAGAAGAAATTGAAAATCAAACGAGAAACAATAAATTAACGTTTACACATTTTTGATTATTTTAAAATGAATTTTTATTTCGCTATTTCGTTACCTAATGATTTTTTCATTAACGACAAATCGATCAATAACGAATCGATATTTTCAATATGTAGATCATAAAGATTTAATCTACCTAGTGTTATCGTACGTGTCAATAATACGCTCGAGAATTCACGGTCATCGCTACCTTGGGTTCGATTTTCATTCGATTCTTTGACCACGCAAACACACATCGGGCACGCTCTAAGTCGCCTGAGAAAATAGGATCTCCCGTCTCGCGAGACCACAACGATAACTTAACGGGGCAGAGTAGACGTTTGGTTTTGACACATCGTTGCACAAGCTATTCGGTGAGCCGAGCGTTTCTCTCGAACGATTTTCTTGATTGGGCAGTCCAACGAGACGAAACGAGAGAGAAAAGTATAAATAATCACCGTGGATCGAACCAAGTATCACGAACGGACTATCATCATCACGACTACTTTTATAATAAATAAGAATCGTTTCGATGTTATTATTGTTATTATTATTTACGAGGATTAAATTCAAGCGTTATTTTGAAAGATTCTTAACTCGAATCGTGTCCTTCTTCGTCGCGGTCCGAGTTGTTCGCCATGCGCGAAGAGAAAAAAATAAAAATAAAAAAGGAGCCTAATTAAATATCTCTCGCTTTTTCTTCGCTCACGACGATCTCTTTCCCGTCCGCGTGACTCTCTCGTTGCAAGGCCAGCTCAAATATGTTACACCCGCATATGGGACACGGATCTCGCGTTACACATGTCAGATAGTATTTATACGGTATACGTACCAGATATATAAGGGGGAGGAAAGGGGGTACAGGGGGCAATCGAGGCGTCGGTGGTGCAGCTTCGTACCGCAAGGTCAGCTACGTTAGATACGATCTATCGGGCAGGAACGCGCGATGTGCGTCTGACAGGGCAAGCGGAGAGGCGCCCGACGTTCACCACAGAGACACGCTATTTTATTATAAGTAAATCGAGAAGGAGTATATCTCGGTCGTTCTAGATTCCCTGAGATATTATTAGTACCTCGGCTCTCTCGTTGACGTTGAGCCGGATGAAAGATTCATTATTTCACGTACAATCCTAACGAATCGCACGAATTGACGACTCTCATTTAAAAACGAATAATCTGTGATAAATAATCGCTTATAATTTTTTCGACTTTTCAATTAACGATTTATTCTAATAAAATTTATTAATGATAATAAAAATGTTGTCCCTGAATTTGATTTAACTTATTATCATTGTTATTATTATTGCATTGAATCGCGCATTTGTTATTTGCCACGCGTCTCGATTATTCCGGCAGCGACATTTGACATATGCCGTAACGACATCGTTTAACGAAAGTAATATCGGCGATGAAATCCTTTGAATTTTTCCCGACTACGATTAGCTCTCCGCAACGCCTCGTAGACAGAGGCCATTAGGCTCTCGTTGCTGGATCGTTTGACTATAACCGGCCTCTCATTCGTCCTGCATATGCATATCCTGTGTGTATTTTCTTACGATACACGCGCATACTACAAGTACGATCGAAGATCTATGTATAGCCAACCGCGGCACTTCAGCTACGAGGGGGATCGCGAGCTCAACCTACCCTACTTTAATAATCATTAATCATTCGATTAATCGCGCCATTCGTGCGCGCGACTGCCCATCGGGCCGAGGTTCGTCTATATATTTATGTATATATATATATAGCGTCAATGATATTCGCGCTAGTGCACAAATTAACGATTGCCGGAGAGTGAGAAAGTTTCCGTTCGTCCAGAATCCGATGAAGCGGGCGTGTGTGCGCGCGTCGCGCCGGCGCGCTCGCGAATCGAATGATTTAATAGCAACGATCGATCGATCAAGCTCGCGCGGCACTCATTGATCTGCACCGGCAAAAGAGGACGCTCCTAGAGAGTCGCGTCTTCCACCCGAGTGAATCTTCTCGCTTCTTTCTTCTCGTTCTCGTCGTTCCCCCTCTCAACCTCTACCTTGTTTTTTCATTTTTCTTTTTTTGATACTTCAACCATGGCGAGAAAACGTGGAAAAAAGGGGCGGTATAGAAGAGGATCGCAAGAAGAGGAGGATGAAGAAAGAAGAGGACGAGAAAGGACTATGACGCGAGCGCGTAGCTCTTATCATGACGTATGGTAAGTATTTTGCCTCTCTCGCTGCACGTTCGGGAGATTCACGCGCACTTGGAGAAGACTCATATGCGCTCTCTCTCTTTTCCTCTCGCGACTTCAACAGGATTTCTCACAGGCTCGAAGGAATAAACGGATCGAGCGAGCGATGGCCTCTGGCAGAGACGCATTACCTGCCGCCTTTTGCGAAACGACAACGACGACGACAGCATCGAACGATCTAAAGGGTTGCCCTGACACGACAATGAGATTAGAACGCCCGCGGGGTCTCTCTCACTCTCTTTCTATCTCTCTCGACATGCCGAGAGAGATGCAATGTTTCGCCTCGTGAATTCTCATAGATAGGTAGATTATCCAATTTCCTTATTTTTTTGCAACGCACTCGGGAAAATAAGTCCCGTTGCTCGGTTTATCAAATTCGATGACAAACTATTTGATTTTAATATTTTTACGAAAAAGCAAAGTAGAATACAACTTGAAAGGAAGTTCGACCGGATGTGACTTTATTTCCGAAAAATTTCTCAACCCCACCGGAAACTATATTCCCCAAAACGACCGCATGGTCGCTGGTGCCTGCGCGAACTTATTTTCAAATCCTGGCGGAGTCTGTGTTTATATTAAAAATAGCCACGAGACTGCAGTTCCCTCCTCCCTCTCTCACGGGCCTATCAGGATACGATATAAATTACAACCCTCGTTACATCTGGCCCGACTCGGAATGACTCTGTCTTTTCTCCGCCCCGAAAGATCGCGTGATTGTTTTATCAGGGCATGCGGCGGTGAACGACAAACAAACTATAGCCGCAGCGTGCGTCCTGTGGCAAATCCAGCCGACTCTCGTATTTGTCACTTCGTGAAATTTGCGATTAAAATGCCCGTGGTGCGATACAAGAATGAACGAGTGAAGGCGAGAGTGAGAGGGAGGGAGACGCTGCGAAATAACTATAAGAGCTCACCGCGAGGGGGCCGGACCACCGGCGCCTCAATAAGTAACGATGTCGCACGCTGTAACTCAAAGCGCCCTCTGCGTTCTCGGTGCGCGCGCACACCCTCCCCACTATTCCCGTCTCTCTCTCTCTCTTTCTCTCGCATTCGCCACAATCCCAGTCCGTACACTCGTTCGAACAAAACACCTACAAATACGAGGGGCACGATGTTGTGTTTCAACCTCGTGTGTGCGTTTGGAAAACGAGTCGAGCCCGTTGTCCGTTCCCGCTACTTTACGACTACCCTCGACGGGTGCAAGCCCCCCCTTTCTCGCCTCCTCCCTCTATCGCTCGCACGATGCAACAGAAGCGGCAGCCACGCTATTGCGACTGCATCGGACTTTATGTTCGGTGGGCTCACGTACGAATCGCGAAGAGACATTACTGCCGAATCATCGGACCGTACCTTATATTCGCTTGTCTCTTCGACGAATAAAGGCGATGGGTTCTTTTTCACGCGAAACAGTTAGGGATAGGGTTACACCCATTTTTGGATCGTAGACCCCACGTAGAGGAGCGCGTTACACTCGAAATTGCCACCGTTGGTTTATTCTCTAAGTATTAACAAACACGCGACGAGAATATCACGAAACATTTTTCAGAGATTCTCGAAGTAAAAAAGCGAGTGTTATTTGTATTCAAAGCAATTCATCGTTCGGAAATGAAATTTGTTTCTCGTAAAATCCATTCGATATCGATAGATTCGAATATACGTTAACGTATAATGCAATAGTCTTTTCTTCACGGCGAAATCGCACGAGGAAATAATTCTCGCCTCGGTTTTTGTCAATAAAGAAGCGATAGCAGCGTTTCGCATCGACCGCACAATCACTCGACGACCACGGAATCTGCGGAGATAACAAAAAAATTGTACGGGAAAATAAATGCGTATCGGGGCTGCGAGTGTGTGTTTGTGGATAAAGTACGACGGTATCGAGGATCGACCGCGATCGAGAAATATATATCGGTGAAAAGTTTGCGCGAAGGGAGATTTGTCGACATTTGCCTTGCTATCTCGGCGCGTCTCGGGACATACCGAATCGTCGATTCGTCGTTGATCGACAAAGAGAACGATTGCGTGTATTTCTATACATTTAGAGAGAGAGAGAGAGAGAGAGAGAGAGAGAGAGAGAGAGAGACGTACGTAGAAGAGCATTGCTGTATCATTAATCGAACGGTGACTTGGCGCAATTGGATCGTACCAACCCTCCTTCTTCGAAGTCCTCGCCTCTCTTACCTCCGGATCTCCTCTCGTCGTTCTCCTCTCACGAAATTCCACTGTGCAGTGACGCATGACACGTGCACAACGCGCACCAACGATTTGCATATTTGAAAGTAAGAGTCCTTAGTCTCAAAGCGGAGCGAGAGTCGTGGCCGGTATACGGCAAATAAAATCTGTTTATGCACATCGCGCGCCCCGTTGAGCTCTCTCTCTCTCTCTCTCTCTCTCTCTCTCTATCTCTAGAAACGGGACGAAAAAGAAAAATATATATACGTCAACCATACAACGAAGAGAAGAATTCCTGCGATTCCTTACCAGGAGTTCCGGAAATTGTCTCGAGAAACTTTCCATATTCGCGAATTAACTCGATTTTAGTGGAATCCTTTCTCGAATAAAATTACCTCGAGGTGGTAAATTCTTGATTATTTGGAACGAGAAACTGTGTTTCTGCGAGACATAAAGAAGAAGGGAGGATCGTCTCGACGGCGACTAAACTGCGCATACCGAAAGGATCCACACGAGCAACTTTGTACGAGAATATATACGTATATATATAGGAAAGGACTTTGGATCAAAGGTAACACGAGAGGGCCACCAACATCGTAGTCTCGTATCCAGTTTCGAATTTGTCCAAAGTACATGCGCCCTCGCAGACGCACAAGCTAAGCACGATGCGAGAAAGGACAAGATTCTCGTGCGAGGAGCATCTTCGTTCTTCGATCCTCCCGGAGACATTATTTCCTCGACGAATAGAAAAAGGGTTGAGAAACGGGCGCTTACGTTTACCCGGTGATTTTCAGGATGAAATATTATCCACTTCGCGTCCGGTGTGTTCGCGATAATAATAACGCAATAATCGATTCGACCTTCGCGATGTTTCCATTCCGGTATCGCAGATTTATCCTCCCGGGTCGATTATAAATCGCTGGAAAATGGGGAGGATGCGTATATATATCGGGTACCAGAAATAGAAATCTAATCAAACGGCGAATAGCCGCGAGAAATTTCTCGGTGTGCGAAAATGGTAAATACGTTAAATACGCAGGAACGAATCCCTATGGCTTGGGAACTGAGGCAATTCGTTCGGGATAAATACTACTTTGCACGGAGAAAGAGGGAGAGAGAAGGAGAGGAAAAGAAAGACGAGAGTAAGAAAGTAAGATATAGTAATGTTATACGAGGGAAGAAGGGTAGGGTTATCACGGAGAGCGGACAATTTCACGCGTGTTGAGCCCGAGCTATACGTTTTATGGCGAGGTCTCAGCTCTATCTTTCGTCTGGTGCACAGCTCTATAGGATCCCCGCAGCAATTAGCATATCTTCTCACAATAAACCAAATGCTCTCATCTGGGCAACGCGTATGCGTACTCTGTATAAACACTCTTTCACCCTTGTGTATACGTGTAGTATACGTGTGCGTTCCAGAAGAGAGCTTAAGGTTCTCAGAATGCGAAACGATTCGCGATGCGGCCAACGTACCCGAGAAAAAGACGATGTTTGCATCATCATAAGTATCGCACGCAGACCACAAGTGCGAGAGTTGTATTAACGGACGGTTATATTCGGGCTGGATATGTGCGAAAGGTATGCCATCTCGAGTCAGTCACTTTGAGCGAGAATTTTTATCACAGATAACAAATCTCTCGAATTCTAATTGATTTTACAGTGAAAAATATACACTTGAGACTCATTCAACAATTATTTAAATTTGTAAATTTTTTTTCCATTTTGTGATTTTTGTTTTATTACGAAGAAATGAGACGAGCTAGGAAATTTATTCAAACGATGATAATTAAATTCTCGATGTATCTTCAATTCCAGAGTCAATAGAAAAATAATCATTGATTTTGTGCCATGCGTTTACATACGAGGTACGTTTCAACAAAGTCGAAAATCCCGATGCGCAGGCGCGAAGCCCGAAAGTATAAATAATTAGAGAGGCCACCTGTTGGACCATGTTTGGCCATTCAGGTGAGGCACGTGGTGTCACGTGTGCGGCAACGAACCGTTACAAACTCCCTGGTGAATTGTATGCAGACATCGAGAGAGAGAGAGAGAGAGAGAGAGAGAGAGAGGAGAGGGGAACAACGACCATACGGGCGTTCGCCCGTCTCGATTGTCTTTTCGTATCGTGTAGCCCTTTTGATCACACTTGGCTTGCATCGATCGCTCGTGCACGTGATTTTTCGCCACATCAACATCGAGAATCGAACTTTTGTGTAATCGTTTTTTTCTTACTCCCCCTTTAGACTTTGTTTTCATTCCAAACGAATAGATCGCGGTCTTTTCTCTCTCAACCTTTCTTTTTTTCTCCGCGAGACACGTTTCCAATCGTTTTCTCGCGTTCCTTGTCTCACGTAACGTTTTTCCATGTACGCTCGTAAAAAAAAAAGACGACAAAAAGTAACGGGTCATATCAAATTTTTTTTCATTGTATTCCTTTTTTCGATTTTATTTCCCATCGAACGATTCGAATCGACTAAAGCGTTTTCTGTTTCTAGACACGTGCCTGAAGATTTACCGGTATTCATTTGCTACGACGTGACGCATTTGTTTGATTTCAGTGAAATTTATTTGAATCCCAAAATGAACAAAAATACAATAAAAAAATAGAGACAAAAAAGAATGAAGAGAACAAAAATGTTAATTTGCGTTCTCGCTGTTGATTCACGCTTCCCACTCGCGAGAGGATGACTTATATGCGCAGCTCGCTCGCAGGAATGTAGAGTATATTAGCTCGGCGCACACGATGCACTATAAATGTACGCACGAGCGAATGATAGTGGCTCACGCAAACTTTCTGCTCGCAGGTATTCCCCGGCAATATAATTTTTTTCTTCGCCCGTCTCGAGAACCGAGATAAGATGATAAGGAAGACGTTTGTGACAAATCGAGGCCTGCGATGCATCAGAGAAGAAATATTTAACGTCATTTTTGCGAGCAAGATCTTTTTCACTTTCTTTTAGCAAAATGTCAGAAAAGAAGAAGAAACGAGCGAGGGAGACAGAGAAAATCCAAGACGCCGGATATCTATCGGTGACTAACGTCTTCCAATATCTCCAGCGTTTTACTCTCCGAGCACTCACGCTCACCAACACCCCACTTTGCCTGTAATTAATGCCACTTAAACGCATACGTTAATATATACGTATATATTCATGTACAAATATTGCACACAAGCTCTCCAACCTCGCCGGATAATTTCTACGAAAAGTCGTCGCGATGCGGCTACAAAGCTCGCACGCATACGAGGGACGTCCCGGATCTCGCATAGCGAGAGAGAACGAGTGAATGAACGTAATTCACAAACTCAATGACGAGAGGAGTGGAATTCCCCCGAGTTACCCAAAGCCCGCGAGTACTTACTACAAAAGTTCGTTCGGAGAGACGCGAAAAAAAATTGTCTCGCCAAAGTGCGTTAGTCTAGACCGAATAATCTCCAAGACTAATTGCAACACGTGTGCATGTACGCTTCATAAATAGCTGTCACAAATATTTCATATTTTCTTGATTCAATTTATTAAAAATCGATTATAAAAATTGCTCGAATCAATTATAAAAAATTATCAAATTTCGTGAAATTATTTCTTTCCAAAAAACTTGCCGATCTAAATTTAACTTGTGAAATAATAATCGTTCGATTAAACATTTCGAGGTTTTAATCCGGATGAGAAAGCGTGGGTACAGCGATTTCTGTTCGTTTCGCCACCTATAGGCAACTCGTGATTTTCTCGCGTCTTTACCCTGACCAAGAGCTTATTCCCCGAGCACGCGCATTTACTCGGCTAACTTACGGCTCTTTCGATTTCAGCGACTCTCATATTCGATGTAATATCGCGAGATCGTATGCGTGCTATGGAGTCTCGTGTGTGTCTTATCTCACTTTTTCGCTTCCACATGTGCGCAAGCGTGCGAGAGTCACCGTAAACTCTCGCGGTCTCGTGGTGTACTTGCACTTTGCGGACTCTCTCGAAATGACGACGATTCGCATGCGGCACTAAGTGGCCACGGAGGGGTTTGCGCGCGCGCGCGCGCGTTGGCTAGAAGCGCAAGCGCTCTTCAATATAGATTCGTTTCGCATTCGAGTTCATAAATTCATGTACTCGGAACAATTACCATAATTGCCAAGGCATCGCGCCCCGTGCGCGGCAGCAGCGGCGTCTCTTCGCCCGGTCGAGAAGAGCGACTCTCTCGTGCTCCGAGAGATTCTCGAATGAAATTGCGGCAATAGGAAGCTACATGGAATGTCAAGGTTCTCGTTGCCTCGCCACGTGTTACCGCCACGATATGCCGAGCGAAATATTCCCCCACCTCCACTTGAAGAATTATGTCCATCGTGCATATCAACATACATACACATACATATATATATATATATATATATGTAAACGTAGGCATAAACATATAAATGTGACTGTTTTCTTACGCCGCAAGATTGCTCGAGTTTTCCAGCTCTACCGTCTCTGGTCTGAGGATAATCGCGTGAAAACGCGCGAAACTCGTCGTCTCGACGAGTTTAAATAATGCATGAATAATTTTATTTATGGATCTCTTCGTGGTCGTTTTTTTTTCTCGTTGGGTGAGCGAAGAAGTGTCGGGGAAGAGGGATAGCGAGAGAGAGGGTGGGGAGAAGACGGAAACGTTGACGGCTCGAATGGGGATCAGTCAACGCGAAGCGCGAACCACTCGTTGATGGGATCACCGTGGGCTTTGATTAAAAATCCCCGAGACGCGCGACAGCGAGTGCACTGTTGCAGATATGAGAGAGTCGGAGCCGACGGCTTCTCGCGCCCCCGTAATGATGACAAATGACTGCGTTAATCACGTGACTGTGGAGGCGACTCGTTCGCGAGATCAGCTCTCCGTATGTAAAAGCTTTCGGCCCCTTGGGACACGGTTGAGCGAGGAGGACCCACGTGTGTTAAAGCTGACACGTCGAGAAGTAATGAAAAACAGTTGTTTCTTTTTTGAGTACGCAGCGTTTAACTTTGAAGAGAAATAAAAGGTTTTGAAAGGAGCTTGAGGACGTGTGTTTAAGAAAACGTGCGGGTCGATTCGAGAAGCCTTGAAATCCTGATCTTGAATTCTCCGGAAGATTCCCACAATTTCCGGAATGTCCGCGAGAAACCGGACTCTTCTCCGTGGCTATCTCACCTCTAATTACGCGCTCGTGGTTTTCCGGCTTTTGTCTCGAGAATGCAACACGTACAATTACGCAATTACCGTCACAACGTCCCGACACGTCCGAGGGTCAACGAGGTCAAGCTCTTCGCGCGACCTCTATCGACCACGATCGAACGGCCACTTTTGCCATGACACGTAGGAAAGATCGTGGTCCTTGACGATTACGAGTCTTGGGGAATCAAAGGCGAGAAAGAAAAATGCATTGCTTAATTCGAGGGTTGAATGGGACTTTGAGTATCGTGAAAAAAAAGAAACTAAAATAAAATGAAAAATTGAGGTGTGGCAGTGATCGATCCGTCGGGTGAAATGATCGACGGGTGAAAAAGCCCGAAGGTCAATGAACATTACTGACCATTTTTCGTTCAACAATGTCAGGCTTCATGAATCAAGGAGAAGGGGAGAGAAAGAGAGAAAGGGAGAGGGTCAACGACCTTCCGGGGAGGTCGTGACACTTTGACCTCTTCGAGTTTGGCTCCAGGCTCTCTTCATTGTACTCATCGCGTCCCTCGCGATCGGAAGGGAGAGCCCGCACTCGCAGGGTGAACTCAGGCTGTTGAGCTTTGAATCCAATGCATACCATTCGCAACTTTGATGTACGCATCGTACATTCATGAAAGAGAGAGAGAGAGAGAGAGGCAAGTGTACGCGTGAAAGAAAGTCGAAGTGCGTCGAAGAGGGCGCGTCGAGTTCTCAACGCGGCGTCCGTGACATTGCCATTGTCTGGTGTTCGGCTCGAGGAAATGGCGGCGATGCACAAGAGTCCTAATGCCCCGTGGGACGAGAGGAAAGATGGGAGATGATCGCACCGAGCGAGAATCAAAGACCTTCTTCATCGTGGCTCGCTCTTCGCTTCTCGCACCACGACGCCCATCGTCTTTTCCTCAACACCCCCTATCAAGTTCCCTCGTGGGATTAGATATACGTATAAATTTCTATGTGAAAGGTCGAAGACACGTATAACGTCGTTCCAAGAGTAAAATATATCGTCGATGCAACATTATATTCGGGCAAAAGTTCCATAATTTACATTCGACGCTCGATGGGAAGGACCCAACGAACTCCTACGTTGATTTCACTTCTAGATCCTTCGCAATAAGGTCGAAGAGTCGTTATGCACCTTGATTATCATTCCTCCCGGTTCGTCTCGTTTCGTACACAGGTAGATACTCACGTGCATCGAAACGATCGTAGGTGGGATCGGTAACGAGAGAGGTGAGTGCTCGCAAGTACGTAGCACACACCGAGAGATTATCGTAGACTCATCGTATGAAGATGTCACGGTTTGACGGGGCCGACAATGCAGTATAAATTACTGGTGGCACAAGTGCACGGGGTGTATCGTCGTTTGGCATCTGAATTTCTCTCCCTCTCTCTCATCTCTTCGAGACTCTTCTCCATCTCTCTCGATCCGGAGAAGGAGAGATAGAGAGTGCAAGACGAGTAAAGAGGGAAGAGGACTTGGTAGAGTTGAAGGTGGAGGAGGACACCAAAGTCGAGATCGAAGGAGACGATCGGTTCGCCACGGGGCTAGCCGCGAGCGAGAGAGACAGAGAGAGAGAGAGAGAGAGATAGAGAGAGAGCTATAAAGAGGGTAAAAGGAAAAGCACGAGATGCACGAGGACGACGCCGAAGAAGAGGGCGACCGAGAGGGCTCGGAGCTAGGGCGAAAACCAAGAGACGACGCGACCTTCGTTCTCCCGAGGATCGCCGATAGCAGACTTTTTTTTATACCTTCTTCTTCATTTTTTCTCTCCCTCTCTCTCTCTTCGTCCTCCACTTGCGTGTATACCTTGTGCAAGAACACCGGAGAGAGGAAGAGGACGCGAGACGAGGGCAGAGGGGAGATTCTCGGTGGAGCGAACGCCGCGGGATTCCTGGAACGCCTACGGGGCACTTGACCTCTTCTTCCCTGCTCTTTTACTCCCTCTTGCACCCGACACGGTCGTGCATGCCGCGAAGTCGTGCCCGCGAGAAGGGCACACCACCAGGACCTAGAAGAGTTTCTTCCAGGCCCTCACATATACGATAATCGACCTTCGTGGCGACCTTAGGCGACCAACGAACGAGAGGAAACGGAGTAAAGAGGAAAGAGGGGGGGGGGCTTTACTTCCTTCCTTTATTTTTTATTATTCAATGTTTCTTCTTCTCCTTCCTCCTTCTTCGTGGCCAAGAGGGATTCGAGCTCTCGTTCATTTTGTATCATCCAACCCCTCTCGACCGACTCGACTCGACTCTAGGGACTTTATTCTAGTTCTTTCCACCGATCGTTCGACAAGATAAAGCCTATAACTCTTTTCGTACGATTACCAACAATCTCGAAGTCGTTCATCATAACGAACAATAACGTTTTCTTTTAACGACAATTAATCACCGTTGCGTCGTAAAATAAAAAAAAGTGTGCCCCATGGTATTTCCAGTGGTCCATATCTGATTGTAAAAGACATTACCGCGCCAATCTCACATCTTCCAAAAAAGGCGAAGAGGCAAGTGGGACGCGACCAAAAACATTGGGAATAAAGAAATATTATTGCCCCGACTTTTGTCGCAGTTCCATGTAAATCGAGAGAACGAGAATATATCCGAAGACTTGAAAAAAAAAATTGTCGCCTATGGATATAGAGCACGTAGCTAAGTACGAACCGGCGAAACGTCTTTTTTTCTCTCTTTTATTTTTTGTAAATCGCATATACGAGCTCGCCAAAGCGTGGGCCGTTCCGATGTCGCAACTTAATCTCGTGCAAGGCGTCCTTACGTCCCACCGAGTCGAAGAAAAAAAAAAAGTCCCCCGGACTCCCTCCACGGTTCTCGTCACCGTTCGGACATCGCAATTAATTAACGCGCATTACATAAAGCTTCTCCCAATCTGCATAATTGAAGCGAGTCTCGCTGGATGCTCCACGAGTGCATTCATCATTTGGACGGAATCACAAAGATTACACTATACACATTTATACGTGTATACTTGACAGATATATGTATAGTTACGTCGTGTAGTATAAGCGTTGTATAGCCCTCCAGGTATTTTAATTGCCCCGGCTTGCTGGAAGGATAAACTTTGCAGAAGTGGCCCTTCTCCCTGGAATATGAGAACCCCTTAATGCGGCCTACGTCCGCCGTATATCTCTCTCCTTCTAAAAAAAAAATCGACAAACTCAAACTAGATGGAGATAAATTAAAATTCATTTTACAATCTCGAGGCTCATTCTTTCCTAATGAAAAGTTCATCGACCAATTGATTGTTCTACCTTGCCCTCCTTACTCTTCAGCGCTACTCTCATTTTCGCCACAGCCATAGGAATGTATAATGCGATTACGGGAATATGTGCGCGCCCGCCGATTTCGAAACAATATGAGAAACTCGAAAGAAAGTCGAGCGAATATGCTAAAGTTGCGCAGCACGGGACAAAGTGCACAACGTGAGCACGAGGCAGGCGAACGTGTGCAAGGAAATGAATTTCCCATGTTACTCTCGTAGCGCGTGTATAGTATGTATGCCGAGTACGTGTGTGTGTGTGTATGTGTGTACGTTCGCGAAAGAGTCCTCGATGGAACGGGCGGCACGTTTGTCATGCTCGATAGTCTCTCGCGATCGAACTAGTCGATTTTAACTCAATCTTATACCGCGCCGGTCGCGCGAGTGCTACCAGAGCACATGTCTGCGGCTACGAACTCTTTAGACACTCTCGGTACAATGCGTGTATATATGTATATACGCGATGTGATTGCACAATTCTATCGACTGTATATAAGCTCGCGGACACTTCTATACTTCGAGGCTCTCGAGTTCGCTCTATGCGCGTTTGTGGCGGCAACATTGCATAAGAAAACGATTGCAAATGTATAACGTCTCTCTCTCTCTCTCTTTCTCTCTCTTGATCTTTCTTGGTTTCATTCTGTCTTTCGTTCTCTGTTCACAGAGGAAAGCCATAGTTGGGCTCGACCGAACGATTGTGACTTTGTGAGAGACTCCTGAGGCTCCATAGGAAAGCGAGATTATTATACCGCGCTGTACTACTATATTATATTACCGCACGTGATGTATAGCAGGTCGATCCCCGACTCTCTCACGTTTATAATCATTATTGCGTCATTTCACAATATATTACGATTTGTAGCGATAACGTGAAGGAATTCGGACGATGTTACACGTTCGATGAAATGGAAAGGTGCGTTTTTATAGTTTATTATTTTAAAGTCCGGAAAGATTGCTAAGGTAAGTACGTAAACAAAATTAAAAGGAAAGTACGAAAAATAAATATATTTGTTTTGTAAATTAGTTGGGAGTATTTGTACGTCGTGCTCCATCCCTTGGTAGGAAGAACGCGGCCTCTCGTGCCTCGCGGTCTTTCGGTTAGATAACGATTTAATTATCGCATCGGGAAGATCCAACATATGGCGGGATGACCTTCGCGAGGTCACGGTGAGGTAACTCACGGGTGAACTACCCGAAGGTCAATGACGCCCACCAGTCTCATCTTTTCTCTTTTATAGCGTCCCTTCGTCTTCTTCTTCTTCTTCTTCTTCTTCTTCTCCTCATTCTTATTTTTCATCGTCTATTTCTACTTCGTCTTCTTCTTATTCGTTCCACGAGGGTGCAGAGGGTACAGACAAAGATCGAAAAAGAGCCACGAGAAGGGACTCTGTTACGTTATTAATTAGTGTCGCCGACAAGAGCCGCGAGACCCTTTCTCGTGAACGAAAAGACGACGAGGAGAGTACGAGAGAGGGAGAGAGAGACAGAGAGAGAGAGAAGGAGAAACCAGTGAAAGTCCTTTCGCGCGAATGTATTTGCGATGGAACGAAAGGGTCCGTGAATGGAATAAGAAGAATAAAAAGATTCGTTTCTAGAACTTATTTTCCCGATGAATATGAAGGGAAAAAAAGGAAAGAGGAGAACGCTGAGCTCGACGAGGAATTCTCGGGAAAACCGCAGAAGGGATTTCTTCGAGCCGGCAGAGCGTTTCCTCCTCTCTATGCCGGGGCTCTCTCGGCAATGAGTTGCATTTCCGCTCATGCATGTCGGTACCGCGAGAGGTCTCTCTCGACGCGAGTCCAGCCATAGCAACTAAAAGCTTCCTAACTCCTCCCCGTCTCCCGCGTTCTCCTGGTACTCCGGGCTTCGCAGCTTTTCCCCGAAGAACAAGATCCTCGACGACTGATTTCCTTCACGGAACTCTGTGTCGCCCTCTATGATGCTCGATCGCCGTCCGAGCACTTAATCCCCGACCGTGGAAATGTATACACCAGGCGTTAAACCGCACCGCGGCATCGTCCCTATCTCGTCTCGTCAATAAAATCGTTTCATTACACTCAGCACGCGATATGTTTCTCTCTCTCTCTCTCTCTCTCTGCCCCTCTTTCGTATGCAGATCGCGATATATTGTGAGAATAAGTGGATTAATGTTGACTACAGAGTGTTCCTTTAACAAGTTTCATCGAAACGACTCTATCACACCATAGCGAATCGCTTTCAATAAAACATACACAATCGTTTTCCAACGAATTTCGTACCGATCCGTTAATTACCGAATATCAATGTTTTCCTTTCGTCATCAAGAAACAAAATAACCCTAGATCGATCTATAAGCAATAATTGTAATAATTAATTACACCCAATTTTTTACGATAATAAACATTTTCTAATAAGTAACGGATTCTAAGAAAAAAATCGTTTAGCCATTAAATTTTATTATTCCCGGTATGAATATAAAAAAAAATGGATTTTGCGATAGACAAGCTGCCGGTCGATCAGCCGGCGCGACTCTGAAACCTCGAGGCGCCGCGAAGATCCGCAAACTCCTCCTTGGTCTCGCGTATCGACCGAGAGGATAGCAGCTTGGCGAAGAGGGCGTGATGCAAAAGTTGGAAGTGCGCGAGAGGAGAGCAGAGCGAAAGAATAACGAGAAACAAAGCTCCCCGTATACCGTATATACATATATATATATATAAACGTATACACATATCTAACCATATAAATATATAGAGGTGTATATGCATCGCAATATGGGCCTAGGTCTCTTCGCCGCTGTTCATATCTCGCGTCAAAGCCGCACCTACGGAGCGCCGTTGCGGCAAAGCGCGCGCGTTCTGCATCGTTATATTGTCGGTGGGGCCTTTAATTATTGCGCCGATTAATTATGCCGGAACGGTGCGATATACAACGCGAGTGCACCCTCTCTCTCTCTCTCTCTCTCTCTCCCCCTACCGCTTATTAATAGGAGGGCAGATTGTGTGCCGCCAACGATCTTTATGTGTACTTTGTTCTTGGTAATCCTCAAGGTACATACGCGTGTATATACGATGAATAAAAAAAAACTCTCGTAATCGTTCGTACTATCAGAATAAATAAAGCACGAGCTATTATTACAACGTCTCGTCTAACCCCTTCCTCCCCAGTGGTATTTCTATCGCCATCTCGCGATGCTCGATACGAACAAAATTCAGCAACAATATGTGGCTAACGAAGGGACGATCTTTGCGCTCGATGCTACGGTGCCATCTGCGATTATAGGAATGCGCATTGATGCGGGAATCACATATCGTCGAGATCTCTCGCTCTCTTTCTCTTTCTCATTCTCTCTCTCTCTCTCTCTCTCTCTCTCTCTCTCTCTCTCTCTATTTTTCCTTCGATCTAGTACGAATATCTGAGAAAAGATGCGAGATTCGGCGTGTTAACGACCATTAAGGACACGAAGCGATATAAAGTCGAGTGGTTAGTTTAGCGAAAAGACACGATGTACTATTTTTGCGGTATCTACATACACGCAGCGTATAATCATCATCTATGAATCATACGAGTATACGGGTCTTAGGGGTTTGAAAAAAACACCACATGTTGGCGATTGGTCGAGGGAAAGAGAGAAGGAGAGAGAGGGAGAGGGACAGATCCCAATTCGCGCAGCTGTCTCGCATTGTCCATGTGATTCTCGTTTGAGTGCCTTATATATCGTACGATATTACACGTGATCGATATACATGTGTATGTTCACGGGAGGCTCGATATATATCTATGTATATGTATTTTCTTGCACAATGCACTCGCCGCAGTTGGATTTTATCTTGAGCGATCGAAAGAGAGAGAGAGAGAAAGAGAAACGTGGTGGTTGCCGCCCATCACGACACAGTTAACTGAGAGAGGTTGCTCCACTAACATTTACGGATAGTTGAGTGTCTCTCTCTCTCGTTGTTGTCGCATTGTCGTTCTCCTATGTCAAACGTTCTACTCGAGAGCGGTTCGACGCAGCGTTGCAAGGAAAAAAAATCGTAACGGAGGGGCAGGACCGGGGCAAAGGCGGCCATGGGACAGAAACGTCATGATACGCGTATATCTATACACGTGGAATGCATAAGATACCCGGTTTCACCCGCACATCGATCTACGGAGCAACGGATATACACACAGACAAATTCGGAGTCATAAATATAAGTTTTGTACGCGATACTGGGGGGAAAGACATTGACGATGATCGCTTGTGCGAAAATGGGGGGGATCTTAGAAATGATTTTAGAAAGGCTTCGTTTTATCAAAAATTTCCACATAGTAGAGAAATCATGGCATTTTCGTCGATAGTTGGAAATTGGTAGACAAAAACCCGAAAAATCACGTTTTTCGTCTTTTTACCTATCATTTTTTCCCACGCTTGGTCCCAAAAATTGCGATTTTCGAAGGTTCGCCGCGGCCACAGAAATTGAGCTATCCGGACGATTCTAGGCTGATTCTCGAGTGCTTGAGAAGCTCTTTAAAAAGTTATTCGTACAATTTTCTGTCCGACGAACGAGAACCGTGATACAGCATCGCGAAAAGTCGGTTTTTCGAAGTTTCGCGAAATCGGCCATATTGCACTCCGGTGAGTTTCAATTCTTTCTCCAGCTTTAGGAGCCTATGTCGATCGCAAATTTCCCGTGCAATAAGAAAATCACGGTTTCGTTTTAGAATTCTCAGATTTTATCGAACTTAAGTGGGTAAATCGTTATTTTGGGTATTTTCCGTATTTCTCCTTGAACTTTTGAGATATCGGCCAAAATAACGTTATATTCTTCATCAGCGACAAATTTCCGATTTCGTAACCACCCTACAAAGGTTTTTTGAACGAAAAAGAATTTTGACCCTCAGCAGGTGCCGATAGTCGACATTCACGTTTTACTTTCCTGACTTTGGGGGGTCTGGTGGGTGTCAAATGTTTTTTTCGTCAAAAAAGGTTGTGTAGCATCATTTCCGAATCGGATTTCCTGCGTAAGACGAATATGATGAAATAAAGGGATTTTGGAGCAAAAAAAATTTTACCTCATCCCCGAGGCGTTTTTTTGCAGGTTGAAGAGTTCCTCGAGCACTCGAGAACCAGCCCAAAATAATCCGGATAGCTCAATTTTTGTGGCCACGGCGAACCTTCGAAAATCGCAATTTTTGGGACCCATAGGAGGGGACCTACACAAAAACGCCTCGGCGATGAGGTGAAATTTTTGTTTGCTTTAGGTAATGAACGAAAACCCCAAAATACTGTGAAACTTCCTCTCGACTCAAAAGCAAAATATAATACATATTAACATATTGAACATTACGTACTCCCCCATAAGTGTATATATATGTATGGGTGGGTGTGTTTCGTGTTTATTTCATCCTGCAATCTGTTTTTACAAGCAAAAATCCCCAACATTCAATGAGTAAACGTATTTACATTACTAAAGGTTGGTTGAAGAGATTGAACGAAAAATTGATCAGTATTCTCGTTGGGTGTTTTTCTAGCTCGCCGGGAGTCAATTGAAGCGAGCGTAGTAAATTGGAGATGCGCGTATATGTTTTCCTCTAGTTCTTTTGCGCGAGATATTAAACGAAGTTCAAGGTGCAGACGATCTTTTTAAAGACGAACTTCTTCTTATTCATCGTCAATGTGACTTGCTCGCATGATTGCGCCTTGGGAGAAGAGTTTGCCTAAGAAATTCTTAAGACTCGTGTGGCACCCAGTCCGGACAAGAACACGAGAAGATGTAACGAGAGATCTTTCGAACGAATAACAGAAAGAACCAAGAGATATCTTCATGGACGAATTCCCATTATATTCGTCATAATTCACCACGCGTCGCTGGACGGCGCAACAACGTTGTAGTATTTTCCTTCCCAATCTAAATGACTCTGTCACGTTTCGCTGATATAACTCCGGGTCTTTGACGCCTGTTAAAGTACGATGTCTCTTGTCTCATTGTGTCAAACAGGCTTCCGGGCTTCGTCGAGCTTTCGCTCATTTATTCAGAACTACGATGGCCAAACGTTTTTGCCTTCTGCCGCGCATTAAACATAAATATACAAACTACAAAAAAAATTGTAAAATATCATTGACCGCTTTCTTTACATTCTGTTGAAAATTTCAACGAAGCCGCGTGCCACATTCGTAATCGAGCTATACCGGATGCAACGGATCGAGCAAATCTGTATGCATTCTCTTACTGCTACTCGTGTGTTCCCCGGCAGAATTCGTCGAATAAGAAAAGAATGAAAAAGAGAAGAAAAAAGAAAAGTAAACGGAAAACATTCAGCAGCGTGAGACCGACACACCCTCGTTACGTATATGTAAGTCCCATACGTGCCCATATACGATACGGACGCGCACGTAGGGCTATGGAGGTTATAAGATCATTGCGATCGGGCGACGCGCCAAAGGCTTCGCGATCTTCTCGTTACAAAAGAGACAAATTGCGCATTAGGTAAATGTCAGAGACGCGAGATGCAAATCTCTCGTCTCCGAGCGTTGAAATGCGAAATGGAGTCTCGCTTCACGTGTGTGTACGCTACGTACCTTGATTATCTATCCGGTGTATTCTATTTCAATTTACTTCGATACGGTGGCTTTCACGTACGCGGAAGTTCTCGTCGAAAATTGACCGTTTGCTCCCATTTCGCGATTATTTATTCGTACATCCATTTGCCTTTCCATTCCCCAGATTTTAGTTCGATCGAATTTAATTCAAACTCATCGTTAAGTTTCGATTCCGAATTAAAAATAACCAAAAGAAAAAAAAAAGATTTATACCACAAAAAGGACAAGCTTCAGGAGATTATCAACGTTGCTGTCCTCCAGTGAGAAATAAAGAATACAAAATGGCGAACCTAAAGGTCTACGATTCCAAGAACGAACCGAATGGGTTTTAATGTTGCTTGACCTCTCACACCCGTTGTGCAAATATTCACGCGCGCGCTATCGCGGATTATAAATGAGCACAAACTGGCCTATCCTCCGTATCTCGTCCCGCGTTGTAATTCCCAGCTTTATTTATTCTTTCGCTGCCTATTCCCTCGTAATTTAAGCTCCGATATAAGAGAACGCGTGACCGGGACATTTAGATCTCGAGAGACCACAGCGCGGGTGCAATTTGCGAGACGAGGTACATACTTCACACACACACACACACACACACATACATGTACTAATGACGCGTACATACCCATATATATATATGTATATATACAAGCGAATACACGTACGAAGTGTCCAAATGCATACATTTGCGTCGCTGCTGTCTCCAGCGTTTGGCTCGCGAGAACGACGCGCGGGCTCGTAATGCCGCGTGACGAGAACATTTAGATTTTGCGCTGCGACAAAAGTCTCCCGCGTCCCTATGTAGAAATACTAACGCTTATATACATATCTAGATATATATAAATATATATATAGCGCGGGTAAAATCTGGAGCCACCACAGCTGCCGGTCGAACGGTAGCGAAGAAACATCGGGGACGCATCCGAAACGATCGAGAGGGTGCGAGAGAAGACGAAAATGCAGTTGCCAATTGCCTCGACACACACATACGGGCATATAGACACGTATGTATAACTCGAAGTACATCGAGCTAACGTGTGCGCCAGTTAAAGTCGAGAGAAATATTAGTTTGGAAGATGCCGAGAGCCGCACGGTGAGTGGGATACTCGATAATGGCGGACTGGCTCGCGCGGTTTTACAACCGGATAGAAATAATTAGATGGCTTCTCGTTTATTCTCGCGATCAACCCGAAGATCCTAATTGACTTCACGCCGGGAACTTTATAGTGTCTATAAATGCGGGAGTATCGCGAGGACGGGATCGATGATGGAGAAAAAATAAGCTTTGAAAAGAAAAAAGCGACAGCGATCGAAACGAGAGACCGGCTCGTGGAAAAATGTTACGTGGGTCGATCGAGACATCGCCTTTGCTTTTTTTTTCATTGCCTCTTTTTCTGTTCGCTTTTTATTTTATTCGTGGCTTAAATTAAATCCAACCGGGAAATTCTCAGTGGCATTCCTTCTCGTGGTCCCGGCAATCTGTGCCGGTTAGTAAAATTAATTGTTATGCGCGTGCGCGTTTAGAAGCTTGCTCTCTCTCCCTCTCGTCTTATGCAATTCAGGCTCGCTCGCTGTATGGGCAGTATACGAATTGAGAGTTCTGTAATGACGAGACGACTAATGCAAGCAGTCCGTGAGTGTAAATAACGAATATTAAACTATACCGTGCCCGATGGTTTAAATAACTATTAAGCCTTCTGAATAAACTTGCGTTCATTCCGACATTATGGAATTTATTTATTGATCATATTAGCCAATAAAGATTTTTTTTTCGAATTTAACATGCTATCGATATTTTTATTGATTTGAACATTTTTTAATAAATATTTTTTAAAAACTTATATTACTTTTCAATTCCGCAGCTAGGAAAATTAAAACAAGACACTTCGTACATAAAGTTAAGTTTATGTATTTTATTTATAGGATATTATTGTTCAATAATTAGCGTCACGAAATTGTATTAATTTGAACAATTTCAATAAATAATAATAAAAAAGAATTGATTTTTTTAACTTTACACTTGGGGAGATAAAGATAGAGCACCCAGTACATAACATTACAGAACGACTCTACGATGTACTTTCATGCCTAATGCCAGTTCGCAAAAACGATCAAAGAACGGATTCGGCAAACAAAAGAATGGTTTTCACGTAGTGTGTACCTGCACGTACGAAAGTCTCTCGCGTCACACGTGCTCGTGCATTCGCTATGTGTGTAAAACCGTGTACCACGGCCGGACCGTGGTCTCTCGCGTTCTTTATAATGCTACAGAGAGAGACCGAGAGAGAGAGAGGGAGATAGAGAGAGAGAGAGAGAGAGAGAGAGAGAGAGAGAGAGGGAGAGAGAGAGAGAGAGAGGTTCTCCACGTTGTACAACGAGGCGTACGCGTATTACCGTCGTGGAACGCCGAGAAGATGTAATCGCACTCCTCTCTGCTCTCTTGCCTCGTTCTACCCATATACCTATATATTTTTACCTCTTTCTCCTCTATGCATATGGCTCTTGCACACTGCCTCACCTTTCCTTCGCTACTAAGCCCCCCCTAGCTCCCTCCGGGCCCATTCTCGTTCTATGCTCTTTCTCTCCCTACAATTAGCGTAATTAATGAGAGGTGCTCTTGCGAAGAAGTGAATAGCGCGGTCTCGAATTAAAATCTCGGCATTCTGTAGTACCTTTTAACATATATACGTATAAATACACGTTGTATATCTATATCGTGTGTGTGAACAGTATATATTCCGTATGAGAGAGTGGATTTGAAAAATAAAAAAAAAAAAAGAAAGAAACGTATTTGTGCACCACTAAACGTTTCGAGAGACTCTAACCTCTCGAGGCCTTTATTCGGTATAATGTTAGCGAACGTATCGTTGCGCTCGCACTAAACATTGTATATACGCGCAACGTCTCGTATAGGCGAATAGGCAAAACTGCGATTACGACTGTACCGTCGCCATCGCGAAACAATTTTATATTCGTCTAATTTTTGTTCGCCATATTAACCAGCGATATTACATTTCAATTTGTTTCTTTTTATTCTTATTTTTATTGTTTTCAACTCGTTGCTCTCGTTACAATTATTATATTATTACAGGGATGATTCGTTACAGCGATGCCTTTTGCTAGACACGTATGCGTGTGTTTGTGAATGTGTGTGTGTCGTTCCTAATGCGTTTCCGGGTAATTGATAGCGGCACAAATTTCTCGAAGCTCTTCTTGAGAGTTTATTTTTCGTCTTATGGAAAATTTCTATCCTCGTTTATGCGATATATTTCTTTTTATTCTCTCTCTCTCTCCATCTTTCTCCTTCTCGTAACAAAACTGTATATGTATATATAAGGCATACAGAATCGAGGCAAAACTTCAGGATTTACGCGTTTGCGAAGATGGACCGATCGGGGCGCGATTTTTCTGCCATTCACGAGTTAACTCACGCGAGAAGCGTCTCATTTGCGTGTGTGTGTGTGTGTGTGTATGTGTGGAGCAAAGAGCTCTTGGGATACGTCGTAATTAACGTGGAGATACGGGTATGGGGAAAGAAACGACGAGAGAGATCGAAATAGTGGCACGGCGCCTTCAACTCTGTATACGTGAGATTCTTGAGTTATATATATACATATTTATCTTTGTACCTCTATAACGCTTGTATGCTTGTATTTATAGGTGTATATACATGTATATATATATGTATGTGTGTGTAAGGAGCACGAGCCCGCGGACCCGAGCAGGACAAACGCGTCTGCAAAAATGCCGATGCCATTCGAGATAGAGGTGGTGCTAGAGCGGATTCGCCACGGCGTGGTGAGCGCCCCGGCACCGCGGCGCGTCGCCGTCGTCGTCGTCGTCGTCGTCTTCGGTCGTCTCAGCTCTCTCGTGGAGCTTTATGGGCAACCGACGCTCAACGAGAGATCTCTTCCCGCGAGCGCGCGAATCTTCGCTGATGTCGGCGCGACTCAGACCTCGCGCGGTTTACTTCTCTCTCTCTCTCTCTCTCTCGGTTTCTTTCTCTCTCTTTCTCCATATGTATGCATTTATATATCGGACATTATATATGTATATAGGTGGCCTACTCTTATGGTTTTCTTTCTCAACCCCTCGGATCGAGACGCCTGCTGCACAAAACGGATTCAAGGGCAGGTGCTACTAAATAAGCCACGTAGCGAAGCAGCGAACGAACCTGCGCACGTTGCACCCGAGACGTACGTGAAGAAAGAAATTTTCATTCAATTCTTATATATTTTTTGGGTGAATTTTGGGTTACTTTGAGAAATTAATTGAAACGAGGGAAGATTGGTATTGTGGATTTGATTTAACGTTGATTTATTTATTTAATCTATTTATTTTTTTTGTCAATTAAGTTGTTCGCCAGGTGGTTCTTTCGTTACGTTAGCTTTTTGTTCTTTCGTGGGGTTTTTTGTGTGTTTCGTATGACGTTCGGACGGAGACCAGATGCTGCTCGGCGCATAGCAGCACGAAAGCAAACGATACGAGGGTTCACCTGTCTCGATAGGGATGAGGAAAAAATATCAAGCTCGCGGAGGTTGTCCTCTGTGTAATCCGATAGATTCATTCGATCTTAATGACGTCCTTGGACCAAGGTCTAGTATATAACTATAGGTAGTGGCTAGCCAATCATAAAGCCAAATATCGACGAAAAACGAATTTCAACAAAATTTACGATAAATTACAAAAATTTTTAAAAACGTAAGATTTTTTTAAAGAAAAGAAACATTTTGCAAAAGAAAATGGAGGGAACGAGCCGTTTTAGCTAAGATAACATTCTGCAATATACATGTATATGCGTTTGTTCGTTGGGGATGAGATCTGACGAGGAATGAGAGAGAGAGAGAGAGAGAAAGAGCACTAGCTCAGGATACACGATAGAATCTGAAAACATTCGCGAGTCGCAGATGCCCAATGGCAGATGGCCGAGAGACACACTGCAGTACAGGGTAACAGCGGCAGAAGCAGCACGAGAACATCAGGGCGAGAAGGAACGTCGGTCGCGAGGAGAAGGCGATCCTCTTCGTGGCGGACACGCGCCACTGGCCGCCTCGGGTCAGTATAATCAAGACGCCATAAACCTGCTCTCTTATTGCTTCTTGTTTTTTCAGATACAATCATTGCCCCGTGCGCGCGCGGGCTCACTAGCTCTCTCGCTCGTCGTAAAGACCATCTTTTCAAGAGCAACGAGAGAACGAGTAAGAGGAATGATGGAACGAGATGGAGAGAGGAGTAGCGAGAGTCCATGTGCCATTTTGTTTCGTATTCCGGCTTCAAGATTACAAATGTCGGAGAACGATAGGAGGGATTGGTGGAGAGGAAGGGAGGGATGAGTTATGAAAAATATCGAAACTTCGAGAATGTAGCGCGAGATTAATCAAGCACGCGGGTCCTTTTATTCGCCAAAGAGATAAATAAAAGATACAACCGTTCATGAAAGTCGACATAATTACACCGACGTAAAAAAATTCAAGCTGGAAGAATCTACTAACGACAAACCTAGAAAAAAAACGTCACTTTTTATTGCTATATTTCCATGATTAGCCGTTCTTTCTACAAGCGGAGAAAACTTCGCAAATTTCTACCGTCTGTCATCTCCAAATTTCATGTATTAAATTGCAAATAAATCATGCAAAAAGAACGTTAAATCGTTTTAAGGAGAGGGAGAACAAATATTAATAGGCAGAACCAATTTCATTCATCCTTTAATTAGAATTGATCGTGACCGTAACTCGGATTTATTTCCGTACATAATCGAATGCCCACCCGAATATTCGATCGTTTGGGTCAATCAATTTTCATCGAATCAATCTCCTGGGTCTCCTCTTAAATTCTTCGGATAAAATGATAATAATAAATAATCATAACAATAACAATAATAATAATAATAATACCAAAATCAGCAATAATAATAACAATGACAAACATTTTATTGTTACGGTTATTAACCGTTTATGTCGAGACGAAAACAAGAAGGAGTCATGCATAACGCTATAAACCTGCATGGTGTGCACACTTTTACCGGAACACGGGGCGAGTAGGTGGAAGAAGAAGCGGCTGGGTATTTTCTTAAATAACAATAGTAATAAAAAAGAATCATAACAATAATAATAATAATAATAACACCAACAACAACAATAATAAATATCATATTGTTAGGATTATTAATCGTTTATGGCGAGACGAAAACAAGAAGGAGTCATGCATGACACTATAAACCTGCATGGTGTGCACACTTTTACCGGAACACGGGACGAGTAGGTGGAAAAAGAAGCGGCTGGGTATTTTCTTAAATAACAATAGTAATAAAAAAGAATCATAATAATAATAATAATAATAATAACACCAACAACAACAATAATAAATATCATATTGTTAGGATTATTAATCGTTTATGGCAAGACGAAAACAAGAAGGAGTCATGCATAACGCTATAAACCTGCATGGTGTGCACACTTTTACCGGAACACGGGGAGAGTAGGTGGAAGAAGAAGCGGCTGTATAAGAAGCGTGCCCGATCGCTAGATCCCGGCAATCGATCCCCGGGCCCCGTGTTTTAACACGAGCATAACGGTTCGCATAAACTCGACCGTGAGAAAACGGTTGAGAGCTCGGTAAATCGCGGATGGCTCTTAACCATACAGCGAACTCCTTATGGATACGATGGTAAAAGAGAGGTGATGTGTTATAGTGATGGTGTGTACGTGTGTTATGTTCTCTTTATACGCTGATATATACCGAGTACTTCGTATGGTTATAAACATTCAGTGCTGATGTGATATATATACCTATGTAGAAAAAGCCTCTCCCTCGCTCGACGTGGCTTTAGCCCAATTCGTGAGATCCGTCTCTTTCTCTCCCTCTTTCTCTCTCTCTCCCTCTTACTCTTTCGCTGTTTCGCGAGGTTATCGGTCATCGAGATGGAGGCCGTGGCGAAGCATTCATCAAGTGGCAAGTTAAGTCTGGTGCCAACTCAATTAACGACGTGCGTAAGTCTCGTCGTACTGTTGGGATAATGTTGCGCATGCTTCTGCGCGCGCGACTTTGAGACGATGAATGGTCGCGCGGCCCATATAATGTACAGTGCTTGTAAAGCTTCGTATACGTATATCTGTATATATCGTGTTGTGCGTGGCAATAATTCCAAGCGCGCGAGCTCGGTTGCGGATGAAACGAGCGAACGTATGAGACGGAAACGCGAAATTTTACATCGACCGAGTCATTCCGCGACGAGCGAGATTCGAATGAGTTCGCGCTGGCGCGAAGTGAAGGGTGCGTATGTTTTTCCCCCTATCGCCGTTTGAGATTCACGCCGCGGAGAAGTATCCTTCGTTTTAATGCGATACCACCGAGTGTAGCAAATGTTTCATTGATACTCGGGAATTTGTTTTTTCCTCTCTTTCTCGTTCACGACCTTTTTTTTCCTGTTTCGTTCATCATCAACTCGACGATTTCGTTCAAAGACGGAATATTTAATTCTCCACGATACGAGAGAGAGAGAGAGAGAGAGGGAAAGAGCTTTTGCAAGCTATAAAAAGCCTCTCGCATCTTGGCGCCAGTTGATGAAACGTGCGATGTGTGTGTTTGCGCTGCTGCAAATGTTCTTGCGCGGACTCTCACAGCAATTATGGGCGAGAATGGTGTAAAGGATGAGATATATGAGTCGAGATGTCTGTTGCTTCTGCATGTTCTCTCTCTCTCTCTCTCTCTCTCTCTCTCTTTATTCGTTTTCGCTTTTCGTCCGTATTCTCTATCGTGTACACGCTGATGAGATGCTGGAAAGAAAGTATTTGACGCGAAATATGCCCAACCGCAGATGCGAGGAGTTAAACGCCCGTCTTTCTCTCTCTCTCTCTCTCTTCATCAAGAACTCGCAGCAACCTTGAATAATTTCGCTCAGTCCTCGAAAAACGCACATTCTCGTCCCCTCATCAATTTTTATCACGTCGTTTAATAATGTTTTGACGACGATTTTAAGTATCTTCGGGACAATTCGTTATTTCCAAGATTAGATTTTTTATGGACAACGTTGGACCCTCGAGCGATCGCTAAGAATTGTGAATAATTGCAAACGATCGTTTAACTTTATTTCGTATCATTTTCAAATCGTTCAATAAAACATCCCGCCAATTTTAAAATCGAGCGAAAATGACGATGTATTTTTCATCTTTTTATCTCTGACCTCACTCCACCCCCTCCTTACAACTTGCTCCTCTTCCTCGTTGCTTTAAGAAAGTCAACGACACACAAGATGCATTTCACCGTGAGTTAAATATAGACCCGGCGCAAACGCCAAGTTTATCTTTATTGAGGTTTATGCGAGAGGTTCAAACGTGGTGGCCTGACAATGCCCTCACTCGTTCGGATCTCTCTTCGGCCGCTTTAGCTCTCGGGCTCTCACCAGAGCGCGATCTTTTACGACGCGAGATCGTTGCGCTCTCGTACGCGCGCTCGTATAATACACCGACGACGACGACGACGACGAAGAGTCTCGCGGATCATCGTCGTCGTCCTCTTCGTCGTCTATACGAACTAACCACATATATAATGGCACGCCTTCCGCAACAAGAGAACAGATTACGATTGTTCAACATGTCGCAGACCTCGGGCATGTGCTCTTCTACGCTCGTTCGCTCGTATTATGTTTCGTTTCATACGGCGAACGGACATTTTATTTTTATCCCGAATCAGTAATATCACGCTGCATTGTATAATAACGCGCTAAATCACGCAGTGTATACGACTATACCGATATCCTATCACGCACAACGGTATGCAGTTGACTCGGTATTAAAAATACTAAAACCCTTCGTTCCCAAACGAAACTCGATTGAAAACATAATAAGCCTGGAAGTCAATAAAAGATAGTTAGCCTGAATCGAAACTAAGTTCGTAACTTAGATAATTCGTCTTTGAAATAAAGTTAATTAAGATTAATTTTAAAGACGTAGAATTACTTTTCAATTAAACAATTTATATTTTTCCGTACAACAAAAGGTTGGATGTAAACTCACGATCGACTTGTTTAAAAAAAAAAACAAATATTGTTACGAGAGTGGGGGAAAATGGAGATTTTCTCGTCCCACTGTTTCACAATGGCCCGGTCTCTCCCATGCGCACTTTATGTTACAAGAGAGTTGCATTTATGTGCATACGTTCCGCGTACACGCTCTGTCGGGAGCCCGAGATGACGTTTCCAAGGTGAAATATACGTTGCAGTTGGTTGTTCTATATATATATGTATATATGTAAACCGTATCGTTCAACACAAGCATGGATTTAATGCGCGCGTTATAATATAGCGGCTGAAAGGCTACTTCGATTCGCACGATCAGCACCGGTTCGCACACTTACTATCGCATTGTTCTCCGCTGTGGCCAACAACCGACGCCAATAAAAGCACAACAAATTTACCAATAAAACGCACGTGTTTGTTATAAATTACCGTCATCAGATCGTACATCGTCCAAACACCCGATGGTTTCGCTCGGCGTTTACATATTTTTCTTACTTTCCATATCTTTTTCAATTTATTTATTTTTTATTTCATTGTTTTTCTTTTTTACTATTATAACGTCTTTACGTTTGTCTCCCTCCCCCTTTTAAATCTCCGTAAGCTCGATCGGCTCGTTCTTAGCCGATACTCGATGAAGTCCCGTCACTTTCATCTCGTAGCAACTCGGCCACAAAAGTGCGCGAGTATGCAACGTCGGTGTACACACGCGCCGCGCCGATGATACGAGCGGTACGCCGCGCTGATGGCACGCGGAGAGTTATAATTTGCTTCGCGAACGCAGTGAAATAGATTCGCTATCGAGATTATTAATCTATCGAGTATCGCGGCTTGCGAACGTTCACCGAACCATCTCGCGTCATGCACAAGCCTGGACGTTTCGAGCGAAGCATCGTTGCGCGGATAGGAGTTTGGTAAGAAATAAAAATGATAAAAGAGGAGAAGAAAACAAGCAAAATAAAAAAAAAGAAAGTAAAAAATTGAAACACGAAACAAAATGCTAACACGAGAGTAATCCTCTCTTGGCCTCGAACCGGCTTCTCGTACCTACGACACGAAGGAACGTGGAGAACAAAAAACGTGGAATATTTTCCACGTTCGATCGAGAGCCGCATCAGGAATAATTGAAGCGAGGCGTATGCATGTAAATTCGTGAAACGATATTGCGCTCGGCTGGTGCGATGTGGAAATAAGTTATTTCGAGATAACGAGAGAGAAAGAGAGAGAGAGAGAGTAAAGGAGGGTGGGATGCTGGCTCTCTTCTAGTTGCCTGCATCTTGTTCCCGTCCCTGCGTATAACGCGCATCCCCAGTGAAATTCCCGACCTTGAAGACCCGAAGAGAGAGAGAGAGAGAGAGAGAGAGCCGCGTGTTTTCATGTGCGAACAGAAACGAGCTCGCGTCTCTCATCCCCGAACAGAAGACCTAAGTGACGCGTCGAGTGACGTTTCATTAACACTCGGGCGATGCGCGTGTGTGTCCGCCGGTTATATCTTTTGCGTCGCGCGCTAGACGATACGGTCCATCCACGTATTCGCATTTACCGTCTTCTCTCTCTCTCTCTCCGTCTCTTTCTATACAAGTTCCACTTTGGAAAGAGGGGATGAGAATGTGTATGCGTATAATGAAGAAGGAATGTCTACCTATACCGCGGTAACGAGGAGAGGACGCACTCTCGATCTCTGACGGTCGCGTAGTTGACTGAACAGGGGAGAAGGACGTGCTCAATGAGTCTGGACGCGCGGTGGCCTCAAGGGGCCAATGTTCTCTCCGTCGCCACGCAGACTCGCGAAGCCGCGCGATTGCACGAAAGCTACGAAGACGCGTGTGCTTTAGCAACAACGATCGGCGAGTCTCCTTCGATGCTTGAATATTTATTTTATAATCGTGCGATTTTTACAACGAGAAAGAATAATCGATTACGTTATCGATACGTCGTCTTAGAGAAACGATCTATCGACCAGTTGATATAGGATCGACGATCTATCGGATCGTACGATTAATTATTTCGAAGAACCGATCGATCGATTGGCTCGGTATAACAGTTGTTTCTTTTTTCCTCGACTTGGACGATCCTTTCATATTCAACCGATCTTTCTTAGTCGATATCGAAATACAATGTCGGATTATTTTGTATCGGTAGGGACAATTCAGCAAGGAAGATGGGAGTCGCGGTGGGAAAGTCTCATTGACTGTCCGACGAGTGGACAGCGGGAGGCTCAATGACAGCGGGACGTGTAGTCTATCGGGACGAGTCTATTAAATCGGCAAAAGCCACATGAGACGGCAATACGCAGCACCTCTTCCTCATCCTTGTCCTCAACCACCCTTCTACTTCTTTCCTCCTCCTCATCCTCCTCCTCCTCCTCCTCTGTCTTCTTTTCTTCTTCTCCTTCTTGGCTATATTACCATTCCGCGTCGTAAGTTATCTACGGTGACAGCGCATGCGCATAGAAGTGTCTTTCTTTGTGATACCTTCTGACTTGTTCTTGGCGTCGACTTCTTCTTCTCTCGACTTCTTCCCTAGTTTCTGTACGTTCAACGTTTCTCCCTGAACCGATCGTGTTCGACGCAGGGATATACACAATGTGTATATCTATATATATGCTGCAACAGGCTTTCCTTACCGATAGGGAAAGATTCTAGGACGAAGAAAACCTAGGTACATGTTCCTCGTGTCTATGCGTTCCTATCGAACCGTACGCGAATAGACGCCTCTATAAAGGCCTCGCAGAAGGGACAAGAAGCGATAGCTGTTAATGAGAACGATGTGGGATCGGACGAGAAGCTAAACATTTTTTTAAGAATTCCGATTTTATATCGAGTCCTTCAAGGCCAATTGGACGATCGTTTTATGGGTGCGAAATGAAATATTAATTAACAGCTATCAAGCTCACTTGTGTACAAAAACGGATCATGGATTTTTCATTCTTCTGTAAAGAGTATGCTTTTACAAATCCTATTAGACGAGTATTTACTTCTTTTTAGTTATATTTTCATATGTTAATTCGTAAGACACTTCTGTCAAATTTGTTATTTCGAAAAACTATCATACCTTGCATTTAAATAATCGAAATCCTTTCTCGACCCGACGTCGTTTTTATTTTCTTAAGCAATCAAAGATCCAACGTTACTTGCCTCCTGCCTAGAAACCATCACGAGGGAATTTCCACTGGGTTATTCTCTCGTAACGCTTCAATCGTTGCTCGGTTTCTCGTCGTTCACTCCCGTTTTAAGAGAGTAAGACGTATATACTCGTATCCCATAATAATATATATCTATACATATTTAACCACCGGACTGTAAATCAAGATGGGATTTTACGTAATGGACAACCGCAGCTACATCTTAATTAGGAAAAAATAAAAATAGTCTCGCGCGAGCCCGGCAACGAGCATCCGTTTCTACAGATCCCGGGTGGAGTTAAGGGGCGGCAGTTGCATTCTCATTAACGTCCCGCTGTGGCTCCTGAATACGCGCAAGAGTTCTCTCCCTCTCTTCCTCTCTCTTTATACACAGGCATATATATATATATATACACATCTCCATCGTTCTTTAACTTCGAGTGTGCATGTGCATCGCTCGCGCGTAGGGAGTCCCTCTCGCAGTTCTTCTGCAGAATTTTCAGAGCTTCTTCTTTGCTACGGACAGAGGGGCGCATCTCTCGACTCTTTCCCGCGACGCGGACTATTTATCTTAACCCCCACGGATTCGCGGAAGGTGCCTCGACGATCGTTACGAAGCTCTCGCTCTTAGGAGTAATTGATTCTTATAGGGACTATTTCTATATATATATATATATGTGTGTGTGTGTGTATAAAGAGATTTTTTAACGCGCATCTATATAGTCGCGTGTAAATGATACGCTCTCGGATAAATCGACTTTTGCCGTATACGATCGTTTCTCGTGTTAATTCGCTCGCAAAAATCTTCCACCTGTATCGAAACAGACTTATCCGCTGTACAGCGACTCGTCCGACCCGATATGGAGCTAAATATTATCGACCGATCTGTCATATTCTTAGGGGAATTAAATCGTTCGCGTCAGCATTTTAATTATCATCGGACCGTGAAATTTCATCGTTTCGATTAGAATTTAGACAGCGAGAGGAATGAAACTAACGTTTGAAAGAACGGTTCAATTTATTTCACACTATCGATTCAATTATCGAACGATATTTATGTTACGTGAGTGATTATCGACATACGACATTCCTTGATTTGTTGCCAGGGGAAAAAAATTTTCCGATTTATTTTTGGGGAATCGACCCTCGAAAAATCAACGTATAATTGGCACGAAGAAAACAAGTTTGTACAAACTCGATTACAGCAATTTTTAAACTTGTCCTTTTTAAAATTTCGTCGTTTCGATTGGAATTTAGACAGCGAGAGGAATGAGACTAACGTTTGAAAGAACGGTTCAATTTATTTCACACTATCGATTCAATTATCGAACGATATTTATGTTACGTGAGTGATTCTTGACATACGACATTCCTTGATTTATTGCCAGGGGCCAAAATTTTCCGATTTATTTTTGGGGAATCGACCCTCGAAAAATCAACGTATAATTGGCACGAAGAAAACAAGTTTGTACAAACTCGATAACAGCAATTTTTAAACTTGTCCCTTGCGATATTTCAATTCGATAACACGCGGAACTTTCGGAATAACTTCCTTCCGCGACAGTGAAAACGTAATCTCAATCAATTCCATAGAACTTGAATTACGATCGAACAAACGAGCTACGCGTTACATTATATACACAGAGATATAACCATTCCCGTTTTCGCTCATAAAATTATGATTACTAATATATTTAATTTTTTTTTTAATTTTTGTTTTCACATATTGCCCGATCTCTCCGATCAAGCACGTTCGAGTTTGAGTATACGTATAAATTATTGAAAGATATTTTATCGCGCTAAGCAGAGGAACCATTCGCGGGATTATTTCTCTCGCTGTTCATGCTCGTATAGCGCGTTGAACGACTCACTCCACGGGCAATGGACATGTATATGCGTATATTCATCTATATATATAGAAATATATGCAATAGACATCATATACCCACGGTGACATAATTAATGTCTCTACATCCTCGTAATTGCAGCTGGTCCGAGTTCGCGGAAAATTGATGATCTCTAACGCGGGTGTGCGCACTCGGCTATTTTCTTTTGCAATCGCAGTAACATCGAACTATATAACGTATATATACGATACTATACCACTACGAGCGCCTGTTAATTGCCATACGATTTACTCCCCTATTCCGGCAGCTTTATTATCGAACCTCTCCTCTCTCTCTTCCTCTTGATCTTTCTCCTTCATATACCTGGTCTCTATCTCTCCTCCTTCACATCCACCTCTCGTTCGTTCGGACGCTAAATTATCATAATATCTTGAACGAAAAATTGTTAATAATATAAATAAAAAAAAGCCGCGTCTATTTACATTAACACGTGGTAGCCGTCACCGCCATCTGGTCGTGTTTTATAACGAATGTTTCGAAGATTCATGCGACGTTAATTGGTCAGTGATGAATATCGTTATTAATAATCTCCTTGGTAAAATGACGTTGGATAAATAAAGAAGAAGAAACGTATAATGGTGAAAAATGCCATCGCGTAGCTAAACTGTCGGGGCTTGAAATTTCCCACAGTTCTTGTTCCACGTACGATCGTAGTTTCGATGAGGCTTCTTTTTAATTGAAAATACCCAACGTGCACGAAACGAGAATGCGGTTGATCGCACGTCGATCATTTTCCCCTCGTCCGTGTAATTACATAGCTCTCTCGCGTATTACGTTGACCAGAGGGCGCACGCGGTTGTACACACGTGTGTACGTGTCTATATACAGTGTGCATATATATATATACGCATATAAGGTACAACAGAGTAGAAAGTATGTAACGAGATGTGCGTGCCAGCCGCATGAAAAATTTATCTACGGTTTGTAGATATATTCGTTTGTAGATCATATTGGACATACGTAATTTATATGTAGACCATGGAATTATATAAACACGGTAATTGCTTCTTTTTTCTCATCATCGTGAAAAACACAATTTGTCTAAGTCGAACGTAATGAAAAATTCATTTTGTCAAATTGGCGAATTGAGCAATTAGAGGTTAAGCCGATCTCGTAATACCACACATTTTCTCTACCTGAAATTCGCACGAACCAGTACAAAATTGTTTCTGTAATTTATATAAATTGAATTTTGTTGTTTTTATTGAATTCTTTAAAGTTAATCGGGGAAAATGTTTAACGGTGTTAAATCGATGGTACGATCCGAGTTATTTTAGCACGTGGGTGGATGGAAAATTGTGAGGAATGAAGACATTACGAGATTAAATTTTATCGATAAGAAAAAAAAATTATCATCCCCCTCCTTCTTATCTCGGGATATCGGAACGAGGTCGACGACAAGACTACCGCGAGAAGTTGACCGATCGAGTCGACTCTGAGGTAATCGGGTATTTTAACGAGATAAATCACTCCGGCGTACGGCGCGAGCGCGTTATATTTTTCGCACGTGCATCGAGGCGTCGTTGCGCTCGGTGAACCGACCGAGTCCCTGCGCACCGGCGAAGAGTGGGACTTTCGATTTTCTCGCGGCGAAGCAATGCGTACCTTATAATAACCGCATATATATGCGGAGGAGATTTAAAAAGTACATAAAAGAGAAGAAAGGAAAAAAACGAGAATCGAAGAAAAAAAGAGATGGTAAAAAAAAAAGAAAAATTGGCGAGTCGAGATAAAGGCGACTGCACGTTACGAAGTTATGCGTGCAGCTCTCTTGCAGTCGGAGAGCCTCGGCGTTTCGACGATATAATAGAGCCGCGGTCAAGCGGGACCACTCCAGGCCTTCGTGGTCCACGCCATAAGCATTTTGACCTCTTCGACCCTTCGAATTTCGCATGCATTCCACCGATCGCGAATGCGGACGAGGCAACGAACGAAAATTGCGTCACACGCGATTCTTCGCGTGCACGAGGGGGGGGTAAGAAATAAAATAAAAATGACGAATCCCGAAAAAGATATTACGAATCTTCTTTCACCCCCTACGACGAGTCTCGACATTATAAATATTTCAGGCTGACGCTAAGTTCAATTATAACTTATCAATCGTGAAATTTAAAATCTCGACAGAAAATTACATTTTTCGTCACAAAATCGCAAAACGATGGAAGATTTGAGATTGTATAACGGGTTAAAAGAAGAATTTGAAAAATGAATAAATTCTTTTTTAATATTTGAAAGGATGGAGAAATTATGAAACAGTAATAAAATCGGATGAAATCGTTCATTTTTTAAGAATTCTTTTCCACGAATTGCTTTCTTCGAAATTATATTTCGCAAAATAAATTAGAAATTAGCGTCGAGAGAAAAAAAAATCCTGAAATAAAAGTTAATACGATGTTTCTTTATCGCGTCCTATTTTTAATGTTCGAAGTGCGAGGCGACTGTCAACGATTTGTATTACGTTAGGTCAGTGAGCAAGTAAGCTCATACGTAAGAGTCCCAAATCCGAAAGAGAGAGAGAAAGAGACCCGTTGTATAAAAATCCAATATATGGCGCCAACTTTGGCGCGAGACCGAATTCGCCGAAATCGAAAACCTCTCACTCCGCACTTTCTCGCACCTTTCTCGCGAGAAAAGAAAACGAAATAAAAATAATGAAAACAAAAAAGAAACAAACAAAAACAAAACAGAATACAAGTAGCCATAAAACGCTCGACGAGGGAGTGAGAGTGAGTGAAAATTTGGTTGTTCCTTGTTTTTTTTTTCACTTTTAGTCGAACGATTTTTTTTCACGCTGCTCCCGTTAAAGATTTTTTTTTTTAATATCCTGTTATGCCACGACGATTTATTAGGACACACATCTCATCTCTCCGCGCGAGTCTCGTACGTGTGAGGCCATAGTACTTTCGATTGCTCGCCGAGTACTTTCGTTTCGATCCGTCATGCCCGGATGCTCCAGCACGCAAGTATACACATACTCCACGTATGTGTATGCGTTTGAGTGGGACGTTTGCGTAACACTGGCAGAAGCAAAATGGTAAAATGAAAATAAAGTACGATAAAGGAGAAGAAGAAAGGGGAAAAAAACGTAACGCGAGATAAATGTGCGTACGTTCAGGTACGGTTACATTAAGAAATTGAATAGTCCGGTATTTACATCGGGAATAATGAAATTGAAAAATTAATGGACGTTTTAAACGGACGTGACTTTTTTCAACCGAGGAATTAATCCTGCGGAAGTTTAATTTTCTTTTTTTTATATACGTCTGTTCTCTGTCGATTCGTCACGACGTAATCTGTGAAACGACGCTGACTTAATGCGGATAAATAGTTGTTTTCGTTTTCGGAACTTCTCTCGCTTATACAATGACATTACGTAAAAAGTTGACGCGTCTATTTTTGAGATTTTTAAAATTGTAGAAGTAATTTAGTGTACAAAGAATCCGTTAATTTTAAGCTAAATCTGCGAAAATTATGTTTTTCAAAAAATTGTTGCACTTTCTACGCGTCAAAAAAGAAGCAGTGAATTTGAAGTGATTTAATTTGAATGATTTTTTCTTGTTTCTTTGTGTTTTATATATTTTGATTTACGTAAAAAGTTGACGCGTCTATTTTTGAGATTTTAAAAATTGTAGAAGTAATTTAGTGTAAAAAGAATTCGTTAATTTTAAGCTAAATCTTCGAAAATGATGTTTTTCAAAAAATTGTTGCACTTTCTACGCGTCAAAAAAGAAGCGGTGAATTTAAATTGATTTAATTTGAATGATTTTTTCTTGTTTCTTTGTGTTTTATATATTTTGATTTACGTAAAAAGTTGACGCGTCTATTTTTGAGATTTTGAAAATTGTAGAAGTAATTTAGTGTAAAAAGAATCCGTTAATTTTAATCTAAATCTTCGAAAATAATGTTTTTCAAAAAATTATTGCACTTTCGACGCGTCAAAAAAGAAGCGGTAAATTTGAATTGATTTAATTTGAATGATTTTTTCTTGTTTCCTTTGTGTTTCATATATTTTGATTTGAATAAAATTTTGCACCTCGCGGATTCGTTCGAGCACGGGAATAAACGGAACTCGAAATTGTTGCGCCGCCCGCAAACGCTTCCTGGTATTCGAGCGAAAGGGTTAGTTTACGGTGCTCGAAGCACAACGCCATAAAACGGATGAGCGAGTGAACCGAGAAGGAGGAAGAGGACGAAGAAGACGCGCAAGAAAATCGAACGTTGGGCAAACTTTACACACACAGGCCATCTTGCGCTTCGTACGGTTTTACCATAAAATCGACGAGCGACTTTGTTTTAGTATTATTGCATACATATATATATATATGCACACGTTTGGGTGTGTATGTTTATATATAACGTGATAAGCTCCATTCTCCGGGACATCTATTTTACGAGAAAGCTGTGCGCTCTTTTCAGCGATCAAAACGAGTTTTTGCATCGACGATCAAGAAGTCTCGCGCATTGTGTGGAATACCGATCCCGGTTCGGTAAAGTGCACGATTCTCACTTCCGCCAAGTCTCGCAGATGCGAAAAAAATTGCTACAACTATCAAAGATTCTTAAAGTTCAAAACAATATTATACATATCTTTATTATTAGCTATGAGAAATTTCCAGCTGTAACGAGAAATAAAACGAGCTGTTAGGATCATTGTCGTATCGCTTTAAAACGTTTTCTAGTTTGGAATTTGTACATTCTTCATTTTTGGTTGGCAAGCAAAACGGTATAAAAAATTATATATTCGATCAAATGATTTGAAGGAAAGTAAATATTAATTAATGAATAGAAATTGTGACAAATGCAAAAATTTTGTCAGGTTTTGCCTAAAATTTAATTCAGAGTTCTGAAACATAACGGGTTTGTAAATCGATCGGCCGATCGCTGCCGATTTGTAACAGTCCTAGTTGTAAACGTTATCGATTCGCGATGGAATTTCATCGAGGAATTCTCGAAAGACAATCGATATAATATTTTCTCGTCAACGACGAAAGATATCTTTAGCTACCGGCGATACGAGAGAACGAGGGCGAAAGACGGATAGGAAGAAGAGGAATCGGTTGGCGTCCGGTACGAGATCGTTGAAAAATAATGTCCCGGGTTGACGATTCGGCGTTTCTCGTTCGTGCTCGAGGGAGAAAAATGCCCGAAGCGTGGATGACTGTCGATTCATCACGAGAGATTTTCGAGCGTCGATGCCGTCAGGGATCGCCACGTATCTCGCTACCGATATGCCACGAGGGATTCACGCTGTGAGATTAATTGTCCCAGAAGTTACTCGACGTGTTAGAGAGCGTGAGTGGAACATTTTTTTCTTAACTCGCTACGACGAAGGAAAAAAATTATCTCGACTTCTCGAAACATGATTAATTAAAACTTTCGCACCACGTCCACGTTTGACGCGGTAAAAATAAATATAAAAGCAAATGGAAGAATCCATTAACGCGATACTAATTATAATCAACGTTCTCGAAGAATCATCCAATTATTTAACCTCTTTTTTTCTTGAAACTAAATTAAGTTTCACCGCTTTGTAAAAATTTGTTAAAAAGCCAACTTCGTAACGATCCGAGATTTAACAATTTTGTAAAAAGCGCACGTCGTTTGTTCGTTTCGAGTCGATCGATGGATACAAAAATTTGTCGTCGATGGTCGAGACGTTAGCCGTTTAAATTGCGAATAACCGCACGGGCGTTGTCAACATGAAATATTGTCAAAATTGTCAAAATTGTTCGCGTGATTAGACGAATCGATCGGGACGATGCTGGAATGAATCCTACGATGACAATGGCGGATTTAACGTTGGCCGGCGAGCCTAATAATGTCTCAGCTGGAAGCACCGCGTGTCTCGAACGTTTGCAGAGTGAGGTGAGATTATCGTCAAATGACTCACCGGGAGATGGATAGAAACCTTGAAATATCGGCGTAATTTTTATCATATTGGAAAAAAAAATCGATCGTTCGACCGCCAGGCACTGAACTGCCTAAATGCTTTACCGAGCAAAGTGATGGAACTGAATAATCTGATGGAGAGTTACATGCCGGCTTCGATCGAATCATCCCCGGACACCGTCAGTCTTATCGACGCGAGTCGACGACTGACAAGATCAAAATCCATGACCTCCACAATTCGGGAATACGGACTCACCTCGAATTCGGACGTTGATGGTAAATAAACGATAATTTATCGACGATCGATTATTTTTATCAAAAAGACTGGACAATCGTTGATGACGAATTTTCTTCCATCTTTTTTTTTCATTTCGTAAACAATGAAACGAATCGCAGATACGTACACTCATTGTCGAGTGGATCTGGGCTCGGTCACGAGTTACTATTCCCTCGGGACTTGCGGTCGTGGACACACGCGTCACGGTATCTGCAAGCGACGATATTACAGACTGCGAGGTCTGAAGGGTTCTACAATACGTCGAAGACCAGGTCCTCTCGGTCAGTTGCTCGTATTTATCGCGAATAAATTAGCGATATGCACGAGAGCGATGATCATAGCTCCTTCCTGGTACATCATAGATCGAATAATTTCTAGGCTTTTCCAGAGGTAAGAAAAACAAAAAAACAAATGCACTTTTTAATTGGTCAAAAATAAAATGTAAAAAAGAAACAAACATTTCTTAAGCAGAAGACAACTGAAACATGCGCAGTGTGGGCCGTCTACGGATTGGAGGAATTCAGTTTCGCACCGCGAAACATCGTTTAAGGAGGACAATTCGAAGCTCGGGAATTTTATCAGCACGATGAGACCCGCCGCGGTTCAGCTGATCGCTGATACAACGACGGTAAACAATTTTTATTATTTAACGTAATTAAATGTTTCGCGACGACAAGCTCGAACGGAATGTCCCATACATATGTTTAATAAATGTACGAGACATTCCACGTCCAACCGAGCGATTTCAATGAATTTTTTTATAACACTGCATCAGGATGATCGCCTCGTATCTCGATGTGAAATGTAAATGCCCAACGGTGCACGCGTAATATCGAGAAAAGACGCGAGAACGAGATATTATGAGGGATAAAAAGAAATCGTTCGAAACTTGTTTCTCTGCACCTTCTCTCGAATGCGCGAACACGTGGTATACAACTTTTCCGCGTATCGAATAACGAATATTTTCTATATATTCGTATATAAGTATGTGTTTGTGTACGTGTGATAACGGGTAACGAGAGGATCAACGGCGTTGGCTTTTTTTTTTAATTTCAATACAGTTGAAACGATGGCTCCAAGCAGTCGCCCTGACCGCCAAGCCACCGTCCGCCGAGCTCGTCAACGCGACACGAACCACCGAGACCATCGATTGCTGGGCCTACGAGCTCTTCTTTCATCTCCGGTATCTACAGATCAACCGCGCTCGAACTGTCGACAAGGTAATTAACGAGTCGCGTGTCCACTTGAAATATATTATTATCCAGGAATTTGTGAGATAACAATAATAATAACAATAATAGTACAAATTTAGTTTTATCAGGAAATGAAATAATTATCACGAAATGAAAATATTGTTTTAGTTAATAGCTAAAATATTATTTTTATCTAGAAATTTTTTCAATAATAATAATAATAATAATAATGACAATTTAATTTTATCCAAAAATGCAATAATTGTCACGAAAGAATGATATTGTTTTAATTAGTAGCTAAAATATTATTTTTATCTAAACATTTTTTCAATAATAATAGTAATAATAATACCAATTTAATTTTATCCAAAAATGCTACAATTGTCACGAAAGAATGATATTGTTTTAATTAGTAGCTAAAATATTACTTTCATCTAAAATTTTTTCAATAATAATAATAATAATAACAATTTAATTTTATCCAAAAATGCCATAATTGTCACGAAAGAAGGATATTGTTTTAATTAATAGCTAAAATATTATTTTTATCTAGGAATTTTTGCAACAATATTAATAATAATGGGAATTTAATTTTATGAAAACATGGAAATAATTGTTAAGAAATAAAAATATTGTTTTAATTAATATTTCAAGATGTCAGCCGTCGATCTCGCCTCGAACGTCGACGACGACGCGACTCATATAAATCTCTGGCATCGTTTGGTCCAGCTTCGCGACAACTACATAATTCTCTATGAGAGCCTTCACGACGAGCCCAAGATTCACGATACGATGCCACCGAAGTAAAATAATCACGAGTTTTAATTCCTCGCCAGTATCGATAAATCATATCATAAAACGAAGAAAAAAAAGACAACAACAAGAAGAAAAGTTTGTATCGATGTTATCGCGACAATTCATATTTCTCATTGATCATATCGCGGAATTGCGTACAGCAATAAAGGAATCGAACTTTAAATCTGCTAACTAGTTTTGTATATTTATATATATTATTTCGCTTTCTATCGTCGCTTCTGGCACCCAGCGATATTGTACGCCGTGACTTTCTTATCTTCCTCTCTCTCTCTCTCTCTCTCTCTCTCTCTCTCTCTCTCTCTCTCTCTCTCTCTCTCTCTTTCTCTCTCTATCTATCTATCCATACGTTCCTATATCTATATTCGCAACTCTCACGGAACGAAGCAAGAGCAAAGTGAACGCGAGCGCGGGAGGAGGTCCGCCGATTTAAAATCTTACCTGTCTCGGTCCCTCTCGAAGAGTTAAGTAGAGATATTTCGACACGACCTAGCCAACACACCGGAGAGCAAACCTATCCGACACAACTGACACGGAGCGCACGCCATTGTTGGCGTATAACATTTATAAGTCAGGCCAATCGTGCCGGGTGAAGGTATATCGGCGTTCGAGGCCCGCAGGAAAGTCGACGCTTACGATGGTCCGACATACGTTGGTACACGGCCTCTCTATCTCACAAGATACTCTCTCGCATCCATTCGAATCGACCGATCACTGAATTATCTCTTCTACGAGTCGTATACGACCTTCCGGCGAAAAATCGATCGTGATCGATCACTCGTTAACGATGAGTATTTCTTGTTTTCTTTTCTTTTTAATCGAACGTGATCGAATCGTCCCACGAGTTTTCCCATTCCTTTTTTGTTTGTTTTCAATCAGTAAAGTCGAGAGGAATTTTTTTCGTATTAGTTACGAGCGTTAGAAAATATTGTTACGACCGTGAGCGTGATACGATAAATAATTGATATCGATATCGATGAAAGATCGATTTTATTCAGCGACGTGGTTGAAATATTTGTTTATTGAATTAAACGAAGAGAAATAGTTGTTCGACGTGACGATGATGATCGATTGGGAAATAATTCGAATATACGTGTGGTTGAGAAGAAAATCATCTTTTTTTTTCTATCACGATCTACGAAATTGAATGAAATATCGCACGTTCTCGTGGCAGATTGAATAATGCATTAAATTTTCGATCGTTCTGAAATTGTGTTTTACGATTGAATTATTACACCCGTTATGCCCGTGGCTTTAGGTTGTGATCTTTCGTGAGTCGACTCTTAGGTAAGACAGTCCGACGTAAAATAGACGAGTTTTCGTCAGATTTTTCTATTCGCGTTTGTTTCCTACACGAGAGGACGAGGCGCCTCCACACCCACGATATTAAAAGGCAAAACGTGTGTGCTTACCCGCCGATTCTTGCTGGGCTCTCATGCAACCGCCCGAAGGTTCGTCACGACGGAACCGAGTTTGCCATAAGCAAGAACAAAACGGGCACCAAGAGTCAGATGCACAGTGGTCGACTACCTATATACGCCTATATGGGACGTATCGATCCAAATTGTCAGTCAAATAGAAAATTTTGTTACAAATTTTGTATTCGATCGATACAAACTTTACATGCATAGAGATTGATTTATACATTTATTTCAACGATCTCCGATCGATAATGATTTTGGTGAAAAATCGTGGGAAATAGACTTATAATAATTTAATTATATAATAATATAATTATATTACAATATATTATATTAATGTTATATATTATTATTATATAGATAATATATTTATATTACAATATATTATATTAATGTTATATATTATTATTATATAGATAATATAATTATATTACAATATATTATATTAATACTATATATTATTATTATATCAATATTATATATTATTATTATAATAGTAATATAGTTATATTATATTATATATTATATATTATATATTATATATTAATATAACAATATAATAACAGAATATAAAAAAATGTTAAGAAATTCTAAAAATCTTATATTTAAAAAAATTTGCAATTCGCACTTTAAGACGCATCTCAAATATTTCGATATTCAAAGCATAATTTTAATTTTATTGAAATAATAAATTTTTATTTATTCGGACTGTGCAGTTATGTATATTATTTTTTCAAGATTTATCGTTACATAGCTAGTATCAAAAATAAATTGGCAAAAAAGCTTAATGTTTTTTGAACTCGCAAGACCCTAGTACTTTTAGAATAGAACGCCCCGTATATGTGGAGAAGCCATAGGGTGGCTCTTTCGCACGGAACAATATACATCTATATCCCTATAGACGATGAGAAAGTCAATGTTACCTTTGCAACGGAACCACGACGACTATTACAAACGAAGAACTATGAGAGAAAGAGAGAAGAAGCCCACACACGACGACATAATCGGCAAACGTGTATAATAATAACACCGAACGGCAATCCATTATATCCACGTCTCATTGTCATAGAACGAGAGAAAGAGAGAAAAGTCTCGCGAGTCGACCAACGACAACGAGGTAAGGAGCAAGCCACTGTTGCTACTCACGACGACGTTATCCACCGTTCTCGTGTAATCACATACATACAAACGAGGCACGCGCGATTATAATATTATTATCCGTCGCGTTTCACGAAAATATATTATTCCTCTAATCCCCCCCACTCTCGTTCTCATCCAATCGTCGCCGGAGAACATTTTACTGCCACATGAACACTTATTAAATTTGTATAATTTACAGCATCCATAAATTATCTTATTACTTATTATTATTTTTCACATTTCTTTATTTTTTTTGTAACATTACTTATCGAGCAAAAAAGCAATATACCTGAAATAAAATTAATTTTTTTTTCTTACATTAACGCACATCGCGACGAATCTGTGATAAATGTTATCTCGAATTAGACGCGGATTTGTCGAATAATAAATTAATACGAGTTTATCGAAAATTAAAGAATTCAATTTATTAAAGAAAAAGAAGAAGAGAAGAAAAACAAAAACAAAGATACGTAATATCGCGTGTTAAAACTCGCAAGATTTTCCCTAACGGAAATTTCTTTCGGAGTTATGAGACCAGGGGTCAAGCCGCATACGCGAAGAAATATTTTCAACGAACTGCGCAGTTACACTTTTGTGAGTGGGAAAACTCGTCGAGAGTTCGAGACTGTGTCCGACGGTTAATTGTGCGATTGGAAGTTTCACCGCTCCGTAGTAAACAAGGAAGAGACTACGTTCGTTATTTAGTGATTTTTACATATAATAAGCATAAGCTTCGTCTCGACGACTCGTATAGTCCGTGCTTAAAGATACGTAATCGCTCCCTCGGACGTATAGGCTAGGTACGTTTATTTCCGTTATCGCGGATGCTGAATCACTTTTCACGTGCTTGTAATTTATATATAAATAAAACATTTACTCTTTATACAAATACATATATACATATATATATATTGCGGTATGTGTGACATCGAGCGCAAAGAGCTCGTGTAATCCTCCGTATTATCGCGATCTCGAAGCCACTCGTCGCGCCACACGCAGCAGCAACAGCACACACACACACATACGCGTATATACGCAGATACCTAGGTACCCGATGATTTATGACGAGCGAAATCCATCGGTAATCCACGGATATAAATTACGGCGACACATTCTCGCGTCTCTTAGCGCCCGCGCTTGCCTCTGTACTGTTTTAGCAAGGATTCCTCTTCGCCCCTCCGCATATCTCTTTGTTTCTCTCGCAAAGCTGCTCCCTGAAAGCTTCGTGTCGTTTTACATCGTTCTATTTCCGACCGTTGTTTCTACTCTCGAGAGCATTTAAGAATGGGGAAAAGATTCTAATCTTTCGAAAGAATTTGAAATGTTTGCATAAATTTGATTTGTATCGTTATAAAAATGAAATATTATTTAAATTTGTTTATAAAGATTAGGTATATTATTTTTTTGGAGATAAAATTGAGAATGGATGATTTGTTGGAGAGAAAGGTGATTTTTGTAACGAGGGATTGACTTATGGGAGATTCGACTGTATAAATCGTGGTCACGGCTCCGTGACAATGAATTCTGGATTTAATTAAATAACCGAAGGCGATGATGAGGGTGATGAGTTTGATCGATGGTCTTCGTAGAATCGAAGCTCGGGGCGTGAAATGATCACACTTTTCTCTCGAGGGGAAAGAGATTTTCGATATAGCGTGGCTTTCATTGCTTCAAACTCGTGTATAGTTACACGGTCCTTTGAACCAGTGCTGTCTTATAGAGTTTATACGTGTGTGTGTGTGTGGGTGTGTGTGTATGGAGGTGTGGGTGTGTGTGTGTGTATGTAAGAGCGTTAAACGAGTCTCGACCCCAACTAACCTACGATCTTAGCTGATAGTTAATCGCGAGTTAAGAAAAAGACAGAGAAAGGGAAGAGAGACGGGAAAATAGAAAGAAAGAGAGAACGAGAGAGAGAATATCCTTGCCAATATAAAATCCACAGACACAACGAAAAATAAAAATCTCCATCCTCGTCTCGCTCTCGACAGAGTCAATGGAACAAAATTTCTTCCTTCTCTCTTTTCCATCTCTCCTATCGTGCGAAAGAACGGTAGTCACGACTCTGATTACCAAGAGACGAGGTGAGCCGAAGTACAAAGGAGTCGGAGCCGAAGTGAGGGGGAAAGAGAAAGAGGAAGAGCGAGTGAGAGAGAGAGGGACGTCTCTTACGAACACTTTAACACGTGAGGGTGTTTATGTGTGTACAAGGTAAATTGGCAAGAAGGAAAACGAACTAAGAAATATGAGGAAGCGAGCGAGAGAGAGATTGCGTGAGCCCTCAAGTGGGGAGTACACGAAACGCGATAATGACGCTTAAACCGGCACGAGAGTAAATCATAATTAGATCCGTTCGAGTGCCCTCGAGAATGAGAGAGAAAGATCCGATCAAACGACACACACGCCACTTATCAGTCGCGTTAGAGAACAGTGGTAGTTAGGATCGTGGAGGGAGAACGGGGGCGAACAAAATTCCTCGGTAATAATGGCCTACGTGTGAAACAAAAGTCTCTATCTTTTCACTTGTGCACTTATCCGCGCGAGCTAACGTGTCGATACAGTCGCGGTTGCATTATCTCGCCCACCGCGGCGCCAATAACGATATACACAGTGTCCAATTTATCATCGTGCGATTTTCATTTATTTTTGTAACACAATTTTTCTCTCATATTCGTTCTGTATTACTTTTGTTCTGTCATTTTCACGAAGAATTTTGTTTTGTTATTTTATGGATAAAAAATTATACGTGCCCTTATCTTCGAAAAACAATTTTTTTCTTCTTCTTTTGTCTTCTTTTCAGGTCAAATATTAACGACCTTGACAATTTATCAGTGACTCCACCTGTAAGATTGAAGGTCTTGAGATTTTTAGACGTATGGAGGGAACAAAAATAATAGTTGGGGCGAAAATATTGAAATTTGAACGTCCTGTATACGAGAAGAAACGTCAAAGTCTTATATCGCGCCTATTATTACGATCGAGGAGTTTACGAAAGGTTATATGTACCTATCTGTGTGCTAACGAGAGATCGAACAACCCGGTGACACACTTCCGACGTTCAACTCCCGTGATATTCCACGGTCTGTATTATTTCAATGCTGTATTATTTTCTTCGTCCCTCTATCTCTGTCTTCGCTATAGATATAAAATACATCGTACATTTTTCCATCTCGCTTATAGCTCGACTTCTATCGAATGGATTGCGATGCAGTTTTCACTGTCGCGCACAGCATTTAGATATTGCGGAAGGTTTTAGTATAAGAAACATTATGATAAGTGCTAAAGTAACGGTGCTATGGTGATATTTATATGGTGTGTCGTAAAACGCGAGGGCACGAGAACGCTATTGGCTCAATAGGGACGTTGCGCGTGGTGGGGGAAGCTGCGCGCGCAGACGCTCTGTGCTAGTTTGGAGGGGGAAGCGACGCGTTCTACGACAGGGAGGTGACCGCGCAGTTGATACACTGCGCATGCTTCCGAATTCAACGTATCAACAACGTCACACTTTAAAAATGGCCTAAGTAAACTTTATACGTTTCTTATTTCCTCTTACCGCAATGTGTTGCTTTTTCAAGAGACAAATCCAAGACAACGTGGTATATGAAGAAGCGCCTGTCGTCATATGAATATTTCAGCAGTAACGGCTGGTTGGATTAGCCTGAAACCGAGGCTGGATCTGGGTCAAGCCTTGGGCCACGCGACAAATAAAATTTGTATTTTTTTTATACTTTTGCATAATTGTTTTCTCCCTTTTTTTAGTTTTTGCTTGTACAGCGAGACCTCGCAATCTACGAGAGTTGCGCGTGTAAACGTGTATTGTAAATATACGATAGTACCCTACGATGCAGCTATTGCTATTGCGGTGTTTCGAGAGCGTGTGGGACGATGACGAAAGTCCGTAATCGATGTCCCATATAAAGCTGTGCAGGTACGCACAAAGTAACGTAACATCTAAGAGCAATGGAGCAGACGACCTTGACTCGTGTTGCCTCATCGAACTACTTTTCCTTCTGCTTCAACGACGTAGATAAGTAAATAAAAAAAAACGAAAAGTTTGGCTTATAACAGCTGCGACGAGAGTCGATGACTAGAAAAAATGAAGAAATCGGCTTAATCGTGACAAATCATACTTAAACGTATCAGAAAAAATGGAATAAAAAAATCAATGGTAATTATAATAATCGACACTAATTGAGATTACTCGCTTTTTTCTTGGTAAAAAAAAATCGTTGAAATTGAACGAAAATTTGTCGAATAAAAATCGATTTTTTCAGTTATTTTCTGCTATTTTCAATATTTTTTGTTTTGTTTTTTCTCCAAAGTAGATATTCTCGATTGCAAAGCCCACGGGGCTTTCGAAGTAGCCCTTGGCCTATCGTTCACCTCCCGAGTCGTGAGTCTCTCGCCTCTCACGCGTATACAACGAATTCCAAACGCAAATGCAAGCGAGAGTTGATTCCATTCTTGAATTTACGACTGAAAAATTGTCTGGAAATGTGTGGAAAAAATCATTTCTCGCGCGTATTATTACTATACGCCGAGTGTAGAGATCCGACGCGAAGGAAAGAGCGAGAGTGAGCAAAGAACCAATTGAAGAAGAGTCGAAGATAAATCTCGAGACTCGATTTCACGCGGGAGAAAGACGTGCGGCACGCCCCGTGAACGAGACGCGACGTCCTTCGCTCCGAGAAATATTCCTGCGCACTTTATTTTCTCATTACGAAGGATTCCACTTCGCGTCCTTCGTACTTTTCTCCATTCCCGACCAAACAAAAGAAAACAAATGTATTCGCGCTCGTCCACAAATTATTTTTCAAAACAACATTCTTTATCCTCGAGCCAACGATTAAAAAAAAATTGACGCCATTCGAAATACGAAAAAAACAAAAATAAACTGTACAAAATTTCATAATCGATAATAATAGTCGTAACCGTTATTTCGCAATTTCCCAATTTTTGAATCAAAAATAATGATAGAAAAGTTCAAGGCTCGTTAAAAAATCCTCGACCTTATGAAACTTCCGTTCCACCTCAGAAGAAAAATAAGCCGGTCGTCCATTAAAAATCGGTGTAAACACAAAATCATTATGTCGAATACGTGCAAAGAGCGATGTCTAAAAGTCACGGAAAGTGCGAGATTTCGAAATCTTGCACGGTGAATGACGGCTTCGTCAAAGAGTCGGAATTTTGGTCCAAACGCGGTCAAATTATTACGAGCTCGAGCGTTGGGAAGTTTATAGCGCCGTATAACAAATGCTTTTAGGCGTTAAAGATCGTTTCGACTAATATTTTTACACGTTTTTTTATTTATTTATTATCTCTTTCTTATTTTTATTTTTGCCTACCCGAGTGCCCTCCGGCACTGGTTTTCCACTACGTCGGATTATCGGAGTCGGATATCTCGTAAAAGCCGTTCGAGGAGGGTGGTGCAACAACAACAATGGCAAAAAGAGAGAGAAAGAGATAGAGATTGTGCTCGGTAAGTGCTGTCGGGCACATCGACGTTCGCCACCCGCCCCCTGCTGTATTTTTTACACAACTACACGTCCTTTTTTCTCTCTTTGTATACGCGCGTATACGAGCGAACCTTCGTCAGATCGCTAGAAAGGTAATATAATTTTATAATAATCGTCGCGCGACGCTGTACAAATGCGACCAAGGACTTCGTGGTCCACCGATGCTAATCAAATGAAACCATCTATACAGATATATGTGTCAATGTGTGGAGGATCGACCGTACATAATATGGGTGTGTTCTACTCTCCGTGAAAGAGAGAGGGAAAATGGTGTCTGTAGTATAAGTGCGTGTGTGTGTGAGAGAGAGTCGAGAGTTCAGCATGCCCCCGGGAACAATGTGACATTATGTGGTGAACGATTGCGCCCGCGATCTCTGGACGAGCTGGCCATTGTCGTGAAACTTGTGTCGCGCTAATAATGCGGCCACTTCATTTTTACACACCGCGCTCCATCCTCTCTACGTTTCTTTGTGCTACACGAAACATTATTCATCCGATCGCAATACTTTTTTCATCGTCGATCAATATTCATCCGCTTTATCGTAGACAAATTTGACAATTCATCGATGAAAGTTTGAATGAAAACGTCATTTTTCTTATCGACTCAATAATAAAAATGGAAGAAATTTAATTCTCGATCGACAAGAATTGTCTTAAATTGTTTATTTTACATAATCGACTTAACGAATCGCTGAGAGAAGTTCACAAAGTAATTTTTTTCCTTCCTTGGAGCATGGTCAGCCTCACGAAGAGGAAGCAAAAAATGCATCGAGGTCCGTATATTGGCGAACATTCCACGCGGCTGTCGTGTTTCTCGAGCGTAGAGAAATAAAGAAAAGAAGGAGAAAAATAAAAGGCGAAAAAATGTGTCTTAATGTAACGATTTGCACGAGACGGATTTTACGATCGTCTCGGTCGCCTTTGTAGCCTCGAATATAAGCTCGATCAAGGATCCCCGGCGTGTTGGGTTATAACCTACCGCATGAAATATCTGCGTATGTGTATACCTCGTGTATATGTCGGAAATAGATTTTTACTGCGCAAAACATTGACGGGCTCACCAGGACTGCTCTCATATAGACACACACACACATACATATATATATATAAATATATACGTACTTGCTCGTTATACTCGGTGCATATTTTCCGCCATTGACGAGAGAAGCCTCTGTCTCTGACTCTCGCCCGCGTCTTTCGCCTCGAAAACGCATAAACGTATATACATATATACATATATAAACATTGAACTATACATACCGCGTATAATATAACTATACGCAGATGCCAACGCCCGTCTTTCGCGAGAAAATAAAGTCTAAGAGGTATAAATATTCTTTGAGATGAGAAAAAAAGGGGGGTGGGGGGGAGAAGAAGGAGAAGGAAAAGGGTTCGCGGGGTAGTATAGTTATTTCTTTGTCGTAAATCAAGAATCCCACGGCAGTTTTAACATTTTAAGGCTTTCTCTTGATGGTTCACGTGCGCGACTTTTGCCAAGCGGAGTGCGCAAGTAACATATCGGAGACACAACTCTGCGGTAGGGAATCCTCGGTATATATCTTTGTACGGTGTAAAAAAAGAAAAGGAAATGAAAGAAAGAAGAAGAGGAGAACGAATCACAAACAGTACACGAAACGTATAATATATATGTATAGTAAGAATCAAGGAATATCGTATTGCATCGTGCGGTTTAACTTCGCGCATGCGCACGATTTGCGTTAAATTTAAAGTCTACGACGAAACTGGCGCTTGTTGACCTGACGATTTCACGCTTACTTTTGTACGTAACATACGTTTGTATACGTATATTTATATCGTAGTTGGATTGTACACTGGGGAAAGCATCAACGCGAGGATATCGATGAATATACATTGCTTTTATATGTCCGCGAATCGCTGGTGACGCCACTGTTGATTTAACGGATTGCACGTTTCTCGTCTTTTCTCTCTGTGTGTCGCGTCCCTTCGCTATCTCTCGCGACCTATACGCCTACGCAACTTGACAATCGTTAAATTCACGCTTCGTCCTTCGTATTTGAAAATAACGTTCTCAAAACGCGCAATATCGTCAACGGCCGACGAAGGTTTCTCTCGTAAAACGATAATGTATTTGCGATCCAAGTATGCGTATAAATATTTAGAAATAGGGAGAGAGAGGGAGAGAGCGGCAGGGAGAGAGAGAGAGAGAGATGAGACGCGTCTTGTCACGCGAATTCTTTTTCCCTTCCGATAATTTTCCCCATCGCTAAACAGAAGGATAAAGAAGAAATTTTTCTTCGTCGAGGAATTTTACGTAATTTTTAATTGCCTTTTTAAGCACTCACCATATATGAAAAGTGCCTATTAACCGTTTGAGTCCCAGAGTGTATAACGGTCAGCGCGATCGAGCTGCTTGGTACTCAAATGGTTAATATTGTCCTCTAAAAATCCTCGTCACGGCGGCCGTCCGTCCTCACTGATATCTCAGCAATGCATGGACCGAACCGATTAAAATTCACAGCACTATTATATTTCACTATAATCTCGAGACTTTTCCTGCATAAATCCATTCGGACCTTGCTAGCTATAAAAATTCTCAAAAAAACAGCTATTTTTGGACCAAAAAGCTATTTTTGTGTCCGTCCATGTCCGGATCTCAACAATCTGTGAACCAATGTTTATGTAACTTATAGAATATCTTTATAAGACCTCAAAGAAGAGTCGTCTATAATTTAAAGGCTGTACAATTCTATTAACTATTCAATTTGAGCAAAAAAAACGTTTTTTTTCAGTTTTTTACAGGTTGCTCGGAAACCTGTGAACGAAATTTTTTTATCTTCCCCTTTTACTTTCATTTTAACACATTTCAAGTATTCCAAGAATTTCAAGTCATTTGAACAATTGTACACAGAATTTTTTTAATTTTTCAGCATGTTTGCTATACACAAACAGTAGTTTGACGAAAGTTTTAAATGTTTCTTGTTATCGAATAGAATATTACACTTTTTTGAACTTATTCATATTTTTTACACTTTTATTATACACATATATTAAAATTATTCATAATACTTACGCTTTTATATATTCTCATTTCACAAATATTATTAATTTAGTATAAAAAAACAACACTGAGAGCTCGCGATTACAATCACAGACGTGGATCACCGATAAACGAAAGAGAGGGATATCATCATATCGACGAAGATCGAGTCCCAGCAAAGCTCATTTCTTGCCCCAGTGGTAAGATGTTGCTAGCATCGTCGTATGCTCGTGCCTTTGGAATTTTTATATTTTTTTTCTCTTGCCCTTGCTAGTTTCTTTTGCGTACGCCCATACTAGTTTCTTTTGCGTATGTCCCTGCTAGAAACATCTTCATGCCGTATGCACATATACGAGCATCCAAATGAACGCTCTAAAGTGCGATACGATTTTTTTTTATTATTGCAATCAATTTTTTTTCTCGGAAACTAGACGGTAGATGATGTTTTTTTTGTTTTAATATTTTAACAGCGATCACACGCCATTATGGTCTCGCATTTCATGGTAATTATACATTTATAAAAAAAATGTGTAATATATAATTATTATTCAATAAACGATATACTGATTATTTTTTAATTATTTAGTTAAACATACAACCATCTTATATAGATTATTTGTGCACCACAATTCATAGAAAATAAACATTGAAAATAAAACATAAGAAATTAAACATTATAATACGAACACTTAAATATGAAACACAAAACGCGACAATGCGAGTGAGAGGACTTGATGGCGAACGATGCCAAATGGACCGCGCAGCGGTATTGTGATAAGTCACACTCACACACACACACACACACACATGTATTACCAAATTGGGTCTCACTACATAACAAAAATAATGTTTTGCCCTTAAGGCAATATTAAACAAATACTTTTGTTAAAGCTTATGTAGTTAATTTCAATTATTTGTAACAAAATAAAGATTTTGTACCCATGAGCCAATAAGAATCATTCAATTTCAGCACATTCTCAATTACCACTAAGAACGCTCATGACTCCTTAAGAATGCCGAAACTCCAAATATGTAGTTTATGAAATTCTTATTTTCCGGTTCAAATATCAGGAATGACCAATCAAAGCTTGGCACCATGCAAATCGTAGTATGTCCGCGATAAATTAATTAAAATTGGAAATTACGGTGTGAGTGCCTATTAAAACGTCCCTAAGGGACATATTAATCAACCTTCAAAATATATCATGAAAATACAATATGCAATCCTTATATTGTAAAGTTGTAAGTACCAATGTAAATCTAATTAAAATTCAGTCATCACCTTTCGAACAATCGCTCTTACTGAAGATATATCAAGAACAAAACACATAGTTTTATATTGTCAATTGTAATCCACAATAACATTAAAACAACGTAATATTTCAATACCTAAAAATTCAAGTAAATGATCAACAGAACGCGGAGCGCGAAGCACGACGACGGTGTGGCGCGCAAAGCGCGGGGGAGGGGGGGGGGGGCGAGGCCCCCCATCGAGTACTTGTTGTACTTGAAGATGACACAGCGATGAACATTGGCGCAACTTCCTGCGATTAATAAATTACGACAATCGTATATCATCCAATTAATTTACGATAATTAGCGCTTTGATGCGTGCTTCGCTCGGTGCATTCGTGAAGACGGGTCACGCGTACATAAACCGAGTAATAAACATGCTAATTAGAAATTTACACATCGCCTCGTCATTCTACTTGTTCGCGAAACGTCGATTATTTTCTTTTTCTTTTGTTTTTTTTTTTTTTTTTCGTTGCGAAAAAAATATTTATTCAGCGCGGAGCGATAATGATACGGGTGAAGATTTATTTTGATGAACGAAGCTTGTAAGAGTTGAAATTGCATGGAAAAGTAATAAAAAGGACATAAAAAATTGTTAATAAAAAAGAGAAAGAAAAAAGGAGCGCGCGTCCACCGTGGTCGTGAAACGTACGTGGTCAGCCGCAGAGACTCGCACGTCGCCGCTTTGCTCCGCAATGGATAAGCGCGTCGTCGCGTAAAACGCGTGTATGATGCAACGCGAGTTCTTACTGTCTCGCGTCTCGACGTATCAGGAAGCATCGCGTATAGCGTTGAGTTGCTGGTACTTCTTGCTCAGAGGTGAGCAAGCCAGACCTATACGTATTATACATGGGACGTTCCATGCGTAATCGATCCCCAACGATAAATCCAATCTTTGTTTTTAATCCTTTATCATACCAATTATCACTAATTTTCAACCCTCGAACGAAAACAGCGGATAATCAAAAAATGACGAATATTAAAAACAGTATAAACAATAATATCAAGCCCTTTTTCCCAATAAATCGAATATCAAGAATGATTAATATTTTTAATCGTAATATTTGTATAATTTTCATAGGGGAAAATAATTATTTCATCGGGAGAATGGAATAAAATTCATATCAGTTGTTCCAAGTGAGATGGAAGAGCCCATATGTATACGTACGTGTATGAAGCACGGATGTCCATCACGGACGTTAGAGAATATCTGGCTAATAGCTGACCGCGGCGACGACATTTACGTAAATCACGCAACACTTTGCGCGTCCATCCGTGAACCGCGGGAGCGCGACGCCCGAGAAAATGCATTCTCTCTCTCTCTCTCTCTCTCTCTCTCTCTCTCTCTCTCTCTATCTCTATCTATCTATCTATCTATCTATCTCTATCTTCTGGTCCACTATATATTCCGGAAGCCGTATATACCTCGTAACGATCAAACGCGTTCATTGCCACCGAGGAGCTCGGGCAATTCAGCAACACCATCAACACTAGACACGAAGCCTGTTCCCATCTGTCTCTCTTTCTCGTTATCTTTGTCTCCCTCTCTCTCTCTCTCTCTCTCTCTTTCACTCGCGAGTCGTATAAAGATCTCTGGGAAACACGACGATGACGAGTTAATCGCCGATCAAAATATCCACAGTCCCTTGAACACCTTCGATAAAACTAACCACGTAACGACGAACGATTAGCTTTCACGATTATACGACTATAATATACGACGTACATCCGACTTGTCGCTTTCGCGACATTGTCAATTTTCCCCTCTCAAGTCGCCATTCTTACCACGGATCACCGAACGATGACTCGTCGCCTTTTCCGGTTTGAAATTTGTGCCTGTTCAAATTTTCATATTTTTATTCACGAACAAATTCTATCGATTCGAGCTCGGATTAATTAAATTTGTTTCGTATGAATTCAAAAAAACGAAGCTTGAAAAATTTCCAATCAAGACAAATCTTATTGTCGAATTTCGTTGTAAAAATTGAATCTTATCAATGACCTATTTTTAATTCGATATTTTTTTTTTCCAGGAAATCGTCGCGAAATACGACGAACGAAAGTAACGGGGAAGAAATATATATCGTCGAAGCGAGGAGAGGTCTGGTTCTTGAAGAGAAGGCACATATGCGTAATGATCTCCCGCCCCAAGTTTCTCGATCGCAACCGTGAACGCGTCGCGTATCATAACACCGCAAGATCGCGAGAACGAGTTTCAAACGCTTTCCTGAACACGCGACGATACCTCGACGCGGGTTTTATCGTTATTATTATATTTTCAACTTCTTTCTCGCTCTTCTTTCGTTTCTGTTACTTTATTTTCTTCTTTTTTTTCATCCTCCAAACTCCACCCTCGGCCGACTTGGCCTCTCGTCTACAATCGGTCAGCGTCGCTAAACTGTATATAATTCGCCGTGTCGCGACTTCCTACATATCGTCGGTGAATCCTCCTTCGAATCGCGATCTGTGACACGAAAAACACATCGCGACACGAAGGGGAACGAGCCGAGTGGCGCGAGAGTTACGAAATCGTCGTCGTCGTCGTCGTACACGTCGCGTTACGTAAGAAAACCATAACCACGCACAGCCGCGGCCATAAACGACGAAACGAATTCGTCACCTTGGCATACGGGCGAAAGTAAAAAGAAATATAAGGAGGAAGAAGCGGGAATAAAAAACGTCTCTCATAAAGAGGAAAAGGATTTTTATCTCTCTCTCTCTCTCTCTCTCTCTCTCTCTCTCTCTCTCTCTGTCTCTTTCTCTCCTTCGCTCGATACGTTTCGCTTTTGCTCCGCGGGGATACCTCTCGTAGCTTCTGGTGAGTCTTGTCACGTCGCTTGCGTCACAATGAGCGAATCTCTTTTCTTTTTTTCAATATTTTAAAGCGACGTGCAAAAAAAAATTATAATCACTTTTCTTTTTTTTTCTTTCTGTCTCTTTCTCTCGTTGTAAACGATAACAACAATATTCCGGTTTACGTGTTTGCATTCCAATCCCGAAGTGTATGTAGGACGAATTATAAGGAAGTCATAATTGGAAACTCGACACTGTTGCGGAGTTTGCCGGATGCGACGAAGCGATATCGAGATTTTAAACAATTCTTTGTTTCTTCGTTTATAAAGAAAAAGAAGAAAAATCATCGAAGTAACGAGGGAGAGGGAATATAAAATCTTATTTTGTAACTAGTTCTACGCGATTTTGGACTGTAAACACATTGAACTCTCGGCTCGTGAGAATTTCGACGAAACGATGAAAATGATTCAATTTTAATCGACGTCGATGTTTTGTTTTTTGTTAATATTGAAGTGAAAATAATAAAAAGAAAATATTGAAAACATCGAAGAAAATGAAAAATAATGGTTAATATTTAATTCGTAATAATTATTAAATTTCTTCGCGATATTTACGAATTATTTTAATCGCGAACGGACCGCGCGAATAAATATTCCGGCGTTTTCGCCGATATGCAAGATTCGTGCAAGGGGGAGGGGAAAGGAGCAAGCGCGCGTGTGCCTGAATTTCTTAAATTCAGACCGGTCATACGTTTTGAGCGTAATTGGAGAAAGCAAGCGGGTGGAAGACGAGAGGTCCTTACGATTCCGCGTACATAGCGGCGAGACAACGATTGCGCAATAATTCAGTTTTGCGTGTGTACGCGTTTAAAAGCAGGGAAGAAAAAAAGTAATAATCGTGGTATAAACGCGGCAGACTCGTTGTCGCGGTTCGTTAAGCCTCGTCGTTAATTATCGATAAATCTAGGCGGCGGCACGAGTGCCGCGCGTATGCAAGGCGGAAGAAGAGGAGAACATCGCTTACGGAATTTGCACAAATCTCGTACTCTACGATCTCTCGTTCGCGCTCGACGCGATCCTCTCGTTCCCAAGCTCAAATTTCTCGTTTTTCTAAAAAAAATTTAGCAATAATCTTCCGCTACATCCTTAACAAAATACCGCGCGAAATTTCACGTTCTCCGTAATTATTTCCACTTAAGCGGCAAAGTATGTTAGACACAAGAAAAAGAACGAAAATAAAAATTCGCCGATTCGTTCGTCTCTCACGGGTGAAATAAATCTCGAAAAATTCTAATTGATTTTTCTCGCTAATAAATTATTCCCGAATTTAAAAATTGTTTGCTTAATTTCGTGTCGATCGAGGAAAAGTGACGATGCGAAAGTGAAAAAACGAAGAACATTGCAGAGGTCACACGGTGACCTCAACGGTGTCGAAAATCGTCGTTTACCCGAAAGGGTGCGCCCGCACTTCGACCCTAATTTATGCCTCGTGAAAACGTAACAAGATAGAAAGAAAGAGGAAGAGAGGAAGAGAGAGAACGATATGAAATCAAGTCGAAAAAAAATCGGCAGTGTCGTACGGTCGGAAAATTGCACACTCGTCGTTCGCTTCGTCCACTCGATATCGCGACTGCACAAGAAATGGCACCCCCTGCCAGTTCGTAAGAGCAAACGCGTAGAAGTCTCGGAGCGCAATGGCCACTTCACCGCACACAGTGGTGAAATTGCAATCGCGTCTCTTCTCGTGCGTATAATTCCCGACGTTACGAACGATAATATTCAGCAACAGTGTAGCGAAGCTTGATTTTTTTTCCTTTTTCGTTTGCATTCGAACGAGCAATGGCACACGCTTTTCGCTCGGCGCAAAATATTAAGGACCGCGATAAACAACATTCGCCACAACCACATCGAGAATATTTTCGCGTGCCATTATACGAGAGATCGGTACACATATCGCATGAAAATCACAGCGGGAAATACAACAGTTGTAAACATAGTTGCATTTTACGTAAATTCCGACTACGTCGTAGCGTTCGAATAATTTAGAAGCAATTTATCGAATTTATTGGGAAAGGTGTCACGTGACATTCAGGAAATGTCTGGGATGAAATTGTCCATTGGAGAACGTTCTTTTCTCATCTCTGTCTAGCTAGGGTCGAGCTTACGTTATCGACATTTTACGAGGTTGCCTGGTAAAAAAGGGAAAGCAAAAAAGAAACGAGAATTAACGAACAGCTGGCACGATTATTAAAGAAGCTGTAATGTTCAAAGTAATATAGAAAATAAAATTCATAGAAAATAAAGCCGAGCGTGATTTTATCGAATAACGAATGAAATAAATAAAATTTAATTAAATTAATTAATAGTGATTGAAACGACGAAAAATTGAATTACTCGTAATAATTCTATTATCGAGATAAATTGTTCGCGATTATGTTATTACGAATTTACGTCTGACGTAATTTACCTTCCAGCGCTCATCGATTTAACGAAATGGAAAATGATGTTACACACGAAATAAATATTACGAATAAAAGTGCAATAACATTTTAAATACTATCCAACGAGTGATAAGCACGCATGCGGCCCTCGATCGTGGGAACCCCGAGACTTTCTAATATCAATTTAATTGCCTCTCGTTTCTCTATTAATTATTACCATTCCGGTTACAATATATCGCTTGGTTTAATTTCTCTCTTCCTTTCACCCCTTCGCGTTTGCCATCAACCCGGACGTCAAGTACAATTCAAACGAAACGAACTTGATTCAATCGCGAAAAAAAGAATCGATCTATTTTTTTTCACGTAAGTAATTGATCTCGAAGAATATCGCGTCGGGGCAATGACCAAGTCGAAGCCAACGAACGTAGTATGTTTTCGTTTTTAGCCAAAGTGCGTCCCACTCGCGAAATTAAAAGACGATGACGCTCGCTTGGACGAGTCGTAATTGACATGGGTCAATTGCCTTGTGGTCAAACGCGATTTTCGCAATCGATTCACAGTTGCGTGATTGGCACATCGGAACAATCAGGGACCTCACACAGAGCGTGCGTGTTACTTGTATATATTCGTACACGTATTTCATGCTCGTAAACTCTATTTGAAATGATATTACTTGAGTTCAGCGTCACGATACTGTAATCGGCCCCTAATTATTATTATTATTATTATTATTATTATTATTATTATATTATATTATATTATATTATATTATATTATATTATATTATATTATATTATATTATATTATATTATATTATATTATATTATATTATATTATATTATATTATATTATATTATATTATATTATATTATATTATATTATATTATATTATTATTATATTATATTATATTATATTATATTATATTATATTATATTATATTATATTATATTATATTATATTATATTATATTATATTATATTATATTATATTATATTATATTATATTATATTATATTATATTATATTATATTATATTATATTATATTATATTATATTATATTATATTATATTATATTATATTATATTATATTATATTATATTATAATTATATTATTATTATTAGATTATTATAATATTATTATCATTGTTATATTATAACAATAATATTATTATTGTTACTATAATTATTATATTATTATATCATCTTTATTTTTTTTTTTTTTTTTTTTTTTTTTTATCGTGGTAAAAACATAGGGAAAATCTTTTATAGACCGTAGGCGTTTCCGCTACGCCCGAAGTTGGGGGTTGCCCTCCAATTCCAGGAGGAGCGTCCGCGCCCGTGTGCTGGACTCTCATCCCGCTCCACTGGGCAGAGCGGAGGGATGGTAGCCCCCTCTCGATCCGATGGAGTAAGATGCCTACCAGCTAAACCCTCCCTCCCCTGACCGTTGATCAGGCGAGAGAAATCCACTTCCGTCCGCTTCCCGTCCGTGTACTGCTTTCGCATGCGTCCGTCGGGTAGTCCTGTCCAAGTCAAATTTGTCTGTTACGTGGTCTCTTGTCGGGTCTAGGCTGCTGAAGAGTCACCCTCTCGTTTGCTCAATCATTCAAGCATCCGTCTACATTTTTGCTCCTAAGAACAGTTTCGATGTAGGTGGCCACAAGGGTCCACCGTTCGTCATTTTGGGCCATCACGCTAACAATGTTGTCTGGCGTGATGGTTCCCACCGTCGCCTCTAGTCTTCGTCTCGTCTGTGTCCATCGGTCACATGTGAAAAACGTGTGCTCCACGTCGTCTTGGTCGTGTCCACAGTACTTGCAGTCTGCAGTCCGTACCCTCCCCATTTTGTGTAGGTAACGTCTGAAGTATCCGTGTCCCGTCAGGAACTGCGTAAGGTAAAAATTCACCTCCCCGCCTCTCCTTCCAATCCACGGTTTTAGTTCCGGTTATATCATCTTTATTATTATTATTATTATTATTATTATTATTATTATTATTGTTGTTGTTGTTGTTGTTGTTATATGCATCAAACGACAAGGTTGGCCGGTCGCCTTTTACCAATAATATAGAATAGTAGTTTGATTTTACTTTTACTATTTCGACCGAGTGGGCGGTTCGCACGCACACGACCGTTAGAGCCTCGGTGGAGAGTTTGCACGATTCTAATAACGAGAATACCAATAATCGAACGGCGCCACGACGACGACTACGACAACTGTTTTATTGCGAGGTCTGGGGCGGGATATCGAACGAGTCTCGGAAGTTTGCCAATGTACACCACGACACACCTCGATCACCGAGGCAGGCATGAAACACTGGGAAATTCTCTTTCCGTCTCGAGTGTACCGCCATTTTCTAATTAAAAGGATTCGATGAGAGAACGTGATCGTCCAGGCTTCTCGCCAGTTTATAGCGTATCGTAGTTAATCGACTATATTTCATCGTTTGAAATATCGAACCTCCATGAGGTTTTCTTTTTCCAGATACGACGAATTGGTCGAAGCTCGCCTCACCTTGCTAGATTTCCTTCCGTGGAGATTTTTGACAACGGATACAAAGTGTATTTATCGAAAAATTGAGAATTAATCGCCGAATTCTTTTTTATTATTTGTTTAATTCAATTCGTAAAAATGATAATTTTTTAAAAATAGAATTCTATCTAATATTAGGAAATCTTAAGCTAGTTTTTCGATTTTTCGATTAAGTTTTGATGAAACATTGAAATTCTCACGCACGCTTGCGGAATCATTCGAATTATCGACAGTACGTATGCAAAGTGGCTCTCTGCATCGTATGGTAATCGGACTTTCCGAGATTACTATCTCTTGAGAATTTCGCATACACATTAACGCACACACACACACATATAAACACACCTTCCCTCCCATTTCCTACAAATATATTTCCTCTTCAACGCGCATCCCGACTCTCAACACATCATATCCTCCCGACGATAATCGAATGGAAGAATATCTCATAATATCCGCGTGGAAATTGATTTCTCGATCTTCGACGATACAAAATATTTCCCGATAGTGTGCGCGTCGGGGTGTGAGGAGATTCGAGGATGCACTCAGGCTCTCTTGGCTCGTCGAAGGTCGCAGTGGCTCCACTGATTGGTGAATAAACACCCCTGTGTGCCTCGAGACTTTGATCGTGTGCTGTACGGTCTTCTCGCCTCTTTCTCTTCGCATCTCGGTAGAACAAAATCATAGGCACTTTGGCCGGCGCATATTGGCCGCTCGGTGCATTGTGAGCATCGATGATATCCGCGAGAAACTACCGAGAGCGAGCGAGAGAGACGAGGTGAAGGGCAGGACAAGGAGGGGAAGAAAGAAATAGATAGCAAAATCGTGGAGCATTGGACGAGCTTGTGGTAGTGGTGTGCCTCGCGGGTTCGAGGGCAATGCACCGCTTCTTCTCGGTTGCTCACGAGCAACGCGATCCGCGAATGAGATTTCATCTCTTGTACTACCTATACGTGTTTATATATATTTATATTTATATTTATATATATATAGCAAAAGTAAAGGGATAGGAGCAAAGTACGCGTTAACATTCGCGCCCGCCCGTTCCACTCTCTATCATTGTAAACCCGATGTATAATTTGCCCCGATGCCGATGCACCCACGTTGCAATAATTCAATAAAGCCAAACCTCCGAGAAACCACCGCACACGCCAATGTCCGAAGCCCCGGCGAGGTCGTAACGAACACCAGGGCTGCGAACATTTCGAAATTTCGATATTTTTCGTTTAAAATTTTTTTTTTGGTACATGAGGGTGGTTTTGAAAATGTCGGGTGACCTTGAACATGACCTTTACTGGACGTGCTCAATCCTTCGACTCGGTTTGTCATTAAGATTCTGGTATTGAAATTTTGGGATTGGTTTTTTGGAAATCGATATGACCTTGAACGTAACCTTTGCTGACCGGTTCGATGGTCCGCTCGATATTCTCAATGTATAATTTGTTCCGATGCCGATGCACCCACGTTGCAATAATTCCATAAAGCCATAACCTCCGAGAAACCACCGCACACGCCAATGTCCGAAGTCCTAGCAAGGTCGAAATGAATACCTGGGCAATGAACATTTCGAAATTTCAGTATGTTTCGTTTTTTTAAATTTTGTTTGGTACTCGAGGATGGTATTGAAAATGTCGGGTGACCTTGAACATGACCTTTACTGGGCGTGCTCAATTCTTCTACTGGATTTATCATCAAGATTCTGGTATGAAAATTGTATGACTGATTTTTGAGAATCGATATGACCTTGAACGTAACCTTTGCTGACCGGTTCGATTCTCCGCTCGATATTTCATCAGGTTTTTAAATGTCGAAGATGTCCAAGCTTTCTATATAATGTTTCTCTCGCGCGTATATTCGCGAGATGACAAAAATTTCAGGCAGCGTATTTATTCAAACGGGTGACCATTACGCGGGCATATATACGGTACACGAGGGTATACATACGTCCATGAAAAGCTTCTATACGGATAAATAATCGACGCTGTATACCTGTCTTACTTTCGCGTATTTGAGGATGAAAACACGCGTGTAACTTTTTGCCACCAAGGGGCTGGTTACGCTCCCGTGGCAATATTTTCCATCGCAATTCCACAGATGCATTTATAACCCAATGGGGAAACCGCGCCTATATTATACCATTGCTATATATTACTAGTGAGTATATTATGTGTGTATGTTCGTATATAAACGCTAGGGCCGCTGCGAGCATCGCGGAGGGAGGATTTTATGCAGCATTCGTGTATCTCTTTATCTATGCACGAATCGGCGTTCCGGTATGTTGAACATCGAGAGAAGAAGCATCATGGAGCTAAGGAGGGGAGAGAGAGAGAGAGAGAGAGAGGGAGAAAGAGAGGCCATTCTTCGAGATCGGGAATAAATGTGAACGGGCTAACACACCGGAGAGATGGAGATTCTCCATCTCGTGAAGCACTCTCTCCCTCTCTTTCTCTCCCTCCCCCTATCTCTCTCTCTCTCTCTCTCTCTCCCTCCCTCTATCTCTCTCTGTCTCTCTCTGTCTCTCTCTCTCTCGGTTTTTCTCTATGCGCTGCTCACCAGAAGCAACAAGCAGCAGCAGCCGTAGCACTTGTTCGAGTTCAAGGACGTTTATATCGGAGACGAAGGATACATGCGAGGTAGTTTAGATAAATTTTCCGATCGATCGGGAGTAACGTAATTGTTACCGAGAATACGATGAATCGATCGATTTGAAAATTTCATTGTTTTTTTTTACGATCGATTCGAAGTCTGATGAGCTGAAGAATTCCGGAATACACGATTTTCATTAATATTGGGGTGATTATTGTTCGTCGTTGTCTAATAAGGTTTCCTTCAAGTATTCGTCCCGCTCGCGCAACCCCGAGGCTTCCAAAAAAAATTGCATACACACGGGTGAACTCTCGGCACGAAACCCCTCCGGTATAATTGTCCACTCGACGGGGCGAGAAAATTTGGGGTTCAAGAATTAGCACCTGCGAAGAACACCTGGTAGCTGAGAGAGATTTCACGATATCGCATTCGATCGGATTCCCCTTTGCATTCACGGAAACCATAGAAAAAATACAATACAAAACTTTGCGACCAACTTAAAATTGATAAATTTTGAGAAATAATAATAATAAATTCAAACTAACACTTCGATTTTTATTCCGGATTAAAAAAAAACAATGAAACAATTTAATCGATCGTTCGATAAAATAAGAAAATTCTCAATTTCTTTCATCTCTCTCTCCCCTCCGACATTATCTCGAAATAGAAGGAACATCAACTCGAAACTGTCGTTCTTATCGCTCTAAGCAGCAAGCGAGGCGTCTTGACAATACGTCGTGGCTTATGGGCAGGCGTTTCTCGCCAGGTTTTGATAAATCGCTCTCTCTCTCTCTCTCTCTCTTTCTTTCAAGACTCGCGTTATTTCTTCGTCCCGTCGTCTCGAAAGAAATCACACGAGGCAGTTTTGCATATACGCCGACCACGCGATAATGGATAGGCGTAATAGAGGCGTGGGGTAGCCGCGGGGTATACACGGGCGGGTTTGGCCGCGAGAGGTCGCGCACAATGACGCGTCGTGCATCTGCCGTTGCGCTTGTGCTGCCCTCTTGGTCCGTTCGTCGAGTTCCGCGGCGTCCCTCCAGAGGCGCCAGCAGCAGCGACTGCGAGAGAAGTGCGTGTAGGACCGCGCGAAGATTCTCGCGATAGCGTCGTACAGAGACAAGCCCTCTGAGAGGGATGCGTTGTCCTCCACGAGGGCTCGCGCGTCCATCTTTTATATTGTCCTTTTTACTATTTGCAATTCGGACTGTCCAAGACGTAGAGAAAAGAGGGATACGCCTGCACCTACGGCGAAGACGAGAACAGAACAGAGACGCGGTATGTGTTATAAAGTGCCGGGAAGCTTACGTGTACATACATATATATAGATCGTGCGTATATATGACTGGTACTATGGATAAAGGGTTTTATACGAGCACCGAGTGAGAGGAACTTTGTGAGGGCTTCCTGCTGCGATATAACGCTAATAATAGTGCTTAGTATCTTTATCTATCCGGCAGGGCTCCTCGCGAACTCCACGAGCCAGATGAAGAGACTCTTTCTCTTCTACCCAAACGCCATACCGGACAAGGAATAATAAAAGATGGTGAATAAGAGGAAGCGAGAGGATGCGCTCATGGGCGAGAATGTAACTTACCTTGCGCCTCGTTCAGGAGAAAGACGATACGAAATAAAGAAAGGTGCAGTGAAAGGATTAGGAAAATAGAGAGTACAGCTTTCATAGAAACGAGAAAAATATGACACTAACAGAGTATTCGTACCTGTATCGTAATTAATCAACGCCCTAATTAATTTCCCGCTATTTAAAAGAAATTTTCTTTCAATCGCCGTTACTCTTTTTTAAAAATAAACATTTTTCAAATAAATTTTTAAAGATTACAAGTAATTTATTTAAAACGCAATAAATGCATTTTTCTCGTATATAAAGAGGAAGAAAGAGAGAGAGAGAGAGAGAGAGGAATAGTTTAAGAAGCACGAGAGCAAAACCTAGAAGGGAATACGTGTCTACCGCGTATAACAACCGCGGCGATGTGTCTCATCCTTCTTCAACCGACATACACGAGGCGTCCTTGGCCTACGCTTCGCTTCCGTCCACGGCCTTGGCTCTTTCTCTCGATCTTTCTCTCTCTCTCTTGGTACCTCTCTCGTCCTCTCGCATCTTCTCTACGTCTATTACTTCCACTTCACGAGGTGTACTACAACAGGTTGCCATAGATCAGTACATCCTCTCTTTCTGCTCGAGGCTTTTTATTCTTTACGTTTTCTTTTTTTTTCTTTTTATTATTTTATTTCCAGCGTGCTCTAAAGGGATCTCAGTTTTATTTCACGTTTAGCCAATCGCATGTACAACCTTGCTATAAGATTTCAAATGAAATGCCTATTTCCCGTCCATTTACTTCTCAATTTTCATTAAAATTTCATCATTCGATAATACTTTGAATACGTGAATATAAAAAAATCAATGCAAATATGGAAAAATCACGATTATCATTATTATCATTTTTTTTTTTTTTTTTTTTTTTTTTTTTTTTTTTTTTTATCGTGGTAAAAACATAGGGAAAATCTTTTATAGACCGTAGGCGTTTCCGCTACGCCCGAAGTTGGGGGTTGCCCTCCAATTCCAGGAGGAGCGTCCGCGCCCGTGTGCTGGACTCTCATCCCGCTCCACTGGGCAGAGCGGAGGGATGGTAGCCCCCTCTCGATCCGATGGAGTAAGATGCCTACCAGCTAAACCCTCCCTCCCCTGACCGTTGATCAGGCGAGAGAAATCCACTTCCGTCCGCTTCCCGTCCGTGTACTGCTTTCGCATGCGTCCGTCGGGTAGTCCTGTCCAAGTCAAATTTGTCTGTTACGTGGTCTCTTGTCGGGTCTAGGCTGCTGAAGAGTCACCCTCTCGTTTGCTCAATCATTCAAGCATCCGTCTACATTTTTGCTCCTAAGAACAGTTTCGATGTAGGTGGCCACAAGGGTCCACCGTTCGTCATTTTGGGCCATCACGCTAACAATGTTGTCTGGCGTGATGGTTCCCACCGTCGCCTCTAGTCTTCGTCTCGTCTGTGTCCATCGGTCACATGTGAAAAACGTGTGCTCCACGTCGTCTTGGTCGTGTCCACAGTACTTGCAGTCTGCAGTCCGTACCCTCCCCATTTTGTGTAGGTAACGTCTGAAGTATCCGTGTCCCGTCAGGAACTGCGTAAGGTAAAAATTTACCTCCCCGCCTCTCCTTCCAATCCACGGTTTTAGTTCCGGTATCAATCGTCTTGTCCATGCTCCGGTCGTCTCGTTTGTCCATCGTGTTTGCCATTCTTGGATGGTCATGTCCCTTTCCCTTATTGCCGCGTCCGCCCGATCATTATTATCATTATGATTATTATTATTATTATTATTGCTATTTTATATTTTTATTATTATTGTTGTTGTTGTTGTTATGATTACTATTATCATGCTTTGTGGTTTCCTTCGCCCAATTTCATTAGATTTACAAGAACGTCCTGATAAGTATCTACAAATTGCCACGTTGCGCAATTTTCATCGATGAAAAAGAAAAAGAAAATGAAAAAAAAAGTGAACAAGTGCTCGCTACCGGACATTACGGCCTTTCAATCCGTTGCAAATACGTTTCTGCGGTCGGAGCTCGTAACTTTAAAGGGGCTACATAGTAGTACGCGTTCTCGTCGATTATACATTGGGATTAAATTTCATTCGTCGCGTCTCGATAACCACGGATTCATCCCCTTTTGCAATTCGTTCTCGTTAACGATAAATTTGTCGTTCTCTCTTCCCGCTCGTTTTCACTCCGCTCTCATTGTTTTTTTCTTGTTGTCCACTCGACCCAAACATCCTCCGCTAATCTCGAAAGTCGTGAAAACATTGGAAAACATCGTACTCGTTCGTTGATTTCTTTTTTTGTCTCGTTTTCTCACTTTTTTTATATTTATTTCAGGGGTTTTTTTTTCTTTTTTTCTCGCGAGAGAACTCGGCATTATCGAACTCCGAGAAGTGCTCGCGCTCGGAAAAATCGCGTCGGAGATTCCCATTGTAAACTTCCAGGTAGGAAGTATCCACTGCACTTTCGATAAATATACGTATAACACACAGCGAGAGATCTCGACGTCTACGCGGAAGTTTCACGGTTTGCTCCAAAACGAAAAGTAGCTCTTCCAGAACTTGACGAGAATCGCCGAGAACTCTCGCTTTGCGTTCGAATTTTCATTCTTCTTCCGGGACAATTCAGGAAGTCACGTTTTTTTTCGAAAATTAACATCTCTTTTCCTTTTATCAAAGAATTTCTTATTTGTAAAAATCATAAATACAAATTTCCTAAAAATTCGAATATTTCACGTTCCAATCGCGACATTAATTCATCAAGAAGAAAATACACGTACCTTCATCTAAAGTTTTAATGAAATCAGAAGTAAAGAAATTAGATAACAGATAAAACCGTCGTACCATCCAGCTGACAAAAATTGTCTCTTCGAACACGGAAGTTAACGCAAGTTCGAAGCGACGGAGTGCAAACTGAATTTTACATCGGTAGAGTGGCAATTTTAGTGTTGTAAAGGTACCAGAGCTCATATACATACATATATATATTTGTGGTATTTGACGACCACGGAGAGCCGGTCGTCCCCTCTTAGGAAGGTCGTGCAGGGGCCATTCACCCTTCGCCCTTTTCCTCCACCTTCGCAATCTCTCGCCACTCGACTTTATCCTACAAGAGAGAGAGAGAGAGGGAGAAAAAGAGAGTATCCTCTAGTAACATACAACGCGTGAGTATACGTGTATATATCGTCTATCCGGCTTGATCGCACCGGGAATGCGCTCCTCTCTTCTCGCGTTACCGCGCCAATCCGACCGCGCTCTCCCTCCTTCCCCTGCTCTTGCAGAGCGCGCCATTTTATTATAATATATATATATAATATAGCGATGACTAGATTTCCCTCTCGCGCGCACTCTCATAATCTCATCCTCTCTTCCCCACCGAGAGACTGGCGTCTCCCTCCGCGAGGATTATGCAGTACGGTCCATCCATATTTCTCGTATGCGCGCGATATATTCTCCGGTATCTCTCCTTTTACGCGGTATATATGACGCTTATCTTCCGCGTGTTAGCTAAGAGACGATAATATCGAATAATAGATACCCGAACGAGATATATAGAAGATGAAAAAAGAATTGAATTTATTATCTAATTTTTGTTCGTTTGCTTTTTTTCTTGTTTTTCCTTCGGCCTAAGATATATGCAAAAAAAAACGATGGATTAATCGTTTGATAAATTAATGATTTTATACAATGATCGATAGGCGTAATTATGACGATAATAATTTTTCATTGGTCCGGTTGGATCGTTTCGTGGTTGTTTTTGTTTTTTTGTTTGTTCGCGAAGTAAGTACCAGGAAAATCGTTGAATCATCGTAGCAGCGAGTTTGAAACTATGGGGGTTCGTACGTGGCTACCATTTCAACGAGATGAGCAGAGAGAGAGAGGTGAATAGCTTCCTCAGCGTTCTCCGCACGCTGTGTGCTTATTCACTCAACGATGAGATGACCTCGGGAATTTCTATTTTCCGATTGCGAGAAACACCAGTCTAGCCCCACGCAACCCTTTCTCTTCTTCGAATCTATTCGCGTTTATTTTCACTCGAGATATTGGTCAGATTTTTGCTTAATAAACAATTTGAGAAAAGTTTTCAATTCTTTATATCACTCGTAAATATTCTTACTCGGATTAGAGAATGAATTTTGATTAAAAAACAAGAAATTTTTATTAAAAGACATCAATTTATTCGAAATTGACGAAAATGGGAAATTTCGCTCGTTTTTTATCGTCCCAAAGTAATTACGATGTTTCGTACAATCGAGCGACGCGAGAGGGCGCTGAGTAAGAAAACTCGCTCCTAGGATAACGAGGACGTTGAAAACGCCCAACCACATGGCGAATTTTTTTGTAACGCGAAGTTGGCACTTAATTCTTGTGTTTATCGACTGTCACAATACGAGAGAACGCGTACCTCGTATTTCCACACGTCTTCCCATTAATTGTCATCGAGCCGAGTCGCATCAGCCCTCGTAGTCCCGCCGTGTTTCAACTCGCATCGTTCCCTTTCCCCTTAATAAATACACGCGGGTTAGTGTTTACGTATGCTTCGGTAACTTTCCAATCCATCGAACAATTTTGCGGGTAAAACGCGAATGCGCTGTTCGAACGGTCGCGCGTCGAAAAAGTTTGCTTTATATCGCATATAAGTTCGATGAAGAGAGAGACAAGAAAGAAACAAAATATATATACATACACGTGCTCGTATAAAAATACACGATATAGACGTGTATATATATATATATATATATGTATATACTATAAAGTAGTATAACGGGTTTCCTTATAGCGCGTTGCACGTCGAGCTTGGCAAGGCCGCGACGAGATGGCAGCATGTCCATAGGGGCCTCGTCATCGCCGCGCGTTAAAGTCGAATAAACAAAAATGAAAAAATAAAATAAAAACAAACAAAATATCCCCTCTTTCGGGATTTTCCCAAGAGTCATTGATACACAAATCGCCCCGACGAGTATATAGTCGCAATAATTCGACGAGTATTTTCATTACTCCGCACATCCGGGTTTTGATCGCCCGTCGCAAGTTCTCTCCCACATTTCTTTCGTAAAGTCGTATAAATCCCGTTACAAAATCGCGGCGCGAGATAAGCCGATTGTTGATGTTGTTTCGATTTTTTTCTCTCTTCATGGTTCGGAGACCGTTGAAAAAAAAAAGAAACGAAATATATAGAATCGGTACGGCGTGTGCGTTGAGCGTTTATAGGGAAGCCAGAGATTGAAATTTAATCGCGAGGAGTTAATGATCCAGCGGTCAGAAGGATTTTACACACATCCGTTCATTACGAACCTTACCTCCGCGCGATTCGTAGCGTCGTGTACGATTTCGACGATGATTGACTTCCGGTCGGGTCGACGAACTCCCCTAAAACTCTTCGCACCGTCTACATTAGTGGTAATGACTTTACGAGGATTTTTTTTCTCTCTTTTTCATGTACCGTTTTACATCAACGGTAGATGAATAAAAAAAATCATCGCTCTCTCGCTCGTGGATCGCGGTCGCGTGATTCTTCTCTTCGAGTTTCGTAGGGATAATTGATAATTGAACTTTGGGCTTAACTTATCGTACGAGGGGTATTGCGCGAGGCTCCATGATGGAATCTTGGATTCGAGCCAGGCACAGACGGACTTTATTATTCTCACCCGGAGTACCGTAACAGTTTTGGTCGATTCTCGCTTACCAATCGAGCAACCAACGCATTGTCGACGAGAGGCTTTTGAATTTCGAGCCTGATTCGGGACGCTACTATGCGTACGGGATAACTTCGTAATGTATCCCGAGTACGTGAGAATGTCTCGGAGTTGAAGAGACGTGATTGCATCGAGTCGACCATGGAAATTTCAAAACCTCGTACCCTATGCAACTTTTCGAAGGGAAGAAGGAGAAGTTAATTCTTTTCTGCCAGGATCGTTCATCTTGATGATGAACGGCCCGGATTCGTTCAATCGACAGTTTTGTTCTTCCGTAATAATTTTTGAAGTAACGATATAGCGATAATAATGGAAAAACAACTGAAAGGTTTTTGCTATTTTGAGAATCGCGAAATGACTGGGAAAAAGGTACGAACATGTGTCCAATTATTTTTATATTTTTTAAATGTTAATTAAAATTCTGTGCTATGTTGGAAAAAATAGTTTTTTTTAGAGAATTTAATATTTTTTATTTTGCAAAAAAAGAAATTTATTTATTAAAGCTGGAATGTCAATAACCTTTTTTTAATTAGTCCGAGTCAATTGTATTTGTAACTTGTCTAGTTTTTATCTGCCGGCAGTATCGTTAAAATGTAATTTTTTAATAAATTCTCACGGATTTTTTAAATTCGTTTCGTCAATTTTTTCAAATTTTGCCATACATATATACGCACGAAGTTCGTGTTAGAATAGCTTGTAACCAGCCCTCAGTAAGACCTCTCAATTTTCGTTCTCGCCAAGTTCAAGGTCTCTCGACCTCCATCTCAGACAACCGAATGGATTTTAAATTAACGCCCCGATTACGAACGATTGTTATCGCCTTCTCCATCGTCCCATTTTATTTCGGTCCGTTCAACGAGCGTGACATCATCACATTTTTTCAACGATTTTTATTCCATCCAGTACGATCGCTCGTCATTTATCACCCATAAATAATCCTCGATAAAAAAGAAAGCAGAAAGAAAATCTGTAAATTATGAAATTTTTCAAATTTAAGATCGTAAAAGATTTCCGTTTTTCTTTTTTAATTTAAAGCCACTACGACAGCAACTCTCTCGGTATCTAAAGCAACGATATATATTGCCTAGAGTAAGCGAGCACGGTATGACAAAATTATCGTAAACCGGTATACGAGGCAAACCAAGCACCAAGGGAGTCAATTATATCGAATCGCCAGGGAGTGTAAAAAAAAAGAAAGATCGGTACCGTGTCCCCGGCGCACCTTTTAATAAGCCCCGGACAACGACCGAAAGTAAATGTTTGCTCGAGCACTGAAAGGGGAATACGGCGAGCATAGAGAGGACCTTTATACCATATCCACTTTGCTGGGTGCTCGGGCTCCGTTCGTCCAGCAGCAATTCCGCTGGTCTCGCACCCGAGAGAGCATTACCAATCTTCCAGTGTGTAACGACGTACGTATAGACGCGTATATGTGTGCGCCCTCCCGCTCGTACGTAACGGCTTTTGCAGAACCTCGCGGAACACCCACGCGAGATCCGCCGAGTGGAACGCGTGCACGCTCAACGTGTTGCGATAATCGCCACGGTAATAATATATTGCTGTTACGTAAAACTGATAAGATTATAGGACGAAGTAAGAAAAATAAAATGGATAAATAGGTAGAATGGGATATTATGTGTAACGATCGTAGAAATGAAAGTTTAGTCCGGAAACTACCCCTAACACTGTCCTTTGTGTCCGAGAGAAACTCGTCGTGGCAGAAATCTCCTTGGCTTATCGTACTTTTAATAAGCTCTCGATCGTTATCGCAATAATATATTCACTCGTGATACGATCTCTGGAAAAATACTTCGATCGACTTGAATTATTACTCGATCGATCATTGTCGATTATCGAATTAGCGTCGAATCTGCAAGAAATGATAAGAAAAATTATAAAAATTATAAAACCGTTGGATAAACGAGAAAAGAAAAGAAATGCAATTGTTTTTTTTTAATTATAAAATAAAAAAAAAATATTATATTTTCACGACGTTCGTAGACTTCGTCAAATCTTATATTTACCCTGGAAATAAAGGAGTCAACGACACTGAAACGGTCGCAACTCACTCGTTACATACGAATCATAACTTTTCCTCGATCGTTCTGAAAATACACCAAGCGACACTTTACGTTGAAGACGCACGTTACGCTTCCTTTATCTCTCGTCTATTCTCATCCGCGATGCTCTCTCACCGCAGGGCATATAAAAAATACATATTTACTGCAAGACGCTTGTCTCCCACTGGTACCCGGGGTCGCACGTGGCCGTCGTAATTCCGTCACACCGGAGCACGAGACTTATGCAATGAGCTCGTCGGGGATATATAAGCGTTAAAAGAGAGGGGGTTGGCTCGAAGAAAAGGAGAGAGAGAGAGCGAAGGGGGTTAAGTCGGTGGATCGAGAATCGAGACCGGCGCCAGAGGGATCCGGGTTATGAATGTGAAATATTGCCGGCAGGATCTCGTCGCATCGATCAATTCGAGCGAGGGGTACACGATGGGAAAAGTGGCCGGTTTGTTCGCCATTAGAATCGCCATTAGCCATTTTACGGCTGTTTATCGTGAACCGATCATACCGGTCGCGCACAGAGGGCATTTGCTACGAGATCGAAAAAAAGGATCGGAAAATGAGATGAGAGAGAGAGAGAGAGAGAGAAAGGGATAGAATGAAAAAGAGGACGAAAGAGGGCGCTTTTATAGTTCTTTCCAGTTCGAACATGGCGGATACACTTGGCACGATGTTTTACAGCCCATTGTTCGCGGGAGTAGTTCTCCCACGTTTAGAAGAGGGACTCGGAGGTTACCGATACAGTGTGCAAGGTACCTATACATTGGACGGTTTAGGTAGGTCATATTTCAGACACCGAACGCCGCTACGTTTCTGTCTTTTTCCACATCTCTCTCTCTCTCTCTTTCTCTGTCTCTCTTCCTTCGTAAAGTTCAACGAGCACGAACTCCCTCGCAATTTCACGCTCGCAAAAGGCTTTTCTCTCCCGTTGCTGTATCGAATATATTACAGTCGAGAACGCACGAGAGTCGCGAATTATCGCGCCAACTGTGCCACGAAATTCAAGTTCGAACCTCGGTTCAAGTTCATATTTTGCATGATACACGACAGCCACAAGGGATGGAAAATTTTCAAATTAAATCTCAAAATAATTCCCAACCTACCGTTCAAATTTTGTTGTCCTCCAGAAATCTACTTTTCTACTTAACCCTTTGAGACCTGAGTACTTTCAAGCTTATGTGGTCCGCAGACGCATAGGCTGACGCATATATGCGTTCTTAGAGCTCAAAGGGTTAAAAAAAATAAGACGTATTTTTGTGAAAAATAAATTTCAACCGAACATCAGCCTGTCGAGTTGCATAATATCTTGTTTGTTTCCTTTATTGTAATTTTGAATCGAGCGACCGGCGGACACGATGACGCTGAAAAGTTTCGACACGGAAATGCGTGACTTAATAATTAAGCATTAATGACTATGATTCTTCCCTATGGTTAATGCTAGCATCGGGAATATTGCTTGTAGTATTTATTTGTATATATACATATAACGTACATGGAAAAGACTTACATCGCGTGATGCGATTAAGCGTACTACGTAGTAACTAATACTGCTAGGAGATAACTCGTCTGCGATTCTTACTTCCCCCTGCCCTCCCCCCACTACGCCATCTCTCTTTCTGGCTCTCTCTCTCTCTCTTCCCCTCTCTTCAGCTTAATCGATTTCTACGATCGATCTCTTCCTGGCTGAACGCGAAGCGCACTATAATAGAACCTTGCTCGATTGCGATTCGTGCCACATATAAATGACCATCATTCTTAGCTCGGCCCGATACCGAGCGCAAACTACGAGGGAAATCTCCTAGGAGATGACCCTACGAGATCGAGATGCGTGGTTGTGCTTTTGAAATGAAAAAAAAATACACACACAGAGAATACTTCTCGTTTTGCTAAATCGATCGGATCGCAACGATCGTTTACTAGTGCGAAACGATGAGCGATAACCACTTGGGAAACAAAGAACGGAAGAATAATTAGGAACGTTTTTGAAAATGAAGAGAAAAAACGTTGTTTCCAACCATATTACTATCGTCGATGATCGATCAGTAATTTTTCATCGGAAACGTTTTGTCTTCGGAGATTGAAGAGCAAGACGCGAAGATTCTTTTTCCCCTCTCTCTCTCTCTCTCTCTCTCTCTCTCTCTCTCTCTCTCTCTCTCTCTCTCTCTCTCTCTCTCTCTCTCTCTCTCTGTCGCTCGGTTCGAGAACGTGAAATTAGGCAGCTGGTGGTGGTATCGTCGGTGTGCAATTTACTCGAGATAAATATCTATCAAATCTTCGCTCGACGGTTAAAGCGGTAAGAGATGCACACGCAGTCGGACCACCACCTGTTACCCACTGCAAAGTGAGGAAACCCATCCGGTCGGGCTCAACGATGCGTTTGCAACGATACTACTCGCGAATGCACGCTTTTATAATATATACATGGCATTCTGTGTAAAATCAACAAATTTGTATTCTATTTGCCAATTTTCTATCCAAAAAATAACGACGCTCGATTAAAACGCGGTGTCCAGTCGAACTCAGGATGTTTTTTACACGCCTTCATACTTTATCAACTTATAGTAAAATGTAAAATTTGAATAAATCTTGGCAAAATAACTAGTAATAAATGAATTTAACTAAATTTATAAAACATTGTAAAACCAACAATTTTTTAACCAATTTGCCATCGTGAGTCAAAATTAATTTTGTTAAGCAAAAAATTACGGCGCTCGATTAAAACGCGGTTGCCAGTCCAATTCAGAATATTTTTTACACGCCTTCATACTTTATCAACTTATAGTAAAATGTAAAATTTGAATAAAAATCTTGACGAAATAACTATTAATATTTAACTAAATTTATAGAACTGTGTAAAATTAACAATTTTTTATCCAATTTGCCATCGTGAGTCAAAATTAATTTTGTTAAGCAAAAAATTACGGCGCTCGATTAAAACGCAGTTGCCAGTCCAATTCAGAATATTTTTTACACGCCTTCATACTTTATCAACTTATAGTAAAATGTAAGATTTGAATAAATCTTGGCGAAATAACTATTAATAAATGAATTTAACTAAATTTATAAAACTTTGTAAAATCAACAATTTTTTAACCAATTTGCCATCGTGAGTCAAAATTAATTCTTTTTAAAAGATTAAAAAATTACGGCGCTCGATTAAAACGCGGTTGCCAGTCCAATTCAGGATATTTTTTACACGCCTTCATACTTTATCAATTTATAGTAAAATATAAAATTTGAATAAATCTTGGCGAATTAACTATTAATAAATGAATTTAACTAAATTTATAAAACTTTGTAAAATCAACCATTTTTTAACCCATTTGCCATCGTGAGTCAAAACTAATTTTTTTTAGCAAAAAATTACGGCGCTCGATTAAAACGCGGTTGCCAGTCCAATTCAGAATATTTTTTACACGCCTTCATACTTTATCAACTTATACTAAAATGTAAAATTTGAATAAATCTTGGCGAAATAACTATTAATAAATGAATTTAAGTGAAATTATAAAACTATACACGACATCACTGTATATATATATATATTTGTGTGTATATGTATGTGTATATGTATGGGTGTATAGATACTTCTACACGCAAGAAGAATTTACGAGAACAGCACGACAAGCTAAAATATATATGTACCAGCGAAGATGTCCGATGTATATCGCGACTCGACGGTCTCGTTTTCTACACGCTCCGTCGCTCGCTCGGCCGTATGCCTAATAGCGTTCAGGCCACGTGTGAATTATGAGAGCATTACGTCCCCAAATGCTACAACCAAAGCGTGAAAGCTCCGGTGGAAACATAAACCCTCCTACCACCCGCTTCGTCTCTCTTAACTCACAAAACGAAAATGTTCCGTGTGACGAAGAGGGAGGAGGTAAGTACTGCTGTGCACCAGTACCGATTGGGAGAGATTAGTTTCGAGCGACTCTCTTCGAGGGTTCGAACCAAAACTACGTAGGAACGTCGTACTCGTACAAGAATAGAACTCGATGTTTCGATCGGTTCGTCGTACATACCGTTCGACCAAAATATGTTTCCGGTTTGGATAAATTCTTCTTCGTTCTCGATATACGACAACTGGCAACAAATGCAGTACGATCAGCGGTATAAATTGTTTAAAAGATCGATTTTTCTTTCTCCTTAGCGAAGTTTAGACAAGGGAGAAGATTCACGGAGAGATATGTTCAAAAGCGTACAAAGTCTTCGAGCACGTGATCCCACCCGTCGTAGCACGTACGTATCGGTGAGCTTTTACCAGCTTCAAGGACATGACGGAGAGAAGAGATACGAGAAAGAAACGATCTTTTCTATCGTAAAGTATCGTACGGTCGGAACGAGAGCCAGCCAGACGGAGTGGAATCCCGAACCGGCAGAAATGTAAATGGCTACCAGACACGATGGTTGTTTCGGAGCCGTTCCGCAAGGGGGTCTACCCGTCGCGCGAAGAAACGACGGAAAGCGTCAGTTTATTTAAGACATGGTAAAACCTTTCTACGTGTATATATCCCTGTGTATCTGTGTGCCTTTGTATATGTACTCGCCGAAGAGAGAGAATATCGCGTCGATAGCGCCGGAGCACCAGCGAGTTCGCCAACGACGACAAGCTTTTCGCGAGAATTTACGAAGGCTTCGCGCGCGGACGATCTTTTGCCTCCGCGCAAAAGAGACGAGCGCACGTGTGTGTCGTTCGCGCATACTCGCACAAACGACATCGTGGTACGTATCTTCTCTGAATCTTGTGCGAAATGTACCGAATACACGCCGTCAAAACCATTAAATTATCAACCAAGGATGTATGCAAATGTAGCTATGTACTCGTATTTGTCCATGGAGCGTTTCACGACGGTTTTGATCGTACGAAAAATAAATAAATCTTTTAATAAAATTGTCATTGTTACATTGAAACCTAAACGAAAGAAATGATGGAATTGTTCGTGTTTATTGTTTTCCACATCAAATCAATATTGTTTTTGGGAAACTCACGTTCAATTTACAAATTACAATTTAAAGCTCTTTTTCTTCAATTTTCTTACATTTATCAACACTTCTGGGGAACATTCGTCGATTTTTTGATTTTATCAGAAATCGCTTGATTGCAGGGGTCTGCGTTCGAAGGACAGAACTCCGTCGATATCGCTCGGGGACCAAGCGCCAGCGCCTGAGCAAAGCGAGAGGGAAAGAAATTTTTAATGTATGATTTACCGTTTAGAGCTTTCTTTTCAAAGATTTTTTTTGGTTAGTTTGCTCGTTCTTCGCGACGTATTCTCTCTTTTCAGATGTTGGAACGATCTCCCTCGAGCACATTAGAATATATACATATATGGCTATTGGAGCGTGGATTGTCGATTCGCTTGCTTGCACCCGCAAATTGCGCTCTTAGCTCTCGTATCTTTATGCGTATATATAACACAGGTAGACATGAACTATTATTGTACAGTACAATCGGCCACTGACGAGGTATACAAAAACGAATTATGCGACTGTCGGATGTATACTGGAAACTACCGCGTGGGTGCGAAACTCGGTGAAACGCGTATTGAGATTGCGTTCCTTTTGTTTCTTTTTGCTCGACTCGCAAAAAAATCTTTAAACGGGGAAGATACGCGTTCCAGAATGGTTTGCAAAAGGCTTATTTACATCGGAAATTTCTCGCAGATCACGAAAATGATGGTTATTATTAGAATATTTCGAATCTAATGGACAAAATCCCCAAAAAACTAAAAAAAAATAAGATTTTTCGATTTTTCACATATCAATTTTTATGCGAGAGGGAAACAACCAACGAATTCGTGATCAGCGAGCAATTTCTGATTGATATAAGCTGTAACGATATGTTAAAAATAAAAATTTTTAAAAGTGACATTTTTTCCCCTTATTTTACCTTGCGATTCGCGAATTTCGAAAAGAAAGAATTTCGAACGATTCTAGACATAGGATCAAAGAATTTCCGGACGTACGAGTAGAAATATGAAAAAAAGTTTGAATCTTGTGATAATTATTCAAGGTGGTGACGATTAATCTTAAAGCCACTACATCATCGAGATATTATAATATCGTCGTGTTGATTCACCTCTCCCAATTTTATCGCTTCCCTCAAGTAGGGAATGGACGATGCGAGAAGTTTGCATTCCTGATCCGTGAGAGGCGGCACACCTAAGTGCTTTTGAATTCCACAGGGACCGAGTTCCAACGGTCCTGCGAAATACGTCACTTCCGGGATGACACAGGAGCGTGCATAGGCGCATTCCACGACGCCTCTTTCATCGCGCAGGGCTACATACCAATTCGCAGCTTTGATTCGATAATTTTCGTTGCTGATAAGAATCTATTCAGACCTTTGCACAACGAAATACAGAATCTTGCTGCGGCAAAACCCATCGACAAAGACGAAGTTCCGTTTCCATCATACTTCATCCTCACTTCATCTTCAGCCATTCTCACAGCGTGAGTCAGTTTGCTGATTTCTTCCTAATGCAATCAATAAAATTCATTCAATTCCAATAAATAACTTTTTCATAAAAAAAAAAAACAAGATAATGGCGATAATTTAACGATGAGGAAAAAAACTTACGTGCGTAAATTCACTACAAGGTTTAGTCTGTGAGAAGACCGGAATGCAGGTTTCCGAACAATTTCCGCCGATAACTGGGACCATGACGCACTCGGGATCGAGATTCATCGTCTCAGCAGCGAAAGTGTTAGCTCTCATGCAATCGAGGGTCGTTATGCCAAATATACGATTGTAATCGTAGACGCCGTATTTCTTATATATCTCGCTAATTAGAGGAATCAAATGATTGATGGGACTTGTGGTAAGTGCAACCAGGGCCTGTAGGATCCAAACAGAAACACGACTATCGTTTTAAAACGAACAATTATCTAAATTTTTCATCGAAAACACATGTTTCTGCTCGAACGAGCTTTGCTGGTACGAAATCCTTCGACATTATACCGTGAATAGGAGAGAAATTACGAAAGGAGCACATCGAGAAAGAGAGAGAAATAAAAAATAAAATAGAGAGAGACGAATAATCCAAGAAAGAGAGAAATAAGATCGACCACATCCGCCCTGAGCACACGAAAGCGTGTTTTTTACGCCGCGACCAGGACCCATTATTTAGCAAGAAGGGAGGCGAACATCACACGGACGCGCATATATATCGACTTCGCCGTCGTTCCAACGCTCGTGACGCATTCTCTCGCGGCACACCAAAAATCCACTACTCAGGTAGCTTTGCGTATCGTCTCTCGTATACAAACGAAACGAAGAAAGAAAAGAAAAAAGGGAATGAAAAGTGTCTCGGAGTGTGAGGTACGCACACACCCAGATCGTTCGGGAACAAGAGAACCACAACGCTTTTGTATTCCGTTCGTGCACCGAGAGCAATCCCTCTGTTCTGCGTCACTACGGTGTGTTCTTACTTCGTAACCGGTGACTCTTCGCCTACAAGCCACCCGAGACAAACTTCTTTATTCAAAGTACATTTCGATCGCGACGTCGAACATTCGCGCCATTTTTCCTTTTATGTTGCTTTTTTGTTCATCGAACTCGCATTTTATAAACTCTCGAACGGTTGGATGAAGATGCAGAGGCGAACAAAGTTATTCTGTCTTTCATCGATTTCGCGACAAATAAATTGATTTTTATGGAAATGTATTCGACCGCGTTGCAAATAGCGCCGAAATTTTGTATCTTGTTTCACACATGTTAAATTTATACTACTGAAAATTAATTGGGCGATCTAAAAATTAATGATTTGATCGATTTGATTATAAATTGTTTTTAATAAGAAATTAAAATTTTTGGAAATTGTTTTGGGTTTTGGTAAACATGGAAAGGGACGATCTCACCTTTGGACAGTACTGGACTATTTTTGGGATCCAATCTAATAATATATTGGCATTGGTGACGAGAATATCACTAGATGAGGCTCCCTTATCGCAAAGTGACTTTCCAGCTGTGATCATGACAATTTTTGCATCTTCCAGTGTATCTCTCAACCCCTCGTCGTTATTGGGGATCGATGAGGATACTCTGCATTTGGTGTCAATATGACTTAATTCCAAAGCGAGAGACGCAACCTCGGCTTTGTCATAAACCGCCAATTCGTCGATTATAGGCGATTGTTTGAGGAAGAGGGACAAACAACTCCCTGGATGAAAATAGTTCGCGACATACTTAATGAATCGAATGTACGTCCTATTTATCAACGTTATTCGAGAAATTCTCGATCATTTGTACCTGTTCGTCCAGCCGCACCGAGCACAGCTACTTTCATCGATTTTGATCGAGCGATCGACGTAACCGCAAAATTACTCGACTGGGTTATCCTTCCAGTCACGAGAGAAAGATTCGATCGTTCGATGAAACAAAGAGATCCTCGCAATATCGACATTACGCAGGGAAACATTTTGGGAATTTATCGAGTATTTGTACAATTATATTTTATGATTTGTAAAAAAAATTGTAAAATTGTGATTAATTTCCGGTCATACGTAGCCGCTTATGATTTCAAGAGTATTTTCGTAACAAATGCTGTTCGATATTTGTCTCAACGACAGCTGGAAATTTTCCAAGTCTATTCACCGATTAAAAAAAAAATTTTAATCTAAAAAAAAAACTTCACGTTTCTGAAACAGTCGTGTGTCAAAAAACTGTTAAACTGCTCGAATTTGCACAAATACGATCATTCGAGTTTAAACAAAATCCAAAAATTGCACGTTGCACTTCGCGGGATAACTCAAGTGTGATTTCACGAAAAAATATTTTCTCCCTCGTGGCCAATGCGAATGGAATGCCCCCGGAACAGTTGCTTATTTTAGTTCCAAGGAACTTGAAACACATCCCACATTGTAGACCATATAATATGCGATAGCGTTACCAGTTGCAACAGCAACACAGCTGTTTCATACGGAGAGCGTGGCGTTCCAAGGATCAAGAGAAGCTCGGAGAATCGTTGCAGTCACTTTTCTCTTCCTCTCCATCTCTTTCCTTTTTCTCTCTCTCTCTCTCTCACCCGCGGCTTCCTGGAGGAGATGGCGAAGACGTAAAGTAAAATTTATATAGTTATACCATGAAGCAGCGCGATATCGCGCGAGCAACGTTGCGCTTGATACCTTTTATCCGCGTGTACAGAGTTCTCACAGCTCGAGCTCTCTCCCGAGAACGCATTCCATTCGACGTGACGCCAATGTGATTCTTTATTAATTCGCTTATTCCCGTGCCTCGCAATGCAAACATATTCAACCATCCGATAAGCCGCAAGTATGCGATAACAAACTAACAACCTAAAGCAAACGAATAAAATCTAAAAAATGATACACAAAATTTCAGTGAGAAAAACTAATCAACGCTAATTACTTTAAATAACTCGATTTTTATTTCTCGAAATTTAAAAAAATCCAACGAGATTCGTCGAAGCCAAATACTAAGAAAATCTTTGCGATAGGAATATTTTGGATTCGAAAAATAGCGACGAAAAAAATAAATAAATTACGTAGCGCATGGAAACCCGGTTTTGTAGTACGATAAGAAAAGTATGGTAAAAATGTAGACTCGTTTTCCAGAGAAGATCGCATATCGGTCTGCATGTGTTCCGCGACCACGACCGAAGCTTTTATCTCGCGGGCTATATTACTGTGTATTATTCGTATAACTAACCCGGGTATCTCTCGTGGTCGTGCACACATCGCCTAATTAAGATAATATGCACGTAATAGACGCAATCCTCAATCCCCTTTCCTCCTTCTTGCCTCCGTCGCTTCCTCCTCCTCCTTCTTGCATCTCCTTACCCCAGCGATCGGTTCAACTAATTGACCCGATCTCTCTTACTCGTGTACCGATTGTAACATCTGTTTCTACGAATCGAAACTGGGTGAAGCTCGAACGTTGCGGATGATGTATATAACGTTTGCTCGAATGCCATTCATCTCGCGATGCAGTCAGATACGCTGTTACACATATTCATACGGTGATCGCAGCGAGAGCACCGACGTGATTGAGATTTCTCGGAAGTCTTATTAGTGCCGTGACACGAAAATAAATCTACAACTTCGCAGGTATTCTTGCGAGTGCATACGTATGTACGTATATAGGATGTTCCGTGTCGACTCGGCCAGCGACCAATCGCCATCTTGTCCGGTTTCACATATTTATTTTTCCATGATCCTGCGAAAATCGAAAGACGAAGTTAATTCAAAACTCATGATAAAAATGACAATTTTTATTTGTAAACAATGAATTGGTTTTAATTTTTTGATTTCGTTAGGGATGTTGGAAGAAATCTGTAAAAAATCGGTGAGGGTTTTCGAGCGTACGGGAATCGTAGGAAATCTTATGAAGATTTTCGCGTTCACACTTTGTCTGGAAGGTCTACGAGTTGCGAGAGGATAATCGAAATTGCGACGATACGTATCTACGGCATATCTGTAGCTATAGGATATACATTATACATACGAATCGAGACAGACCGGATGGGTGAAACGACTCTTTGAAAGCTTCGCGAGGAGTCACTAAATTATTCATAGATTCTTCACGGCTTCGCGGTTTGCAACGAGAGAAAGGGAGATTGGCAAATAGAGAGAAGATGGAAAGAAAGAAAAAGAAGAAGAATAAAAAAAACATATGTTCGAGGATAAAAGTCGACACGGTGTGACAGTCGCGCGGAGTGATCCACGGTAATGTCCCTCGAACGCGATTTCATCTTGTACTTCTATTACAAAGACGAACATATATATTTCTATACATAGATATATCTCTCGTAGCTAGTGTAATGGGCCATAGGCCATCGGAAATTTCCTCGAGTTTGTGTTCACGGGTCATACCTCTTTCCCTTTCCAATAACGAAAATCAAATATCTCGCGATGTCGTTTCGGCGATAAATTTCAAACTATACGAATCCTACCGCCCACGTGAATCGAGAACCAAAGCCACGAATAGGCAGAGGAAGATTCTTCGTTACAAGATTTCCAGGATATGCGAACAAAGCCGAGAATTCCAAGCTCGAAAAAATTGGCGCTATGTTGTTACTCGAGAGGATATACATATATATGGAAAATATAGCGAGGAGGTCGAGGTGAATTCTCGAGAGACACCGCATCCTCTTCGTGCTATCGCGCGTACGTGTGCATGTTCATTCGCGAGCGGTGAAATTCGCCTATTGGAATGTTATTCGAACGGTGCAAGCACAGTTGGGGGAAATAAGAGGCTCGAAGGTACCTCGTTCGTAGGTACATACGACAGGCTCTCCCCGGCTGTCTCTCATCGCGTAGGACAGGACACACGTGGTATCTCGAGATCGTGACGAGTCGTACGAAGAGGCGATAAATTTTTTCTCGGAAGAATAATGCAACGTGTCCTTTTCGCGAACGTCGATGCATGCGAGATCCCTAGGTTAAGGTGGCCAAAATGGCGGCTGGTGAAGTCAACAAGATGGCAACTGCGGAAAATGCCAAAATGGCCCACGCGCCAGCCGTCCCAAAATCGCAGGAATTTCTCTAAACCATTGTTTCGTTTTTGCTCTTACACCGTGTGTCGAATAAACCGCGCGCTATGTAACACCGATAAAAGGAACAAAACGTATGTTCGTAGCAATCGCGAGAGAGTTTTCTCGAGACGAGCCCTTGTTAACCGCGGAGTTCAGGGTTCACGTCCAAGCCGGGAGAACTCTCGCGTGGGACTTTATTACGCGAACCGTGAACGCTCCTCGTGCCGAGAACGGCTAGAAGGCAATGTTACTGCGAGAAGCGAGCTTCTTCCTTTCTCATTCCATCGTTTCGCGGCCGTGAGTACGCAACGAGAGACGCGCCGTCATCGGTCAAGGGAGAAAACCTCTCGCGATGCGTCCATACAGCGCGTAAAGGGATGTGCGTACCTCTAAGGAGATACATCGCCTCTTTTCTAGCTCCGGACCTTCGGGGGGCTCCCATGAAGGTCAAGATAACACGGAGGAAATTTCATGCGGACGATGTAACCCTGATTGGTATCCAGTTACTCCGGGATAATACGCCGTGTACGGCACCGTCGCTCTCTCGTTCATCCCAACTTTACCTCCTACCCCACATCACTTGTTCCAACTCGGACATCGGGGAAACCGATCGGGAATGCGATACCTGATGCTTGCCACGTGAAACAGGACGCGAAATCCTCGACTGCTTAGAGACGAAATCTTTTTACTTTGTAAATCGTATTTCCACTCTTGCGATTTTTATTCGTCTTGTAATTAGAAGAATTATCTATCACGAAACTCGTTACGCCTCGGTCAAATCATCCATGAAATAACACATGAGACTGGGAAGGTAAGTAGCGTCGAGAAGTCCACAAGCCACGAATCGATCTCGCTCGTTGGGTACTCCATTTTCCGTCAAAGTTCGACTCATGTCGAGTTTCTCGCCTTCGAATTTCCACTCGTAAGAACCACCGTGGCCGTTGAAACTCAAGAAGCGCTCTTGTATTCGCCTGATTGAATCTTCCTCGCATACCTAAATTGAATTCTTTGTTGTCAATGATGTAGAATACTTGGATCGTTTCAGGTGCGCATGACGTTCATCTTTCAAATCAACAAGAAACAATTATAGAAAATAAAAATGATTGCTTTATAAGATGATGAACGGATGGTTATTTAATTTTGAAAAAAAAAGTTGGTTCCATCAAGATGCCAGCAAAATTCTATTAGCAACGAATCATCACGTGCGAATAGTGAAGTTGGTACGATTGGGTAGAGTCGATTAGATACATGACTCACTGATATAACGGCTGTGTCGCCCGTGAGAACATTGATAATTCTACAAGGTCTCGCGTTCTTTGTGAGATATCCTTTCTTGTATCTATCGTCGAGCCACCAGGGACACCTGTCCAGTGGTTGCCATGTAATCGTAGGTACACAAGCCCTAACATCCGGGATCGGTCCATGGGGACAGTAAGGCACTTCGACACCAGTCGCCGGATTTACGTGGTATTTTATATCGCCTTTTTCGTGATCGAACCATTGACTTATGTCTTTTCCAGCGTGAGCAACTATCGGTTTTATTTCACGACAATATTTCCAAGCGTCGCAAAGCTCGCTGAGGTCGTAAACACCACCGAGATACGAGACCCAACAATCATCGGGTCTGTTGTGCAAAACCACTTCCGTTGGAAGATAATACGGAAGAACTTTATCATCGGACGCTTCGTTAACGGAATTGCTATCTTCTGTAGACATTTTTCAAGAGAATTCTCTATTAAACTCACGAATGAAATAAAACCGTTTGAATTTCCCGCTCGAATCGAGTCTGCCCCACAATTTTACGTTTAGCGAAGGAAATTTATCAGCGACAAATCTTAAACGTATCTAAAAAGAATTTAGCGTAAGAAGAAACATCGATTAAACCTTTGACACATTTGTCAATTATAACGTCACATGATCACGTCGTGAAAAGGACTAACAGTGTGGCTTCCTGTTTGAAGTTGCACGTTTTATCAAAAGTGGACAGTGCGGTTATATTTTCTAAGTTTTTGTTTTTTAAGGGAGCTTATAATGGCCGATAGTACAGAAGCGAAGGTAAATTGTTCGATTTTGTAATGAATAATGAATGATAAATGTGAAAATAATCGTGATATAACGAGGAGATTCTTGCGCGAAGGTTTTTTCGTTGAAACGATGAATGTGCTGATGGTTAGGTTAGTGCATCCATCGACCGGTAGTGCTACAGCATTGTCAGCTCGGTATTGTTTATTTTGATGATGATCCCTTCAAACGTGGTAATCGAAGGCACATGTTCAATAAATATCCACTGTCTCCAATGCTATCCATACGATTTCAACAACGATGCGATCGTATGACCTACAACTCCATCGTAGGCACGCCGAGACAACGAAATTGCACGACTATCATAACCTCACAAAATTGGAAGCTTCGTTCTCCTGTAACCATCGCACAATAATTAATTTCTTACCGAGGATGATGATAATCGTAGATACAACAGGCACGAAAAATCAATAAACAATCACACTTCCCCATCGTTTGTACGACACGAATGGTGAAACGAGTTTATGGTGTTATCAATAATGTTTTTTTTTTCAAGCCTTTGTCATTTTCGAAAACCTTGAAATTGTCAATTTGTATGAAGTTTTAGCGTCGAAAAGGAAGAACCATATGTTTGGAACTTGGCTCTACTCCAGAATTCACTGCACTAAGAACAATGTAATCAGGGAAAAAGATAAATGAATGTAGTGAGAAACATATGAGCATGGTAATAATATACTGCAAAAAACTGACATGTTCGATCAAAGTTTAGTTAACCTTGCAAAATTTTATGCACGATCATCGTGGTAAAATCAATTAGGAGATTTATTTATCATTATCAAACACATGGTTCCTGGTTTCATTCGTTCGTTGCGTTTAGATGGAACGGAACGTTCTGAATATGCAACGTACTGAAACTTCAGCCGTATCTGTACAAGTTGGTCCATACATTTGGCGAGAGCAGGCCCACATATCAAATGTAGTAAAAATTATGAGTGCTTTTAAGACTTGTTTTCAGATTTTGTCTATATTCAAAGATTTATCAATAGAGAAAGGTTGCTTGAGTAGGGTGCAGATTTTATCTGCATATTTTGTGTCTCTTATTGAGTCAGGTAGTCTCAAAATTTTATGTTTATATAGGTCTTTCGATTTGTTCGTTCGTCTTTCATTAAAATTAATTTTCTTTCGCAAAGATTATAACTCGAAGAAATGCGTTTCTACCTTTCAGGTTCAGGAATATAAGGATTCCCTTAAGACCAAGGTATATAAAGATAAAGTAGCCTGTGCTATTATCAATGCTGACACATTTTATGTGTGATAACAAATTAGATACTCACTCAACATTTTGCTGTTTTTAGGCTGAGCAACTTCTTCTGACAGGTTTTCCCGAGAAAATTGTCAAACTCAATGAGCTGCTCGATACCCCGAAATTCTACAATAGAGATCTCACCGGATTTTATCAAGAGCTCAACGTGCCCATTCCAGATCCCATAGTGCTCAACCATTCCGAAGATGGACCTAAGAATAAAAAGATTAAATTAGACAATAGCGTTGATGGAGGCGGAACGACTGGAACGAAAGTTATGATACTACCGACCGGCGCGATACCATGTAACAAACCAATTTGTGATATAATTGGCTTGGTCAAGCCATACCTACTTCAACTTTTGGAAGATTCGAATCTCGTTAGTAAATCATTTTTCATTTTATTTAATATCGTGAAAACCTTTTTTATGTTATTCAAAACTGTTGCAGCTAAAAATGTGGGTCTCATTCATGATTCCTAAAATCGAAGACGGCAACAATTTTGGTGTGTCGGTTCAGGAGGACACGCTTGCTGAAATTCAATCTGTCGAAAGCGAAGCGGCTACTTATTTTGACCAAATTTCAAGGTAATCGAATGTTTGAGTTCATTTTTTACACCTCGATAAATAAATAAGCAAAAACAAATTGTAAGTCATGATAACCTCTCCAGCGATGTTTTGGCTAAAGATTCTTGCTGTGCATGAAATTGTTTATAAAGAAGTGTCATGCGTATTTGTTTTTAAGCATTACAGTTCTTTAGAAACTCCATAGTTAATTCTTCCCTCGGAACAAAGCAATTGAAATCTTGCTGTTTAAAGAAAACACTCCATCTTATCATAATCGGCTTATTGCACGAGATAAATGCTTAAGACTCTGTGTTACAACTTATCATTTTCGAAACAGTTGTAGCACGTAATATTCCATTTTGAGGCCTTTCCCCTGACACAATATTGGAAAACAAGCCCTGAAGGAATTACATTAAATTAATCTCAAATTCGGGTAATACGCAGCTAAAAATGTACAAATATTATGCTGATTCTGTTATGGGTTATCTACATTAAAAGATTCATCCATTTTGGAGATACAAAAAGAATTATTTGCATCTAATAATATGTTTTTTCACAGGTACTTCATCTCCAGAGGGAAAGTTGTAAGCAAAGTGGCCAAATATCCGCACATTCTGGACTACCGACGAGCAGTGCAGGAGCTCGACGAGAAAGAGTTTGCCAGTCTTTGGCTCATCATGAGTGAAGTACGAAATCGCTATTGCGCGCTCCATGATCTTGTATTGAAGAACTTGGAAAAGATCAAGAAACCGCGTTCCTCAAACGCCCAATCGTTGTACTGAGCACTAACATTTGTATTTTGCCTGTATCACGATACATGACGGCCCATTATACACGAAGATTGAAAATAAAAACTTAGATAAGAATGCAGAGCATCAGATTCCAAAATCTTAAAAACGGAAACGGTAAATCGCAACTGCCACGAGATCATCATACTTTTTTGTCCGCTTGTTTAAGGTTTCTATCAGTAAAACGAATACCGAAAATTGTCGACGAGTTATTATTACCATAGGGATCTCATCACTCATCTCTGTACAATTATTAATTTATTCCTCTGTATTCAGAATGTACTTCGCTTGGATCATGTGCGCGCAAAAGGAACAATTCTTTGTCAACGGTGCTCGGTATTATTTACTATTACACGTCGAATAAAAATTCCTAGGAATCACTAAATAACCGATAAAAAATCGATAATTCGTTACGGGAGTTTAACCACTAACAAAGACAAAACATATAAATCTCTGTATTCTATTGGCTCGAATAAATTCCTAAAAGAAACTTTTCCCAATCGAAAATACGAATCAAGGGGTACGAACTACCTCGTAGAATAAATGAGAAAAAACAACACGATTTCACAATGATGTAAAAATGGGTTTTATCATTAAAAATAATACATTCGATATAATTGCATAACTTTGGCACCATTCTAGCGCACCATTGACTCGACATAATGTTAAATAATATATTTGCCGAGTGAATTACGTTAAAAGTTTAAGCTTGAGCAACCAGGACGTGGAAATCGTAGAAGTCACAAAGAAATAAAAAATCATTTAAACAAAAAACCCGTTCTAGGAATCTTCGAAGAGGCCGGGATTAATATACATGTTCCTGTTGAATCCCATCGATTTGACTGTCGATGTTTGAGTCGCACCGGCATATGTGCGATACTTTTCCATTCGGCTATCAACCTAAAAAAAATGAAAAAAAATTGTTAACACGGTTTCTACTGTAATGCATAAAACTCGTAGAAAAAATTTATTACCAATTGTAACATTTCGGTCAAATGGAGTCTCCACGCATGATTCATAAGAACCTCACAGAGGGTCTGTATATACCAACTGCCATTGACGGTATCACGATATGCATAGTGACCAGGTAACGTGGAATGGACGACCAATATATCAGAATACTTGCGCGAAGCTAAAGCTTGCGAACCATCCTTCGCATCCCGCGCAGTTTCCGTGGCGAATTGTTCGCGGCGTCCCCTAAGAGATAAAATTTATTGTATCATTACAATGGACAATTTATCGGTTTTCGACGCTTTATTATCAACATTTTTATTAATACAATATCAACTTTCATGATTTCAGTAACCAACCTGCAACTTTGAAATATGAATACTTTGGGTATACGGTCAAGCTGTTTGATACAAAAAGCATCTATAATATCCGTACACAATACTTTCGTGGCGCCTTGCATTTTGTAATCAGTTCCATGAATTTCCGTCCCAGGATAATCGTACTGTTTGGTCTCAGCCCCATGGGCCGATATTATAACAAAGCACGAATCAATGTGCCGAAAATCTTTATGAGAAAACTCATGGATTGTACTCTTGATTTGCTGAAAATAGAATTTTCATTTGCTTTATCACCGACAACTAAATATTAATTGTATGGAAATTCCGTAACATGGCGATAACTAATGTTAATTGCCCGTTTGATAATAGATGTATCTTTACCGCTCCTGTAAGATCCTTTACAGATGTAACTTCAAAGCCCATTTCTTCAAACAATTGTCTCAAGTTTAACTCGTCAAGCTCGGCGGCTGTTCTCTTGTCCTCACCAGAGTACGATATTATAGTGATTATCAAAACATAACCACGCGGCTTGCTTCTCATCCTATAGTTGGCTATAGTATTGTACTTTGGTCCATCAAGAAACTCTGTTGCTTTTCTAAGTTTGATCTGGAGTGGCTGGTTAGATTTCTGAAGATTTTCATGAAAATTGTCGTTTCTGAAAATATTACATTTTGCATATAAACAAAACTCGTTCTTCCAACACTATTTCGAAATTATATAGAACATAAGGATGTGTCAACTCACATCGACCCATCCTCTGTTTCTGTGTCGCTAGTTAACTCATTGTTGTTATTTTGATTACTTTTCGCAGCGGACTTCATCCGCCCCTGCAGAATATCAGCTTCATCTTGGTGACCTGTCTTCCGTAAGCTAGAAATTAAATTATCGAAGGCATAAGGTCCTCGAGTCTTAATTGTCATTAATATATCGTGCACGGTTGTTCGGTGATCCAAATTCTTCTGAAATCGTTTACAATTATGAAAGCACTTTCGTGACCACGTTCAGTACATTGAAGGGAAGAAAAATAAATAGTCCAGTGAAAAGTCCACTTACCTCCCACACAGGCACGTTTACGTCATCGGGATTAAAAACTCCAGATTTTATCAGTTCGGGCCACAACCTAGTCATATTTATTGCGGGTACAATTTCGTCGCAACAACGGTCAATTGTCAGTCGGTCACGATTATCCATTGTTCGACACTATAGCACATGCTCCTTTGACAGATGAGAAATGACAAACGTGCAAGGAACGAATGCTGTGAAAGAACATTGGCAGCGGGTAGCGTATAGGTATAACAACGGAGGGAGATAAGCGCGGGAGAGACCAAGCCCACCGCTTCGTGCGCCATGAATGCGTCATAGTGCACGTAGAAACCGTATAGAACTTACCGTTCAAGGGAATAACCAAACATCAGTCGGCAACATAAAACGAGATAATTTCTACAAAAATGTACGTAGAAAAAAGATTTCCGAAAACACACAGAGCGCCATCGTACAACCATAGCCCCATAGAAAAAAATCGCAACGTATATCTTGTTATCGCTTGACCTTCTTACACGTAAAACCAACACACAAGTATTGCAAAAAAGTTCCAGTTTAACGAGGACATTTTATTTATATAGGAAGATCAATCTCCAAACTAACCTTGATAATAATTCAGAAAAATCTATCGAATCACTCAAAAATAATAAAAAAATATTCATATATTACAATTCCAGCAGTAACTCAGATGATAATTCTTCAATATTTCAATGGCAAACGTCATTCCAGTGACTTGATTACTTGCGATTATAAATTTGATCAGCGGGACATTAACCGTAACTCCTCTACGAGAGTTGTTATAGCTTGTACTGCCGAGAAGTGAAAAGTTTGAATACGATAGCCGATGACAAATGAAGCGAACCACAGTTTGACCCGTAAGTACGAAAACAAATACATACGCGTCGTACAGCCATTTGTTAACACGAGTTAGGTTAGTGATAACACAAATTTAATGATTAACTTTCTTCAATTTATATTCCCATCACCGAACGTCATATCGCGACTTATTAAATCCCTTTATCGTCCTGAGTAACTACACATCTTTTGTTTTCGGGATGAAGTATGCGATACTTGAAACACGTAGTACTTTCTTTTTGGCATACCACTCGCTACTCAAGCGAGCGAATGGCGGCCATATTGGCAAAGTAGCGTCAGTTGACGTTTCCAGAGCGGACTGAAGAGTGAAATTTTTTTTAATTTCTATGATTGTTTGATGTAAAAATATCAGTTCTTCCCGTATTTGAGATTCAGCGATAAGAAATAATAGGTGACTAGAAAATCTTCGGACGATCCAGGTAAGCTTCTCAAGATTATTAGCGATCCTAAAACTTTAAGTAAATATCGCTAAGCTTCTTAACCGTAATCATGATTTGTTTTCTCATGATATTTCAGGTAGTCATAGCGAAGAATAAAGCAGATGTAAAATACGGAAATGAAAGATTCGCTGTGAAATATATTCTCAGTACACAAGTGTGGATTGAAAAATGAAGAAAAGGGGGTTAATTGGACGAGTCAAGGTCATGCACAAATATCAACATCATCGTTTTTACGAGAAGCTCGAATCTGACATGTATCTGAAATATTCGGTGAATCTTTGCTTTCTCATAGGAACTTTTTCATCTACCAACGCAGGAAGAATAAAACAAAAGTTTATTCACAATGTCATCATCGCTTTTCGTACTTGGCGCGAGAACTGAAGAATTTGCTGCGACGACCTGTATCAGAGCTGTTCTCGTGTGTTGAACATAGCGTTCTCTTCTTTTTCGCCTTATGGTAATAGAAATACCGACTTTACCGGTATGAGATAAATACCATCACTTCTTTCAAACAATATTCTTCAACTATGTAAAACAACATTGTTTACACTGGAATTTTAGCCATAATCAAATTCAGACAACATTCTGAATTATTTATAACATTTACTTTTTTTACATTTGATATTGTAAGAAAGATAGTAATCAATTACATTCCAATGCTTAATCCTAGTAAGCTCTCAAAGAATGTGTACACTGGTAGAAACGCATTTTAGAAAGCATATTTTCAATAAGATTGTATTGAATATATTCAACAAAAAATCAATGAAAAGCTTCTTTCCTTTGGAGCAGAAATATATTTATCAGATATTTCTGCATCCTGTGAAGGAATAGCTCTTGAGTAATTCGTCGATCAATATATTTTACATAATATACCATAAAGTTAGTACAAAATCTCTCACACGGGAGTTTTATTCTCAAGAGGCCTTTAAACGTTGCATTATTAAAATTAACCAGCTCATCAGGGGTAGTTCCCATGCGTCCTACATTATCTATGAATACGTCGAGAGAATCGTTAAATTTTCCCTTTATTCACTCGCACGCAACGCAGCAAGTGCAGTCAAGAGACAATGCATTCTTGTTAAATTTACCATTGTCTCTGATCTTTTTGTGCTCTCGAGGCACACTTGGCGACTGAATTCACTATTTCGGAATTTTGTTGACAATACGCGAGTGGCGCCAATTGCCAGAGTTGTGCAACCCACTCAATTTTCCCTGCGCCGTGTGGAACTTAATACACGAACAACAAGATCTTCCAACTCGCGAGACTAGAAATATCGTTGAAAACCTCGTTTCTGCAACGGTCAACGAGATGCTCATGAAACAACAAACAGGCTGATTCAAATTTTCATACAAAAACCGCAGTCACAACTTTTTACATAAAAGTAACATAAACTCGAATTCTTACAACGAAAAAAATAATTATAAAAAATTGATATTAGCGAAAGTAATAAAAATAATATATAAAGATAAATACAATTTAATTATCATAAATACAGATTATAATTTTTCTGTTTGTATATATTTCCTTGAGAAACATCTATTTTGTATTTTCGAGCTATTTTAAGCACGCGTATAAACGTGGGAATGTTCAAAGGGGGAATAACTCAAAAATTAGTCTCTTTGATTTCGTCTCTCGTTTTAAAAAATGTGACAATAAACTGAGAAGTTGTAGCCGAGACGAGACAGAAACCTACCACAGTCTGCATTCGGGCTCCTTCGTTTATTCGTGGCATCTTCTCAGCCAGAATGTACCAATGTGAGAAGTGTTTTGTGCAGACGCGTGTATATTTGGCTATGCTGCGAGTCAGGCATATATCTTTCTTTCGTAGTGTTTGCAATAAAATTAACTCCTACATCGTAGAAATAAATGGAATACGCGCTTAGCATGACAAAAAGGTCTGGACCCCTCGAAGAGGAATCCTTGGAAATGCTTCATGAGCGACCAACTCTTTTCATTACATATGCACTTTCCTCTACACATGCAATCTTACTATACCAGCGATACAACTAATACTTTACCGCCTTACATGAATTCGAAGTGGCGGGTTCGTACATAGCTAGGTAACAGTTGGATGAAACTCATGAACTCTCTACTGGGCTTCATTTGATAATTCAAACCTTCGATACTTGAATAGAAATACGACGGATCTTTTAGCCGTAAAATATTCCTATCGAAACTGCATATTAAACTTATAACGCAATCTATAAAACAAACAGCAATTGTTTTTAGCCCATGCTTCTCTTCATCCGTTCAAGAGGCAGTGTTACTGACGATGAGCCACTTGCACTTCGAAAACAAGATCCGTAAATTGTCCGGTATTGAGCAACCGATCGCCTTGAAATTTGGAGGGTGCATAGAGAATTATGGCATAAAGTGGATGACAGTCTTATTTTTCCAAAATTTTGGAAATTTTTTTGCAGATTCAGTTACCACCGACAAATGTTTTCCAAAATTTTGGAAAAATAAGACTATCATGCACTTTATGCCATAATTCTTTATGTACCCTCCAAATTTGAAGGTGATCGGTTGCTCAGTGTCGGACAATTTATGGATCCCGTTTTCGAAGTGCAAGTAGCTCGTCGCCAGTTACACTGAGTCTTAAGAGGCAGTGTTACTGACGATGAGCCACTTGCACTTCGAAAACAAGATCCGTAAATTGTTCGGTACTCAGCAACCGATCGCCTTAAAATTTGGAGAGTACATAGAGAATTATGGCATAAAGTGGATGACAGTCTTATTTTTCCAAAATTTTGGAAATTTTTTTGCAGATTCAGTTACCACCGAAATTTTTTTTTACAAAATTTTGGAAAAATAAGCCTATCATGCACTTTATGCCATAATTCTTTATGTACCCTCCAAATTTGAAGGCGATCGGTTGCTCAGTGTCGGACAATTTACGGATCCCGTTTTCAAAGCGCAAGTAGCTTGTCGCCAGTTACACTGCCTCTTAATGATTTCATATCTATCGGTAGATACAGTCCTATCATTTTTGGAGTATTTAATAAAGCGCATTGCTTCACAAAAGATTAAAGGAATCAATTTTATCGAAAAGCCATCACAGCGATAAAACTGTAAATGCGTCGCTTTTCAATCATTGGAGAATCTTTTAGCCCGAATTCCATTTCATTTAGGAAAATTATGAAAGCGAAAACGACGGTGGTTTATACAGAAAGTGTAATTTACAGTATCTCGAGACAATGACAAGTTCGCTATTTGCGGAAAGAACAATTGGAATAGCATAACACATATAGTAGCAAGTAGACACAGAGAATAGAGAGAATGAGGAAAGTTGGACAGAGAGAAAGTACACGAGCAAGAGAGCAGCGGGCGTGATATTGATTTCGCATGGTCGCAGAGCCAGGTGAGGCCGCACCCTTCGCTGCCACCCCCGTGACCCGTTAGCGGGTTCGGCCATAGAAGCGTTTTAACGTCAGGATTAAAAAAGAAAAAAAAAGATACAAAAGGGAGGTTGACTTTTCGAGCGTAAAACATGTAACGAATGACCGTCGTATATACATCGTAGTGCACACAGGGGAATATAAAAACCGAGACGTGTTTCGCACGATAAATTAATCCCCGACAGTTTTGTTCGCAACACTTTTATGTCTTTGTGTAGTAGACAAATAAGTAACAGCGAGATAAAAATTTCTCGACTCAGCAACCAACTTACGAGCACAGATCGAGAGAGGGATAGAGAAAGAATTACATCTCAATAAAAGAAGGCTCTAAATTCATCGTATGACAAATTGACAGCTGGTCCGGAGATTTTAGCGTATTAGAATATTCATATCGAGAGATCTTCGAGACTCTAACGAAGAAATAAAATCCACAGGAGAAAATGAAGTCGCAGCTTTTACTCGCTATTACGTCCCTTGCGTTCACCAATGAAATGCGTGGAACTCTACGATTCGTGAGACGGCCTCGGTACGATCCCCTTCTGCAGCATCCCTTGTGGACCACCCCTTGTACAGCTAAAATGGCGGTTGTGACACCGTCCACCCTCGCATTCCAGTCTCTATGAGACTCTAGAGCACTTCACCCTGCAAATGAAAGGAAACAAAATCAACAAGTGAACTTGAATCAAAGGATATAAAAAATTGAAATGTGCGTACTATTGTTCAACACCTTCGTTAAGGTTTCCTCTCATTCCACTCATTTATGTAGTCTCTAGTGTTCAGCATTTCGATTTGGGCAGAGGGGCCAAATCATTGATAACTAAAGTTTTTCCTTTGTACATTTCCTCCAGATTTTGTCTGAAAATGATAAAAATCCAATTTAAAGGAAAATATATCTTTTTCCATTTGATAACATAAAATCTTAGTTTAAAGTTTCAAAGAATATATGAAAATTATGTTAGTATGTTCTGGGTGATTTTAGAGTAGAAAAATTGACTCGGATGTGTTGAATATCCAGAGGTGAAAAACCGGTTCGGGTTAAAGGTTGCAAAAATTGTTTTTTCACTATCTTCGAAAGTGTTTCTCGTCCTGGAAAGATTCAGATAGCGTCGACAGCGCTCCAGCAACATACAGATATCCGGATGTCCCTGATGGCATGGTATATAAGGTAGAATCGTAGATGCCAAGCAGCATGACGACCCCTGGGCTGACGTCATTTTCAAGCTCTTGGCACGAGCATAGCCCAAGCAGAAGCAGGAGAGAAACGCACACGACGACTGTGCCTCCGCACCGACTGGACTAATATGGCGAGACCGGTCGTATGGTCGGTTTCGATCTGGATGGTCGTTTGGTGCTGATGTCCCATGGGAGATTGTCGCCGATACTTTCCAGCATAGGCGCACACTCACATCCACAACAGCGAGTCGACCATGTGTGTGCTATTCTCATCTTTCTGCATCATCAATGCGGTTAAACGTCCGTATTCGTGAAAGATGGACGAAAACCTGGAACAATGACGTGTCCTCGATAAGTATATGTTCCTCAGCAAGACACTAGCCACACATTCATAACAATCATAGAAAATATTCAGCCTGTGATCCTTGACACGTGGAATTTCTTGCAGTAACCTGTAGGGACCCTTTTGCATTACGACCTCGGGTTAATAATGTCTAACCTAGGCAAATTAGATTTTTATTACTTATTGTTAAAGATACCTTGCAGATTGTTTGTGGAAATTAAATTTTATCTTACCTCGTCCTTCTCTATATAAGAACATCATCGATAGTTAAGAATCTTTATTATACGATCCATTTTCGTTTACAGGAGAATCCCTGGACGATTAGTTCAGTGCATTCACGAGAGAAAGCTCATCCTGGTATCTCGTTGAACGAGGCACACTCCGTGAATCGTCAACACCTCCGTGCACGTGCATTCCGAATCGTTCGCGAGACATTCGTCGAAGTAATCACCAACCGGTAAAGATCGCAGTATCAAGGTTGAGAGGCACGCAGGGACATAAATCACATCGTAATATTGCGACTAGATACACGACTCTTCACACGTATAAACACAGCCATTTCCAGGTCGTACTTGTGTACCCTCGACAAAGCTTGTTGTGCGCGAATATCCAAGTGAACGAGACAGGTCGCGAAGTGTAGAGAGATAAGCGGAGAGAACTTTTGTCGCGAGAACGCCAGTACTGACGCCATGTGGATCGTGAAGCATAATACTTCCCACAGAGTTCGTGCTGTATTTAAAATCGACCTACGGTATTTCCAAGACCGAATGTTTTCGTACATACCCGGTGTCTCGCTCGTAACCTTACACTCGATAATCTCAAAAAAAGATCAGCTTTAACGCATCTAATCGAATAGAAACACCTTTATTAAAATGTACTATTTTCACAGATGGCGCTGTTGAAATTCCAACATCATCAAAATTGTAACTATCGCATCGTTTACACAGTGACCGTGAATTTTCATCAGCCGAATTAACAGAATACAACGTTTCTCAAGCTACTTAGGTATGACTGTATTCGTTTAATAAAACGTTCGAGAAAATTTTCCTTGAGAAAATGGAAACTTGGTGAGAAAAGCTGTTGAGTTTCGATAAGCGAGGCAAGACTGTAAGCGTAAGTATAGAGAGCGCGTAGAACTGGTGGCGCAGTGAGATAGGCGTGGCTCGTTATTATAATAATATTGAATGCTGCAGGTAGTCCACCGATATTATTAATAGAGCGGATAAATATCCAGTGGTGAGGAGACCGCGTGTGGAGGCATAACCAACACGCAGAGTTCCAAGCGGCGAAGGCTCGAAACTCGAAACGGCGCGGCTTACACGATCGACATTTTCTTGCGTCTTTCCTCGTGGTAATTTACGCCGGCGGGCATGCGCTAAGCGCAATGCATTTACAGAAGTGCATTAACGAGCGTATTTGTGTTGGCGTTACGTGCCACTTGCGGCAAGGTATAGGATAAGTACTTTTGATCCTGTCCTTGCAAACGTAGCTTCGCTATACAACCGGAATGGCCCCCGTTCACGCCATTCCTCTCCCCACTCGGTGGTCGAACTTATTCACGCAATTAACGCGTGCTCTCCACTCATTTCTCCCACTCGACGATTTCAATTCTCTCCAGATTTCTTTTTTTTGCTTATCTTTGCGATGATACATCGTTACGATATTTTCTCTTCACAATTAGCAATAATCGAGAAGAAGAAAGTATCCTTCGTGAGTTTATTACGAGTTTTCATTTTACAGAGGAAAAATTTTCAAATTCTCGACTTTTGGCACGGTTTGTTTCAAACGATAGAGAATGGGGCTAAACAATTGGCAAAAATTATGACTGAATTTGATAACAAATTTAATTACGAGGGATTGGACTGTATAAACCTAATGCCCGAGTCCTTTGATTCTCGATTGAAGCGAGCTTTGCGCATTTTTTTTTCATATGTACATGCATGTTCACTCTAAAATTCTTTCCAGGCTGTTGGCAAAACGCGAACGTGTGTATCGAAGCTCGTGGCTTCAATGCCGTCCGTATAGCACACTGTACATTATCGTGTAGGATAGATATACAGCTGATTTGGTGAGATAGCAGCATAACGACGATGTTTTGCGCCGAAGTATTAGATGTACAGAGTCCACGTGGGTAGTTCCAGTATCCTTTCTATTTCTCCTCTACGTCTCTCTATAATACTCGTTTTCTCTCTTTTTTTCTCTCTCTCTCTATCATATTCACGACGAGACGAATCAATCGATTTACCCGCATCGTTTGTATCTTCGCGTGATGTACCATACCTCTACACAAGTAAGCGACACACCGACCAGCACCTCGGCACGATCACGTAGGATTTATGAATTTTATTATTACCAGTCGTTTCCTCGTAACGAATTTATTTCGATCGAAACATTCTTTTTTTTTTTAACACGACAACGATTCTTTCAATCGCAAACATTCTGATTTTATGTTTCCCTTGTTTCTTTCCCCAGGTACGAAACATTTCGTGCTTCGTTGTTTGGCGAGAGATAAGAACGAGGCGGAGCTGTAATAAAACAGAACAAAAAAATAGAAATTAAAATATAATCCATCGAGGTCCGAGGGTAATCCAGGACGCAATCTCGAAGAACCGATAAACCGAGGGTGATAAGAGCGCAGAATTTATCGTCGAGTCCCAATTCATCATTCTCGAACGTCCACTTAAAACTTTTATTCACGGATTTCGTACTCGCGATACTCCTTATCGTTGCCCACCAAAAATAGCCTTTTCCACCTAATTCGGGGACGGAAAGAACGAAAATTCTTCGCCAATCTTGCGAACGAGGATTTATTTTTTTTCAAATTTGTATTTCGATTTTTTAATGTGTTTTTTTTTCTAGCTCGCGCGACGAGACGACGCAGCATCTCTTACGCAAAGGATCTCGATTGTCTCTTATCGCGTAAGAGAAGTTACGAGATTCCGGGACCTCTCTCGTCTCGCGGAGTCTCGCGAGCGAGATAGGATGTTTACCCGGCGCTTGTCGACGACCCGAAACGCTCAACCCTGGTGGACTCGTGACACGATAACCTTTTTCTCTCTCTCTCTCTCGTCTTCGATCTTGTAACGAGTCTTTGCTCATTCTCGCGAGTGTCATGTAAAAATGTTCCTCGCGTATTGCGCATGTAAACGCTCCAAGAGAGAGAGAGAGAGAGAGAGAGGAGAGAGAGACGTCTCGTGGAAACGTCCCAATAATCTCGTGTGCTACAAACATCACGATAAGACCGAAACTAAAAATACATGACGCATCGTTAATGTCCGCCATGCGAGATTTCACATTGAGGAAAAACAAGGAAAAAATAACTATTTTTCACTCGTTGAATTATTAAAACTTGAAAACAAAAATGGAATCCACGGAAATCAGTCTCGATTCTTTTCTTTTCAAATCTGACGAAAGTTGAATTTTTCGATTGAAAAATTTGCAATCCAAAGAACATGATAGAAAAAGAAGAAGAAGAAGAACAAGAAAATCTAATCATTTCGCAGGTTCAGGCCACGAGTGAACGGGACTCGGTGGCGGCTGTCGCGTTCACATCTCTAAAACCTCATCAGCTCACGGCAATTCGCTCGTTTTTCCTTCGCGGTGCACGAGGCCTCTCGGTATGGTAAAATTACCACCCCGGTTCATTATTACCACGGAGAATGGACCAACGAGAGATGCATAACCGATATGCAACAGACGGGTGAATCTCGGTGAATAAAAAAAAAATAAAAAAAAGAAACGGGATGTACGTGCGTGACGTAGGATTACGAGAATTGCATAGTGGAGAGTTAACTGTCGTACATGCCAGTCGCGAATTTAGGACGACGACGTGTTCCCTCATTATTCTCACCGTACAACAGGACTCCTTCCCCGTAACAAATTCGTAATCACGAATTTTCATTTTAATTTCGATGACGAACGATCGCAAAAATTCGAAAAGGTAAAACTCAAACCGAGTCTTCCCAGGAATTCACTAAAAACGTATAATAATATTTGTTAAATTACGTTTTACTATTTTTTTTTTTTTTAGTTTGTTTAATTTAAGGTGGATACACTCGAGGTGGATTGGAAACTCGAGCGTCGTAACCCACAAAGGTGCGAGAACGCCGGAAGCAAGTCGCGCGTTGTCAATGAATATGTAGGCTGGCCCTCGACCTCGCGACTTCGCACACCTCTGCACTCGTTGGACGACACATCGAGGCGATTTCTCGTACTTGAGTTTGTAACGTTGCGAGTATGCACTCAATCTGTGTATATATATGAACATTGACATCAATATACATTGATGAAAAGTGTCCGTCACGCTGTCATTTAACGACTGCTCGTGGCCCAATCGAAGATAGATAAGAAAAAAATGAATTCTTAAGATGGACCAACGTCGGTTACAAATTATTTTGAAACCTTGCAACATTTGTTTTAAAGATTGTATTTTGATTTTCCAGATATTTTTATTTTCCTTAAGATTTTCCAGATATTTTTATTTTCCTTAAGATTTTCCAGATATTTTTATTTTTCTTAAGATTTTCCAGATATTTTTATTTTCCTTAAGATGGACCAATGCCGGTTACAAATTATTGTAAAACCTTGCGACATTTGTTTTAAACATTGCATTTTTATTTTCCAGATATTTTTATTTTTCTTAAGATTTTCCAGATATTTTTCTTTTCCTTAAGATTTTCCAGATATTTTTATTTTCCTTAAGATGGACCAACGCCGATTACAAATTATTTTGAAACCTTGCGACCTTGCGACGTTTGTTTTAAACATTGTATTTTCCAGACGTTACAGGACGATGACAATCTCCACGTTTTCCAAACGAAAATTATCGTCAAAATTCACATTTTGAATTTTAACAATTTTACAAAAACAAAAATTCGTTTCGACTGGGATAACGAGAAATTTTTTCGACAGCCCTCCTTACTTACACAGATCTCACATCGTACGCAAAACTATATACGCACGCGAGCGCAGTGATTTTCCGTAATTGCGCGCAACGCGCGTTTAATAACGTCAGCGTGATCGAGGACTTATGAATATTTGTAGTCGTAAGAATCGAAGCGTAATGTTGGTACGTATGATTTATGTGTTCGACATGAATAAGACAGTCGCGAAGCGTGACTATCCGCCCCTCTCTTGATCGGAGGCCCCTCTTTTTTTCTCGTTTGTTTTTTTCTCCGTTTCGTTTCTTTTCCTTTTTTTCGTTATTCTTTTCGTTTTTGTTTTTTTTATACTCGTACGATCGACGATTCGAGGACTCGCATACTTACAATGCAGCCCGTTCCTCGATTAACCTTTGCCTTCTCTCCCCCAAAGGCCGGAAAACATCGTTCGTTTTCTCGCCGCCGCCGTCGTCGCTTGCTCAATCTCCTCGACTACCCGGCCGATTATATTCGTATATGGCAATACGCGTATATGTATTATTTACCAGTGGTATCGAACTCATACACACGCACACACACGCATATATATATATATATATATATATATATATATATATATATATATATTTACGAGGGTCTATTTATACGCTTCGAGCGCATATAGCACCATGAACGCAGTGAGGTCGAGACACGATGCGTGCGGTATATGGAAGATCGATCAAGATCGATCTTTTTCCGCTAACGGTACCTTAGAATTTTCATCGGGTACATTATCAACGCTCAATCGCCTTTTCCACACTGTGGATCACAGGATAAACAGGATGTCCTTTTTTTTCTTTTCTAAAAAAAATGTATATATTAACATCTATCTTTCTTTTTTTTTTCCAGAGAAAAAAAATCTAACCCTGACTAAACATTCCCTGAGAGAGGAAAATAGGTACGTGTAAAATCGAAGACTCGATACCGTTGTGCAAGAGTAAGTTCGTCGTTGTGCGTCGATAGTTGCACGTGCACGATGCGTAAGTCAGAGAGCCAGTTTTGGTCGCGTTGACCATTTTGTCGAGTGGAAATGTACGAAGTCGAGGATACGACTTTTCTCTCTCTCTCCCTCTCTCTCTCTCTCATGCTCGATCCTGGATTTATAAGGGATAAATGTTGCAGTGATTGGTAAGCTGAGGACATGGTGAAGAAAAAAGGAAAAAGGGAAGATTATTAACGTACCTCCGTCGCTAAACTGCCGATCACTGTCCAGTCGCTAATGACTGTACTGGTTAGCCACCTACCGGAGGAATGGTATAAGCTTGACAAATGTATAGATATATGTATGTAGAATTGCACGTTGGAGGGAGATTGACTGGCTTGGAGCGAGAGAACGATTGCTCCACGGATCATCATTGCCATCTAGGTCTTTATTCAATCGGTTCGGTAGCTCCCTCGACTGGCTTATACGATCACCATCACGACGACACTCCAATTTCAATCAGCCACAGCACCTGTGGCGTCGTATGCGCGTTACGTGCCTCGCTGTATCGTTAACTAGATACGTATACGCATTAGACGCTCAGGAATGTGAACTATTTCCTTTTTTCTCTATCTCTTAACGGAATATCAGACCTTTCAGCCAATTTGAAAGAATTACGGAGTGTAAGAAAAATGTGAAAACAATCCGGTTGGAAATTTGTGTAATTTAGATTCAAATTTTAATCGCTCGATATTCATTTTAGTGTAATTAATTTATTACGTACACGTAGTTTTGTCGATTTAATTCGAGTCCAGTCGATACGTAGATTATAAAATCAATTTCGAGTAAATGTTGGAATTTTATTTCGTAGCAATTTTATGATGATTTATGAAAAATTGTTTTTTTTTTTCTTTGGGTCGTGTGAAGGAGTCGAGGCGGAGGTGTACGAGGAGGACGAGGGAATAAATCTGCGGTGGACGATTCAGGACATTGGTTATAAATTTCAATCTCTCCCTTTTGACATCGTTGCTATTATTGTTAATGGCACGAAATAAAGAACACGCACGACGATGACTCAAAGTCAGCCCACATGCGACTGTACGAACGTGGAATTATAACCTTAGCCTCCTCGCACCATATCAAAATAGCAGCGCAGAAAAGTTGACGCTACATAAGCCCGTCGACCTCGAAACTCTGATCGGTGCAACCGCATCATCTTGTTCGGCCTTCTCTCTCTCTCTCTCTCTCTCCCTTTCCCTCTTTTTTCTCGCCATCTCGAATCGAGCAAAAGGCCTTCGAACATAAAAATCCGCAAGACGCAAGACGATAGAGCAAGAAATTTCAATATTACGGAATTCCTTACGAAGGAAAAGCATTATTTAGCCATAATTTTCCATAAATTTAATACGCCTCGATTAAATTTGCGTCACGCGGAAAAAACGAAATCCTCGTTTCCTTCAAATTAAAATGTCGCACGGTAATAGACGACGATGTTCGATCGAGTTCGTTAACCGTTCACCACCGATAAGGTCAGCTAATTTAACTCCGGCCGGATTTAAATTGACCTTAGAGGTGTTGCATCCGTGTTGCTTATAGCAGCACGCCAGCTCGAACGAAACGAAAAAAGAAACGGAAGTATCTTTGGCAACACGGCGATTTATTTTGCGAGTGAGACTCGAGTGGCTGTTACGTCCATTGTTCGCGTTTACCATTCAAAGGACCATAGTGGAGTTTGTCGACCCTCTTTAGATTCACGAAATTATTAATAAAAGTCAATTTCTATTTTCCAGAATTAAAATTACCCGTGATTAAAAATTTAATTACAATATTATTCCAATTAATTGTTATTATCACGATAACATATTGTTCATTAATAATCTTTCAAATTCCTGCCTCTCGAGTGACAAACAAACATTTTTATTCAAACTAATGTTCGAAAAATTCACGAATTAATTTTTTTCTATAAATGACAGGAGGAAGAGTACATTTCTCTTTTTTTGTAAATAATAATTGGTGCGAGGTACATGACGCAGGGTCAGTGTCACGTAGTTTATATTATACGGTCCACGCGTTAGCGAGTTCATTGACTGGGGCGTGCGAGAGCAGAAGAGGAGAAGCTAAAACTCGAAGCGTCGAGAAGAAGCTTGGACCGGTTGGTCAACCCGGCCTGCCCTTCCCATCTCATTTTATCGTCCTCTTCGTCGACGCAGCAAACTCCTTCGAAGAGAAAGAGAGTCCTTTACCGAGCTATGGTATTAAACCCCCTCATCCCTTTCTCCCTATTTTCTGGCCCCTTGCCCAAAGCATTTTCTCTCTCTCTCTTTTTCTCTCTCCACCCTCTCTCAAAATCTTTTTTTACAGATGCAATAATACGAAAACGCCACCGTCTCTCGGTCTTGAACCGCCCTAAGGCCCTGTGACGAATCTTAACCTACCCGTAGAAAGGAACCTTGGACAGTTAGGTAGCTCGCCGACAACCTGTTTCTTGTCTTATCTTCGAGGCGAAGAAGAAGAAGAAAAAAAACGAAAAGAAAATTGTGGGAGATTTCTCGAAGTTAAGCTGCGTGACACCACGCTAACATTTTCGAGTCAAACGTTCGCGACGAGTCTCGAACGAGCTGTGAGTAAAATACTTTTCGTATAATTAGATCTTTCCCAGGATAAAAAAAAATCCTAAATTTTTGTACAAGTTTATGTATCTGTTCTTTTTTTTTCTTTTTTAGGTTTTAATCGTGCGAGGATTCTACATCGTCTTGGTGATAAAATGACTAAGGCTCGTCTCTTATCGATAGGGAGTACTCCGGTTTCTATCCGCCAGGGTTTTCACGCGTCTTTCCATTTTATCTGTAGCCTTGTCTTATCGTTTAGTTTCTTATCGCGCATTCTACTTACGATTCTGCTGTACGGTAGGCCGATGAGATTCTCCTAAGGCCCAACGCGTTTTCTAAATCACAATAATTTATCAACGGAAAAACATTCAACGAAGACAAAATTATACTCGAGGAATTGATCAAAATTTGAAAAATCTCAAAGTAGAACAATTATCAAAATTAAATTCGAGTAAATTGAAGTAATTCGTCGAGCGAGACATTTCCATCGATTTTCATAATTCATCAAATTTAATAAATACATTTCTTACAGGCGACCGAGACTGTCGATCACTGTCAACATCGCTGCCAATAACTACACCGGACATACAAAGTCGCGACCTAACGATGGTTGGACTGGTGCAGAGTTCGTAACTTTCGTACAATACGGCAATGTAGAGTACGGAGCATTCATATATTTTATGCACACATTGCGGTATAATATCTTATCGCGAATGCACTTAAAGTTCACATCTACGACTTTGACACAACGACGACAGGCTCGGCTGTAACGTTGGACGAAGCTCACTGACCGTCGTTCTCGCGTTTGTGCATCAGGGAAACGCAAACGAGCCAACGAAGCTAGAGAGAGAGAGAGAGAGAGGGAGAGTGGGAAAGAGAGAAAGACAGAAGTAAAGAACTCGGCAAGTTGTAGCGTCAATGGTCGCCTACCTTTCAGGGCGCGTTTAGCGAGAGATAAGCAACTTCGTTATCCCCTACCGTGAGCGACTCAGACGATAAGTTATTCGCATGGACGCCCGGTAGCATGCGATCATTTTCGCGGGGACACGACTATGCAAAACCAAGGACGAAAAGTCACGTTCGTAATATAAATCTACGAATAACACAACAAAAAAATCAGAAATCTACCATCGATTTTTAAAATTGTATAAAATAATTCGTTTCCATTCACCCAACGTACATAACTACAGAAAAAAAATCAAAATTACAAATCTTTGTTTTTCCAATAATCAGAAATAATTATCGCCTCGCTAAGTTTAATAACGATAACACTTTTCTCCATAAGAATTAATCGCAATAATGTTCACGAGAAAATTCGTTCGGACGATTTCCTTCCCCTAAAGACGAAACGAGACGAGGGGTGTTCTCGTATAAAATGTCAAAGGTATAAAATAAATAGAATAGAAAGAAAGGCAAATTTCCGTGGAAACGTTTCGTTCGAAATGAAATCTCCGCATTGGTCGGTGACTTTGTGTTCGAGACGATGTAAAAGGTCAAAGGACTTAATGTTCGTGGCGTTGGTGTATAAAAGCAAGTCGTAGGTGGTAGGTAACGGGGAGAATGGGGATTGTGCGAAATATACGTGTATAGGCAAGAGGGATGGTCGTCGATTGCTTTGCTACGGTGTAATACTCGGATCGCGAGAACTTTTAGTACGTGCTCGCCTATACGAGCATTTCATCGGGTTGCGGGGTAAACTGGGTCGCACGCGAAGTCTTCACCCCCTTGCTTCTCACCACCTCCTCTTCCACCCAATCCCCTCTCGCAAGCTCAAAACACACCTCTCGAGCTCCTTATCACGAGATTCGTGTGTAACGAGAGGGTTGCCAACTTTGCGCAAAACCCTGGGAGGAAGGGGGAGTGGGATTGTTAGGATTCGTCGACGCCAGAGCTAGCGAGGAACGCGACCAACGCAATAGAATCCCTCTCGAGAGCTCGCGAGACTCATTTTTACGGTGTTTTTTTTTTTTATTATTTTTTATTTTTATACTCCTCGAACGCTAGGTCGCTCGAGCGTCACGCCAAGGCAATTCGGAGGAATATTATTATTAAGCGACGGAGGAAATTTTTTTGTTAAGTCGAAGATATTTTCTAAATTGTTATTAATGAGAAAAAATATTGGTTTTTTGAAAATTTCGAGGTTTTGGATTATTCGTTTTTACGAATCGATGTTTTTTCTTCAGGATGCGTGTTCGCCATTCGTTGATTTAATTTGTACGAGCGAGTTCGTTATTGTCGAATTTGCTTTTGTGTTTCTTTTTTAGGGAGTTGTTTTATGACTCGGGAAGTGAAGATCGCGATACGAGCGTGTTTATTATCAACGAATTTCGCAAGAAAAATCCAATGAGATACGTACCAATCACGGCGGGTATAATAATATATCGCGAGTAGGGAGAGAAACCGAGTATCGAAGCCAACCCCCGGGGCAAAGCGATGCTGCTGGTTCGATCGTTTCAGCGCGCGCGCGGTCACAGATCCTCGACCTCGAAAAAGTCTTCGCTCTCTCGGCCAAGGTGGTCACACGTGCCCGCCGAAGATATACCCGCCACGACCGCAGCGATCCTGGTGGTAAGATATCGCAACGTGAGCGAGTTAACTTTTCTCTCGGGTTCGTCAGACCTTTCGCATAAAAATTCTCCAATCCATTCAAGACCAGGAGAGAAAAAGAGGGAGAGAATTAATCATTCTTTTTATTTTCCCTTTATAAAATTAATTCCGCGAAAAAGTTTCTTATAATTAAACAAAATCAAAATTTCAAAGCCGATTCAAATCTCGTTTCCCAAATTTCTCGATCTCGATCGAAATTTCTTTCAATCTATCGATCGACTTTCGTCCATTCCACGTGTGTTCGTATCAACGAGAATCGATCGATTATACAGATTCGTCGTAGCGATACGAAATCCCTGGGCAAAATCGTCACGAACGAAACGAAAAAAGGAGAGAGACAGAGAGAGAGGGAGAGTGAGGCATCTTTCCGTTGCATTATGGATCAACCTAAAAAATAAAAGCACGCTGGACTTCCCAACGATCGCATTCAGTGATTTTTCCATAGATCGCTCGCGAGTTTCCTCGTCACACCGGCAGAATATATTTCCCTTCTCCCCTTCGCCCCTTTCTCTCAGTGAGAGATTTCATCGTGTCTCTCTCGTCGAACTCGCAGCATCCTCCTATACGCGCGTCGTTTCCAATCGCGTCAACAAAATACACATTTGTCATCGTAGCCGATACGAAGATCGATGCAGCGGAATTTCATCGTCGCGAAGGAAAAATACATTTTCCATGATTTTAAAAATAGCCCAAGTTTATTTATCCGTCGAATCGTATCGTAACATTCGTCGAAGCTTCGAATAAACACTTTTATCAAGTGTATTTCGTTCGAAAACTTCGATCTTATTTTCCTCCTCGTACAATTTTTGCTTGTTTCTTTTTTCTTCTTATTTTCGCTGTACGATTCGACCGGACGCGCCTCGTGGCGGCAAACTTTCGCACGAATGGAAAAATGTCTGCTCGTTCGAGCTTATCGTCGAGCATATTCTACATATATATATATAATTCCAATGCATTCGCGTAAGCGCAACCGTGGCAATGTTCGCCCATTCGCGCCTCGTTTGTCCCGACGTTTATCGTTTACCATTTGAGCGTTGCGTTCGCTGCTCTTGCGATCGACAAAGTAAAGCGCGAGCTCTTTCCCGTCACGCATTCGCGCGCACGTTGCTGGAATGGCCCTTAAGAAACGAAGGAAAGAAAGAAAAGAAAAATGAAAGGAAAACGAGCGCGGTACTTCACGGTAATTCCTCCACTCTCGTCGCTGATTAACGAGAATACTCGTCAATCGAGATAGGACAAATATCGCGTAACGACTTTTGCAAAGGCGTCGAATCGGACTCGTCCCTCGTATCGAAGAGAAACCGGTCTGTTTCGCTGCGTTGTTATTGTTTTTGTCATTTTGTTGAAATTAGTGTTTTTTTTTTTCTTTCGACGCAAATAAGATCGTAGCCCTTCGCCACGTGGCGGTGGAAAGGAGGCAACGCCATTTTGTAAAGACGAAAGAGACGCATCGTCTTTTCTATTTCTCTCGTTTATATTTCCAGTATTATTATCGTTAAACGAACCGAAAGAGAATCCTCGCGCTCGTTCCGTTAGGCGTTTCCATTCCACGTGTGCTTTTCTATCTCTGTCCAGGCATCTATCATCTACTCGTCTTTCTCCAACTCTCTCGGCTAACGCGACCATCACCTCCATCCCGTCTTCTCTCATACTTCGCTTCAACCTTAGACTCGTCGTTCTCATTCGGTCCTGGCAACATAGAACTTGCACACAGAGAAAAAGAGAGAGATACACGGACACATCACGGACTTGCTTTATATTCTCGTTCTCGATCTAGTCTCTTAAGCGAGCCTTGTGCGCGCGGTCGCTTGATTTACTCGAAACAAGTGTCACCCTTGGATTTATATTTAGAGCGTGTTACATCGCCGAGAAGCCTCGGGAGGGGTGTGCGCGCGACGGAGAGCCTTACGATCCCAGGAGACCGTGAGGTCTGTGAGTAGGACGTTAGAAGATGAAGAAAAAGTAGAAAGAGAGAGAGAGAGGAGAAGATTGGAAATTTGAAACTAGTGAGGAATCTGAGGGGATAATGAGGGTTAGTTTTCATTATCCGGAATTCAAGTGAAATAACTTTTCTCCCAATTTTTCAATAGTTTATTAATGTAACTAGACTACTTAATAGATTTTATGAATGGGAAGGAAATAAACGTTTGAACGGTAATTTTCAATGTGAAACGATTTTTAGTTGGTTAGACGAGAGAAAGTAGTTTTTGGAAAGAAAGGTAGGAGGAAAAAGCATTCGTCTGTTCCGGCGATTATGAGGGTTCCTTCTTGGACTGGAGACTGTTCTTTTAAGCCCTAGAAAACCATTAATTACCACAGGACTATCCTCTTTTTTCTTAATTCTTTAATTTATATACCGTGATCTGGATTTAATACGCCTAAAAAACGAAGTTAAAACGTAACATTTGTCTTCCTTTTATTAAAATAAATTGACTTTTAACATCCCATTTCACACCCAAATTTCCATTTACGATGATAATTTACATTTAATTTTTTCAAAAATTACGACAATCTCTCCAATCCCTCGACCCACGTATAATAACAAAAAATATTTGATAAAATTATTTTCTTTAACACAAAATTATCCATTTTTCTTTCAGTATCTTGAGAAATTCTCGAAGCAAACTTTTCGAAGCGTCCGGTTGGAAATATGGAGGATAGTCCGTTCGTTCACGTTCGCACCCGAGAGTCCACGGGCTTGTCCCGAGCGTTAGTGTCTCGAGAGGGTTGTTGCCATGCGAGTTTCTCTGTGCCATTGCGGACACGACGACTACGACACACGGCGATTCGAAGCGGAGAAAACCGTGCAAACCGTACGAGAGACGCACACGCTCGTCGACCGCGCCCTGCTAACCGCGCCGTAGGTAGTAATTGATTGAGCCGCGCCCCTGAACGAGGGTGTTTTGTACCTCAAACTTCTGTATGTACTCTCTATGTCCTATGCCCATTTACATACATACCTATATATATATATATATATATATATAGAGAGAGAGAGAGAGAGAGAGAGAGAGAGAGAGAGAGAGAGAGATCGTACAATGCCGTGTATGCATAGATACGAACGATGTATTAGCCACAAACTATGAGGGTACTTCCTAATGCATAATCCTAACTGGTAACAACCGATCGTACGCCTTGAGTGAAACGCAAAAAAAAAAGAAACGCACCCTCGAATTGTAAAATTGGTAAATACTCCGGGGTTGAAAAATAGCTCGTCGTGTCTAGACGAAGAGTTTGGGGAAGACAGCTAGTGAAATAATTACTCCACGATTTTATTCAAGACCCTCGTGATGTATAAGATTTATAATTATTTCAATCAAACTGTTTTTATCGCGGATAAAATAGACAGTTGTATGAAAAATTTGTTAATTTTGAAATTGTGACAAGTTGGCCAAAAAGTAATTGCGTTTTTGGCCAATGGAGGAACATTGGTGTATATGGGTTAAAAACGCAATTACTTTTTGGCCAATACGTCAAACGACCTCCCGTGTGCTCGGGTTCGGATTCTTTCGAAGCGTGGCGAAGCGTGACTTCGATCTAGGATTTTGATCAATGGTTGGCAACGGTAGTAAAAATTCATTGAGCGCTCATCGAGTTTCGTGAGTCGTCAAAAATCGTTAGGTCGTGTTCACAGGAGGGACACGAGGGGACGACCAGACGACACCGTGGCGGGATCGCGTGAGCTGCAACGAGCGGGGCTCACTCGCGAGCGACGACCTCGAGACGGAGAGAAGCCGCGGGCTTCGGCGTCGTGGCGTGCGCGCGCGTGAACGGCACTCACGGTGAGACTTTCTCCTCGAGTAGCGTCGTCCGTCTCTATGTAAGCAAGAGTAGGTACGAAGCTTCGTCTACCGAGAGAGTCTCCCGCGTGGAGGTCTGGCCGGCCGATGTTTCGGAGGATACGTGGCAAGGGCCTTCACTCTCCGGGGAAACTCCGAATATACGCACGTACTGTACGGAACGTAAGTGCGGAGAGGACTCGAGGTCGTCGTTCTCCAGCCAGGAATTATTCTCCCCTCTCTCTCTCTCACCCTTCCTCCCTCCCTCTTTCCATCATTTTTCCTTCCGACCATTCGTTCTCTCACTTCACTTTTTTTTCATTCCGAATAATCCCTTAATTCGTATTCTCGGTGGAATATAGTTATCGCAATATAAAAATTGCGGCGGTGCCGATGTCGTCACGCCACATGGTGTGATAGAACGGCATTAACCCAGGCAAACCCTCCTCGATGGATTACGAGCGCCCCCTGCGTAGGCCACCGTGCGAGAAAAACACCCCCGCTGGATAATTCCACCGCGACATCGTCCAAACCGCAAGAAGGAAAATCCTATCGCGAATGAAAGATCGAAGATCGATGGTTTTATTATTATCGCTATTATTGTTTCTTAATCTCAATTCTATATACATTTATAACACAAGATTGTAGTACGATTAATTTTCAATCATAATTATGAATGAAATTATTAACGATCTTGCCGAAATACGATAGATCAGTGATATCGTCGCATTCCTTCGATAAAGTATTTTAACGTTTATCGTTATTCATAATTATCTCGTCGGTGAAATTATTTTCAATGTCTTTTATTTTTTTGTTATTCGTTCCATCGAACGATTCTCGTCTCTACCGCTCGTCCACTCGCGCGTGGGACGTTACGAGCCGCGATGGGCTCTCGATCATAAAACGTCGTTTGTACGTACTATAAAATAAATAAAAGAAAAGGGGCAAAATGAAACGAGGAAGAAGAAAAAGAGATTACCCACGCGCGCATATTCTCGTTACCGAACGATACACGTATCGATACACGCCGATATTTCTGACAGTCGCTAATTAATATTTTCTTCAAACTTCGCGTGCAATCGAGCATCTCAGGTATGGCCCAGACTGTGTACATACTATAACTGTACGATACTTTCTACACGATTAAAGATGAAACTCTCCGAGTCTTGTACAGGACATATTCGAGATGTAACGGACTATGCACACGCGATGGTAGGCGTCTGCGTAGGCAAATCTATATATATATATATATATATATATATGTGAATATTCCCAATAAATCCATCACCCTTTTGCCCTTCGTGACTTTGAATTCAATTGCAAATCTAGCGACCTAGTAAGCAGATCATTATAAAATTCGACAAAGCAGATTTATTCGAAAATACGAATTCAAGAATGTTTCAAATTCTTTCACCGTTGTCAAAATTTCAACGTTATTAATCATCGACGCATTTCCAATCGCCCAAAAATTCATAATTCACGTTTTTAATTATCAGGGAATTAAATTATCTTCCGGTTTTATTGAGAATTTAATAATATTTTGGTGTTTCGTATTAAAATATGAAATTGGGTTGAGAGTCTCTCGAGTGAATTCGACGATATGCAAGTGAAACTATGGGTGCGAGAGTGTGTATTGGAACCTCGTGAAATCCATATAAGAATACCGGGACGATATATGCGAGGAGCGATGTCGAGAAACCAGCAAAGCCACGAAGATCCCCGAACAGGCTTCCGAGTTGTTTGACCAGCTGCTACACCGCGATCCCTCCTGGGTGCTGGTCGGAGCTCGGCGTTATACCGTGTAGTTTGGCCCCGTAGAAGTTCCGATCGCTACTCGCACGATCGTCCACCTCGAGCATATAACACGGATATCTATATATATATGTATATATATCCCTCACAAAAATACCAAACTCATACGCTCGTTCGCCACATCGAGCGCTTGGCAACGCTCGCCTTTTTTCCTTTTTTCTTTCAACGTCAACGAAAATCGTTCGGTCTTCTCTCGAATATCATTATACCTATGCATATAACGGGGACAAACATTACTCGGCAATGAAGAGATAAAGATATTAATTTTAAAAAAATGAAAGAAGAAAAAAAACGTAAGTAATTAATTGAGACGTACAGACCGATGTGTAAACAGTCGACGATTGGATAATTACATCGCTCGTGTTCCAACCGCAGCCTAATCGTGTCAGTTTGAGATGGAATTCCAATGGGTCTAAAAATAACGAGGCTTGGATAATTTTTAACGATTTTTATCCAATTTTTTTAATCGATATAAATCTAATGATTAATTTTTTTTTTTACTTTCTCGGATTTTTGTTACGTTGAAAATCTTACGATTTTTACGGATAATCGTACTGTATCTCGATTACGATACATAGTTATGTACGTAGAACGTTTAATATGTCTATATATAGGCTCGAGTGTGGAGGAGCTCTTTCTCGCTCGTTCCACTCGCGCCTCCTCCGTTCTATTTCGGTATAACGAGAAAAGAGCGACGTGTGGAATTTGCCGCGAGCCACTCTCACCCTGGAACTCGTACTTCCCCGTATATCGTCGTTCCTCTTGATCCGTTAAACTTTCGCGAAAATCTCTCGAGCAATTAACACGAATAAAATTTTTATTGAAATTTTTCAATTTTACGATGAAAACGTGTCGAGAATTTAACAAAAAAAGAATTCAAACTATTCTCGTAGGAAGAAATCTTCCTGTTATTTCGTACGATACCGACCTGCAGGATTCTCCCGCAAGGTCACTACCGAAAGCAATTAATACGAATAAAATTTGATTGAAATTTTTCAATTTTACGATAAAAACGTATCGAAAATTTTTCAAAAAAAAAGAATTCGAGCTATTCTCGTAGGAAGAAGTCTTCCTGTTATTTCGTACAATACCGACCAGCAGGATTCTCCCGCAAATTCACTACCGAAATCAATTAATACAAATAAAATTTGATTGAAATTTTTCAATTTTACGATAAAAACTTCTCGAAAATTAAAAAAAAAAGAATCCGAGCTATTCTCGTAGAAAGAAATCTTCCTGTTATTTTGTACAATACCGACCAGCATGATTATCCCGCAAAGTCACTACCGAGAGACCGATGTACAAGCTCGAAGAGCAATATATCTGGTTCGCGGTGGAAGAACGCGGGTTGCGTATCGCGATGTATCGGAGAGCGTCGATAAATCGAAACTCAGAATGAGAGATAGAAGAGAGCTTCGCGTCGTAGATACGAGATATAGATATATCGGCTAAATCCTCGGACGTTCGATCGGGTGAAACGTCGGAGTGCACCGCATAAACGCATCGTGAAACGTATGAGTGAGTGAGAAAGATAGAGACAGAAAGAGAGAGAGAGAGAGAGGGAGAGAGAGAGAGAGAAAGCCACGAAGCCCGCGGAGAGTTCTGCGAGACTGTGAGGAGGAGCCATTGTTTACGGCCGATTGCCGTCCGCCATTAGCCAGATAAATATCTCTGCTGTAAAAATAGGGTGGGCTCGGCTTCTCTCGCCAGGTTTTTTTTCTTCTTTTTTTTCCCTATCTCTTTCACTCTCTTTCGCATCTCAATATCTTCCTTCTCCCTTGGCCACCGATACCTCGTGCTCGGACCTCGCGTGTATCTCCGTATGTGTTGCCTCTCGTTCTCTCCCTCGTTGCGCTTCGTGTTCTCGAAACGACGAGAGACTCGCGAGACTCGTGGAGGGGAGTGGTTCGTTTCATTGACGAAGTAGCTAACGATCCGAGGGACGTTGGCCCTCCTGCTTCGCCATTTTCTTTTTTTTTTCCTTTCTTACCTTTTTACAGAGCCATGGTCCTTGCCAGAATATATCTATAGGAAGGAACGAGTGAATGACCTTTACGAGGGGCAAAAAAGGTCAACCCTTATCGGATACGAGCCACGTGAGAACGAAGAAAAAGGATTTTTCGTGTTACGAACAAGATTTTCCAACGAATTGGAAAAATGTGATTTTCTTCTTTTTAATGAAAAGAATATCTGTACGATAGAACGACTCGAGCCTCGATAAAGAGTGACGTATTCGCGATTTCCTCGTGATCGGTTAGCTCATCGACCAACCGTGATAATTTCTTCGAAACGAGAGCTTCGTAAACGCAACGTTTCTTATCGGCTGTCCGATAGAATCTTGCTCGTATATCAATTTATAATTGCCATTCGTGCAGGAGGAGTGTAGAAGATTGAAAGGAGTCCAACGTGTTCCTTTTTTTTTCTTCATTCGCGCTTCAAGAGTTTAACATCGAGTACGAAGGAAGCAGCTTAGATTATATACGCATTCTCGAATCAAAATGTCTGATGGACGCGTTGAGTAGACGGGTAGGGGCGAGAAGGAGGACCGTCACGAGGTTAACTCTTTAAAATTCCACCTGGCAAACACTTGTATTTGATTAGCGACTGTTGCCACGTTTAAATTTCACGTCGCTGTCTCGACGTCTTCTAGAACTCTACGACGTACCCTCTTTCGTATTAATATCTACGTACGATATATGAATTCGTACGTAAGCATGCGACGTTTTATACGAGAGCTGTACGAACAAAATATCATCCGTTAGAAATCGAAGCCGATCGAAAAAAATCATGAAATATTTCACTCAAACATCCGCAACATTAATTTTCCCTGAGCTTGCAATTTCGCGTTATAAACATCCGGTTCGTGAGGTAACAATCTTCAAATTGGCGCTCGTAATAACGATCTTCATCTCGATTTCTCCAAAATTTCGTTGGAAAACGATTATTCTTCGAAAAATTCTCGAAGCGATTCGTGCGTGATAGCGTCGCGGTCTTCCCCCTTTCGTTACCCTTGTTTACATTCCATCGAATAAAACTGGGTCACTGGAATACGCGATCTTAAAGCGAATAATCGTTACAAAAATACTCCTCGCAACGTGGAGAAAAAAAAATCCTGTGTAAAATCGAACGCGACTCGCTAATTTTCGTACGACGTTCATTTTTTTTGATCTTGCGATCGCAGCGAATTTCTCCCTTCGCGACGATAAATTTAATCGCAACGAAAACTCGCAATACATTGCGCGCGATCGGTCTCCCGGTTGACACCGTAACATTTCACGTCGTGCACTTTCACCGTTACGCCGTTTGACCGTTCTAATATTTTACGAGTACACGGGCAATTAGTCAAAAGTGGCATACCTTCGCGTTCGACCGGTATAATAAACCGTAATACGAATGTGCCTACGATCCTGTTCCCTACGATACTCGCACACTCCTCCTCCTCCTCCCTGAGTGTTTATCATTCTCATTTCTTTCTTAAGGTAGTTCTGTCGTCACAACGTTTCCGTTAGATTTCACTGAAAATTTGCAGAAACATTCTTTGATGTCATATGTATATGTGTGTAAAATTTCAGGGGCCTTTATCGACTTAAAAATCACGATATTTACTCTTGAAAATCGTCATTTTTCGCAATCTCCCATAAGAGCCCGTGTTAAATATCGCAACATTATACAACGAGTATCTCGGTCATTTGGTCGATGAAGCCTGTTGAAATTTTGCACACATTTTTGTATGACATCAAAGAAGCATCGATTAGTTTTTATAACAAATCTTATGGAAAACAAATTCATGATTTTGTTTATTGTATAACAAATAAACTTTTCGTAGGATCAATTTGAATTTTGAGTATGTTGTTCTTTAGTCGATTTGCAACAACTTTTCTTAATGAACTTTAACGCTTGGTCCACTTCCAATGTGAGAAAAAACGGGAATAAAATTGTAATCCCCCACCCAACGATAGAACTACCTTAAGATCATCGTGTACGAACGTTCGGAACTCAGGTGCAGCGACCATTAATCTTATCAATTGCATACGAGCATACATGCACGTTCAATATTCCAGCGTATCCACCTTCTCGATAATACGTCTCGTAGCGAATATACATACGTTAATGTTATTTATGAAGTGAAGAACGTACGAGAATTTTCGCGGTCGAGCGAGAAGAGGCTCGTCGTTGATATTGGCCGCAAAACCGCGCGTTGATACGCGTATACATTCTCCTATATACATATTTATTGGTATGTGTCTATGTATGTTTATGTATGTGTGAGCGATTCGCAAAACCGCGCGGCCATATCTGCCCTCGGTGAAGAAGTTGCGGCGGGACAGTCGTATAAAGTCGAGACGCGACGCCTAGGTAAGAAGATACATGAGAAAATTTATAAAAAGAAAATCATGGGTGAGGATGGAAGAAAAGAGAAAGAGACGTAGGGTATAAAAAAAAATCGGTAAAAGTATGCGACGAAAGCGATCGTAGGCACGTAGGTGGACACGTCCGTGGCGAGAGACTTTAGCGATCTCGCGGACACGCTTCTCTTCTTCTTCTTCTTCTTGTCCGTCTAGCGTCCGCGGATTCGCGATGGGTGCGGTCTCGACAACGGGACGAGGAGTCTGGGAGAGATTTATTAAAATGTGACAATTTTTTTTGTTGCAAAAATATTTTATTGATCGAACGAATAAAAATATAATTGAGAAATTGCGTAATTAATTTTTTGGGGTTTTTGTTTAATTCGATGTATTTTTATTCTTGGTATCTGATAACAATTTTCCTTATCTGAAACATAATTAAACGACAAATCGATTTTGTTTTTCGATCAATCGTGTTCGATCGATTATTTCGAACCTCGAAATTCAACAACGTGTAGATAATTGTCGTTACTGTTTCGAATATAATCAAGATGCAATTTTATACGGTTGATTCGATCTTGTTTTTATCAATCTAGTACGTTGATATATCTAATAAATTATAATGAGATAAGAATTAATCCGTAGAGCCAATGTAGTCTACCGACGAGAAGGAGAGAGGGAGAGAGAGAGAGAGATAGATAGAGAAAGAGAGAGATTATCCAGGTGTGTCGAGAGATAATGAAACTCCTCGCCAGTGGCAATCCCGATAGCGAAGAATTTTGATCGATCGAGAATCAATAAAAATACGTTCGTCAGTCATGCAGAAATCTTCGTATCGAGATTTTATTTTCGATACGAAGATTCCTTATCACTCGAATCATATCCAATAACGTCCGTACGTTTCATAATTTAATTACATCACATCGTACCAAATCTCACGTTGTCCTCTCGACTTTCAACATGACGAAGTCCTCGATACACGCCCAAAAAAAGAAACACCAAATAAAAAAAATTGAAGTTAAAAAAAAACAAGAAATTCCACGTTTCCAAGCAGCATGACCGAGGATCGTCCTTTCGCGGTATAATCCATCGATAAAAGACGAAGAAACGTCGTTTCGCGAAATCCACGAAGCGGCACATCCGCGTCTCCCTGCTGGAAGAATAAAAAAGAAACGATCCAAAAGGCCAACAACAAAACAAAAAATGAAATTACAACAAAAAAGAAAAGAAAGATAGCTGAAACTTGTACTTAAATGATGGGAACGTGCAGCTCATCGAGAACGAAACTGTAATAAAGTGAAGTGCATCGAGCGTCTCGAGACGACCGCGACGAAGGAATCGTATACATTAATATATATATATATATATAGAACGAGAAACAGGCGCGCGTACGCAGCCACTGGAAAACGATGATTCATCATGCTTCGGTTCGCAAAGAGACACGAAGAGAAAAAGAGAGAGAGAGAGAGAGAGTGACTAGACGGATGCAGATGTCTCTCTTTCTCCCTTCGTCTCACCAGCGAATCGACGTTCGTTCTCTCGTGTCCAACCGATCTCCTCGTCGTTTGCTCGGAAACCGGGCTCGAGTACCCAGAATGCGTTCTCTCGTGTACGAATATATAAAAAAAAAACGTTTCTCGCGCACACACAAGTGCAATATTATATCTGTATCGTTGCAGCTATACATGAGCGATCGAGTAGCTATATCCATATTCGTGTAGGTACTCGTGGCGACATATATTATACGTGTATATACATATATATATACAACGTACCTATAATATGTACAAGTGGCATAACGACTGGTTCGTCGTCGCCGGCTACCGCAAACCGCAAAAGTAGCCAGTGGATAGCTGTACTCGCCTCTCCCCTCGGCAACGCGTCTCGTCAGAGTGCCCACACAGCCGGTAGTACAAGACACGATCGTAACATGCGGTGTACTACGTACTCGTGATGTACAGCTTATCCTTTATACGTATAGATAAATTTGTGGATGTATGTGTGTGTGTGTCTGCCCATGTCCGTGTGTGTGTGTATGTGTGTCTGTCCATGTCCGACTGTGTGTATCCGTATGTAGGTGTGTGTGTGTGTGTGTGCGTGCGTGCATGTGTGTGTGTGTGTGTGTGTGTGTGTGTGTGTGTGTGTGTGTGTGTGTGGCTGTAGGTATGTGGGTGTGTGTGTGCATATGATACGATATGAGTACCTCCATGTACTTGGGGTAATCCTATATAACACAAACTCAGAACTTATATTGCTGTGCAAGGATATAAATATATCGAATGAAAATAAATACGATACAGAATCGAGGTCCCTTGTATCGGTATAAAGTTGACACGGTGGGATGGGGAACGAGGGATGGCATAGTACGATATCTTCGACAGATTTTACGAGATTCGACGAGACAGGAATATTGCAAATATACGCGAGTGATAATTTGTTCGTTTTACGATAATTTACACTCTTGTTCGAAATTAATATTTGTATTTTTAAAATTGTTTTGAAAAATGTGAAATAGGATTTAAAAAAATGGTGAGATATCGATATGTTTGAGGATGATACGATGTCTTCGACAGATTTTATGCTATTCGACGAGACGAGGAATTTGCCAATATAAAATACGCGAGTGATAATTTGTTTGTTTTACGATAATTTACACATTGGCTCAAAATTAATATTTGTATTTTTAAAATTGGTTTTGAGGAAATATAAAATAGGTTTTTTTAAAAGAACTGAAGAAATATCGATATTTTTCAGGTGGATGGCTCGATGATGCAACGAACTTTTAAAAGCTGAAGCCTTTTTCTCGGACGAATGTTTTAACTTCGCTACGAGCTACGAGAGTCGTCGTTCGCTTCGATTGGCTAGATGCATAAATTTTTGAACAACATGGACCTTTCGTTAAAATTATTAGAGGACTGGGCAATAATTATCCGAGATGGAAGTTGGTCGTGTCTATAAAATATAATACGCAGGTGTCTTGGCTTTCTCCGTGAGATATTAAAAAAAAAAACAAAAAAAAGAACGTTCGCCCAATTCGCGGCACGAATATATTACAGCTCCGTACAGCCAAAACGCTTCGGTAAATTTTAACGCGCGTAAGACACGAGTGGTTGTAAAATACGTGTCCGATCTCTCCGCCTCGCTCTCGCCTCCTTTTCCTCGTCTCCTCGCTCAACGCGATTCTCTCCACAATTTCCATATACATACGTTGCTCAAAAAAAAAAACAAATCGCCTGTCCTTCGAAAATTTTGCGGATGACCTTGAAAATCCCCCAACCAAAAAAAAACAAAACCCAAAAAACAAAGAAAATCATAATTTTCGAGTTGATAACAGGGTCAAACACTCCGAGAAAATTGCTCGGAATTAAGCGTGTCGCAGTTCGATCGAGCGGCTAAATGATCCGAAGAAAAGTGCTTCGAGGAATTCTCGAAGCGGACAGGGCAAATAAAGCTTGGGGAAGTACGAGGTGAAAAGATGGTTCTTGGACAAAAATGAGCGAGGACGAGGATGCAAGCGAAGGGGGCTCGACCGCGGGGACTCCCGGAGCGAAAACGCATGTGTTTCACACGTGTGTCGTGCGGACTGGAGGTTTAGGCCTGGCTCGATCTCTCTTTTCTCAAGCCTTATACACAAACACACACACACACATACATAAACGCATAATATATGCAATGCTCTCGCACACCGAGAGCAACTCTCATAGCGTGGCCTGCACTCGGTTAAAAAAGAAAAGAACTTCTCCAGGCCTGGTCTTCTCCATACACACAAAACACCATATCTCTCTCTCTCTCTTTCTCTGTTTCCTCGCCATGTGTAACGAAAAGGCCAAGTCCCCGACGACGAGCCCCTCGCGAGCCCGGGGACCAGACAATGTTCTCTAATTGCAAAGTTCGACCGGGGGAATCCATCGTTTTTCTCTCTTTCTCCCGCTCTTTCATTCTTTCTTCCTTCATTCTTTTATTACGTTGCCGCGTTATAAGGTTTGTCTGCACTTCCTCGACCATATAACTCACTACATTATATATTATTCCCCATATTTTCGGGGCCCTTTCTTTCTTTCGTTCGACTTAATTCACCGCTCTTCCTCCTCACTCTCTTTTCTTTTTTTTTTCCTCGTATGTCTCTTTCTTTCTCCTCTTCGTTTTCCTTTACCTTTTCTTTTAGCCTCCTCCCATACTTCTTTACTCGTATCCACACACACACCCATATAATATATATATATATATGGATACGAGTAAAGAAGTATGGGAGGAGGCTAAAAGAAACGATATTTTTACATACACATATCTACGTTTTCTTCACTTCTTCCCGATGAGACTCTCGAAAATGTGAGTCGCTTTCTCGTATATTTTGTTTTTTCTTCTTTCAATAATTGCGCGTGTGGACCTTGTTATGAACTTCGAAGCAGAGCCTGATCCTCCGCAAAGTCGACGGGGCTTCCCTCTTTTACGTAGTGCACTTTGTTTATACTAACTATATATATATATATATAGTTAGTATATATATATATATATAGTTATATATATATATGTGTATGTATATTTATATGTACGAAATACCTACCCCGTCTACTTAGGTCGCATATACAACTCGCGTGCGATATTCCCGCGCTGTTTTCCCCGATCGTCTCGCTGTGTTGTACACGCATAATCGCCGTTGTTCCCTCGCTTATGGTGCATATTCATGCACATATAGGTACATGTATGTATATATGTATATATAGAATCACGTTTACGTGCGTATGTGTGCGTATTTAGACGCGCCACTTGGCTTTAGGCGAGCATTTTCTGCTGTACTGCATTTACTCACGCGCGTGCAGCGCGCATTTATATACATAATACGATATCTTTCGTCGACGGAAGCACGTTTCGAGAGTGCGGATTATACGTTTAACAATATATATAGGCTCGAGTCGTACATCGGGAGAAATAAATTCGCGATTAAAAGCATGAATTTTGTTTTATATTTATTTCTTCATTACATTCGTCGTGGCGAATTATAATGAATTTTCGATTAAAAATATTGGCAGGATTATCGTTGGATATCATCGTTGAAGCAAGGATCTACGGGGATTTAATTCGATCGACGATAATAATTGAAAATCGATGATTTTTATTTTTTGTTTGTTTTTGTTTCGATTTTTTTTCAGCGCTGTTCAATATCGAGATTGTTTTTCATGCGTAATGTTTTATTAGTATTCACGGCTCAAACTAAATTCTTGCATCTTTCATGTCGCGCTAATGGCGGACCTCGAGTGCGTTTTATAGGACCGACGCGTACTTACTCGACGTATCTCGTCGAAGCTCTCGGCGCTTCTTGTCGGTGGGCGCGTGTAGGTTTTCGTCTCATCGTTCTCGCACACGCTGCAAATGTAGAAAAGGCCGTATGACACACGCGACGAACGAGAAACGAGATGAGACATAGACACTCGAACGGGAGTAATAGCGGCCGAGACCCACGGGAGAGGAAACGAAAGAAGAGATCGTCGGAATGCAAAAAACCAAATGTATGGCGTACATCTCGCGCGAACGGAAGCGCGTTTCGAATTGAATATGACCGTGAGACACGTGACACTGTCGCGAGTCCTCGAGAAAAAAGAGGAAGGACAAAAAAGAAAGAAGAAAACCAACTAGCAGTCCGTGCACAAATTTACGAACATTGCGAAATTTTATCATTTCTCTCGTTTTATTATTTTCAAACATTCTCAAGCTTCGGTTCTAAAATTGACATTTTTTTTAAACTCCCTTCTCACTCGTTCTCGAAAAAAGAGGAAGAAAAAAAAGAAGATTACGAAATTTTATCATTTCTCTCATTCCATCATTTCCAAATTTTCTCACGCTTTAATTGTTAAATTTCTCGTTCACTCGTTCGAATTCTTTCATCGAATTTCATAAGCTGGAGAAATTCAAGAAGTAAGTTATTTTGTTTTTTCCAACGCGAATTCTTGCTCGTCGATTTTTTTTCCCCATTTTGTTTTTTTTTTACTTCTCGTTGACGCGCTTCCGTTATGATCAAAGTCGAGACGGACCAGAGACGTCATTATAATCGAATATATTTAAGTGGATTTGCAAATTATACGATCTTCTTTTGTCTCTTTCGCGGTCCAAATTTGCTGAGTGATCGAGCGTATTATCATTCGTACTTGTAATACCGAACGATCTATATATATATGTGTGTGTGTCGTGTACCGTATCATCTTCCGTGTAGATCGAGTTCGCGCGCTCGCGAACGCGTTGCATATACTCTCGTTACAAGCCATTAAACAAAATTGCTGCGTTTGGCCTCGCGGGAGAGCGAATGATACCGCGCACTCGTACTCACTCGGCAAACTCTCTTTCTACCTCTCCGCCATCTTTTTTTTTTCTCGTGCCCTCCATCCCATAAGTTATTGGCAATAATTGGGACGGACTAAAACTGTCCGACGATCAACGCTCACTCGAGGCAGGAAAAACGTTAAAGAAAATTTCGGACCGTAAGATCGTCTCTCGACAAGATCCTTATTAACGGATCAAGCAAAATAACTCGACTACACAGCTGCACCGAAATACGCGCGGACGATAATTCGCCTCGGATTTTCTCCAGTCGATCCGCGTTTTATCGTTACGATCGCCGATATTTCTAGCGATTTTATTAATCGGATTTGTCCAGTGGGTGGACACATTTGGGAAAAATAGAAATAAACAAGGATTTTTTATCAATTTAATTTCACTTTATTGGTCGAGAAGTATAGAATTAAAATAAACATGAATTTTGTTTTTAGAACTTCCGGTTGGTTAGACAAAATCGAGAAAATGAAATAATAAACACGTTTTTTGTCCTTTTAGTATAATTTTATTAACACAAAAACCTCCGACTCAAAAACCGTGTAATGCGAATTTGTCCAAACCGATCGTTTCGAGAATCTCTGAAGATCGATCGTTAGAATTTTCGACGTTATTACAAAAATTCCACAAATACACGAATGAATGAGAAACGTTCATGATAAACTCAAGACTCGGAGAATGATTGGAGGCGAGTAAAAAAAAAGTCGAAATGATAAAACAAAAAAGACGAATATAAAAGTACGTACAAGAGAGCTGGCTGCGGTCGCGTATCAAAATGGCTGCCGGAGGCAATGGTAAAGAGAGTCAACGATGTGTGGAGGAAGGAAGGAAGGCAAAAGTCGCTCTTGCGATACTTTAACTCGCGTTCGTTTAATACATATATGTATGAAGTTTGCTCGCGCCAAGGGTCTCTATTAGTTATTGCATAGCCGAGCGAGATATAAATAACGAAGTCGCAATAAACGCGTGGAACGCCGATTGATCGCGCCGCGAATATAACGCCGTGGTGTTGGCTCCTCTTTTCTTTCTCTCTTTCTCTCTCTTTTTCGCGAACGTAAAAGTGGATACAAACAACCGGCCCCGCGTGCTCGTTCACTTCGACTCCTTTCTCTCTCTCTCTCTCTCCTTTGGCTCGCCAGTATCGATAATGATGTCGACTGACAAGTTGCACCGCAGGTTGTTTCGTACACGCGTAAAAGAGAATACGAACGTGTACGTCGCGTCGCGAATCTGCAATATACAAGCTTCTCTCCTTCTTCGTGTCCTTTCGTACTTACACGGACCTTTATACACGTATACAATAATTTTCTTACCAAAGATCATATTTTGATTTTAAAAATGTCAATTTTCTATTGTAAAATTGGAATTATAACGTACTTTTTGAATTGAAAATATTTTTCCTTCGTTTTTTTTTTAACATTTTTATTTTTTGACAAAAAAATTGTCTATTTTCCAAAACTGAAATTATAAAGTACGTTTTTAATTAAAATAATTTGTCCTTCGTTTTCTTTGTTTTTTTTAACATTTTTATTTCCTGCCAAATTTATAAATTGTCAATTTTCCAAAATTAAAATTATAACGTACGTTTTCAATTAAAATTATTTTTCCTTCGTTTTCCTTTTGTTTTATATCTTTTTATTTCCTGCGGTAAGTAGCTGATAATTAAATTCAGTAAAATTCCCCCGTTCTTGTTTCGACCGCTATAAAACAGTGTTAATTAAGATAAATTTTCATTAAGGCTTCACGTTGAAATCAAAGCTTCTGCGTTATAAATATTTGATTAGATAGAACCTATTAGAGTTAATATACAATTAAACACGATGATGGTACATTCGTATCAGCGAACTGTATACCCCCACAATGCATTACTATGTACATCCAATTTTCCCCACTTTTTGAGCTTCGCTGAATAAGGCGACGAGTGGATCTTACACAGAGGCTCCACTCAGGATCGTTATATGGCTGCCATTGCACTCTCCTCTCTCTCCCTCTCTCTCTCTCTTTCTCATATACATCCTTTTACTCGTGATATGCGCAGACTTCTTACCGTTTTTCCCTTCAACATTGGAGAGATTCGAGAAAGCACGTAGAAGACCACTTCAGCCATCGAGTGTTATACGAGGTCATTTATGCTAAGTACTATACCTCCACATCGATGTAAGTAACTATAGATATGTAGCTTGGTAACACTGCCCTTATACATATATACATATATATACACACACACATACACGTATATGTAAGGACCCGACGAGACAGTGCTTCGTGTGTGTCCAAACTGCGGGACCCGGCCAGTCTTCTCCGGAATTGCCATTGCGGCTTATAATATACATACACATACACTTATATATGTATACGTGTGTAATCGCGTGATGGGATTCGCGGTATGGCAATAAACACGAATCGCGGCTGAAAGCGTCTTCTCTACGTTATTTCTTATATACCTTCTAGCGACGAGTTCTAAATCTCGCAAACCTCGCTCTTTCTCGTTGCCTCCTGCGTGTGTTATCTACCACCTTCGAGTGGATCCTCTGTGCAAGAACCCTCTCACGTATACTTTATTGTAACTCTCCTGCTGGACTGGCGTACGGATATCTGTATGTATAGGGATCGTACAGAGCGTGGTTAGCTTATAAGCGCTCGTAGTGAGTAACGAGGCACTTCAGCATTGAGCCCTCTCGTATAACATCATCGCTTCGCGATTTACAAGGCGCCCGCGTGCGTACACTCGCGCTCTCTGTACATTGTATCGTTGATATACGACCCGCAATTTCGATCGTTCATTGCCTTTTCTCGTTTTGTGCAATAATTGGTCGGCTAGAAAATTCTAAAATTATGAAGCGTATAATTTCATAAATATAAATAAAATTAATTGACAATACGAGATAAAATAAATGTTCAAATCAACCCTTAAACAATTTTTCCTAACTATCGTTACCCTTTGAACATCGTTATTCCCAATTTTTTTTGTGCAACTCTGTTCATTGTACAATTGATATACGACCCGCAATTTCAATCGCTCATTACCTTTTCTCATTTTGTGCGATAATTGGCAGTCTTAAAAATTCTAAAATTACCAAGCAATACGTAAATTTCTTAAATATAAATCAAATTAATTAACAACACAAAATTAAAAAAAAGATGCAAATCAACCCCTACACAATTTGTCCTAACAATCGTTACTCCATGAATATTTTTTTTCTTCTAAGAGAATTAAAAATTGTCGTTTTCCCAATTTTTTGTAAAAGATTGCCTCCAAGTGTCTCGAGCCTTTTCTCTTTGAGTCGATATATAAAGCCGACGACTCGAAGCTCGAGACATTCGCAAAGTGCGTTGCATCGCGAGAACTAATTAAACCTGTTGGGGGGGCCCTGTCGTCTTGCTCGACGAGGCATCCCCCCCCCCCTTCAACCTCACTTCGTATAATACCGCGTATATACAATCTTCCCTCGGCGTAACCCGCGCGGGTACTCGTGCACGGGAGTACTTATAAGCGTTCGTATTATGTTGTATGTAAACGCATATATATATATATATATATATATATACATATATATGTACCTACCCCTCTTTTCCCGAGCACAGGGCGTCGGCGCCGTGTGCATCTTTCTCGCGAGACCCGACGAGAGCCAACATCGTTACGCCATGCGTTCATTTTCTTTTCTTTTTATTTTTTGCTGCCTTTTTTTTTCCTCTTTCTTTTCCTACCTCTTCCCTTTAATTAGCAATAACTTATCGGAGCTGCGTGGGGCGAAAGAGCGATCTCGGTCGCAGATAAGAGCAAGGAGACGCGCGATTCTCGTCTCGTCGTATCCCGACGTCTTTTGCACCTATAGCGTGTACATCGCGTATATATACATCTTACAAATTATATGTCATTCTACGTATATTTAACGTTTTTACAAAGTAAGAAAAAAAAGAAAGAAAAAATGGATCGACGCCACCTCGCTTCGTGATGGTGCGAGTGTGTGTTTGTCTGTGTCTGTGTCTCTCTCTCTGTGTGTGTGTGTGTGTGTGTGTGTGTGTGTGTGTGTGTGTGTGTGTGTGTGTGTGGGTTTGCGGGGATTTGTGTGTATGTTAGTGCGTTTTATACACGTGCGGACGAGAGGGAGAGAGAGAGCGGCGAGAGAAGCCACGCAGAGGAATTCGTACGACGAATTGCATTAATAAATTCGACAAGGGACGAAGCAACTGGCGTTTTTGAGACAGCTATTTATTTATGGGGTCCAGGAGAGAGTGAGAGAGATAGAGATAGAAGGTTCTGTGTAGCTGGAACTCACGAGTCTGTAAAAGGACTTGGGAGAGAGCGAGAGAGAGAGTGAGAGAGAGACGAAAGGAAAAGAGAGAGAAAGAGAGAGAGAGAGGGAGGAAAAAAACATCGGCATGAGAGGAAAAAAATAAAAAACGATAAGGATGGACCAAAAGTGTGTATCCGTGCGATAGCCCGCAGGGCCCAAAATGAGAGAGAGGGAAGAAGAAACCGGGAGTGTGTACATATGTGTGTCTGTGTTTATGTATGTATGTAAGAGAGGCCCCGGGATTGTGGGACGAGGAACGATCGCCACGCAGCTGCTTCGTTACTTTCGGAATTTTTCGTGCTCGTCTCTCTTCTACTCTTCTCTCTCTCTCTCCCTCTCGCTTCTTCTGACGTTCCTCTCGCAACTCTCGTGCTGCCACGATGTGCACGAGGCTCTCTCTCTCTCTCTTGCTCTGACTGTACCCTCGTACATCCTGTGGGAACTCTCGAGCTTTATTGCAGCATGTGCATCGATAACCGGACTATGAGCAACGGATGAATTTTTCAATCCAACAAATGTTCCAAAATTATTCAATTATTGAAAATATTGATCATTTTTTTATTTCAAATATTTATCATTTATATTACATATTTATTATTTATTTGTTATTTATTATTATTTGTTTATTATTATTATTATATTATTTGTTTTTATTATAATTATATTATTATTACTATTATTTGTTTATTATTATTATTATATTATTTGCTTTTATTATAATTATGATATTATTATCAGTATTATTTGATTATTATTGATATTATTATTATTATATCGATATTGATTTTTTCGAAAAATTCGCCGATTATTCATTCCTTTACTCCAAACTGGTGAGTAAAAACATATTTGGCGTAAATACGACGACGCGGCATTTTATCTGTCGTTGGTTGTTTCTCCTGTCGGTCGCCACATACGCACATAGAGATACCGCAATATCGCTCGTTCATCACGGCCATAAGCAAACTCTCCTTTTCTCTCTATGTATGTCTGTCTCTCTCTCTCTGGCGCAGTTTTACCGCAGCCATCCGTGCGAGATAAGATAGGACCCAGTGCGTAACGCGAAGCTATTTTCTTTTCGCCCATTTGGTGAATATTTGTACAAGTGTGTATTGTGGAGACCTCGCGAATGATTCGAAAGTTGGAAGACCGTCGTAATGAAAAAAAAAGAAAAAAAAAATTTTTTTTTTTAAAACACCTATAAAAACAAGAAGAAGAAGAAGAAGAAGATAAAAGAATCAATTAAATTTTCAAGCCGTCGAATACCAATTACATTATTTTTTTTCTTTTTTCTTCGAGATAATTTTTATACATACCCGCGTTTTATCGCGATCTGTGAATAAATTTTCAGCCTCGAAGCCCCGAGACGTAAATTCTACCTAGCGCGATTTGCATAAATCGTTTATACACGAAACATTGAAATTCGACAAACTTTCATTTCCGATTAATCTCCTACGCGAAAAAATTTCTCGCCCCAAGACCGCGATGAATTCCGAAATGATGAGTTTCGAGCGCTCTTCCCTGGAAATGATACGAATCGAGGATCAAATTCTCTCACACACACACACACACACATATATCCCTACCGATTCGGTTCCTTTCAAGGAGGAAAGATACAAAAAGAAAAAAATAGGAAAACAAAAAACAAAATCTCTCCTCTCCCCGGTACGAAAATAAAGATCACACGGGGTAGATAACTCATTCTTCCCCTTCTTCGTAATTGGTAGATCGATATCGTATACATATATATATATATATATATATATATATATATATAATATACATATATATATGCAACATTGGTTCGAGCAAAAGCGTGAGCTGCATGTATATAACTCGATGATTTTCGGGCGCGAAGAGAACCTCTTCTTCTTCGAATAACGTATATGCATACATATATATATATATATATACACATACACGTATTGGTATAAAGTGCCGCGGCGCGATTCGGGGCTCATTGAACTCAACGTTCCGATGCCGCTGCCTGCCGAGCTGCTGGTCTCTCTCTCTCTCTCTCTTTCTCTTCTCGTCCCACGAAAACCCGACGTTCGCCTGTCGACGGGTGGTTTCGACTCTTTTCGGACCCTCTCGAGGGACTCTTCTCTCTTCTCTTCTTGTACTCTCCTTTCGGTCCGTTTGGGAGAACCCCGTGGACGAAACGCGAGGTGGAACACGCGCATGGTTTCTCCTCGAGCGCACGGCCCTGAAGCCAATTTGCGACATTACGTAGGAACCGACGTGGACTGGTGGGTTCGACTCTTCGTGTTACGAAGAGCCAAGAAATTTGGGCTTGCCGATCGTACGATATTTCAATTCGTCTAGATACGAGACTAGATCGAATTTTCTTGTTTCCATTGTTTTCGAGAATTTGCGGACATTGGTGTTTCCGTATTTTAATCGAGAGTCGAGAAGAACGATCGACATCGTCGATAATTCTAAAACGATCGTGTGTGTTTTGAAGATCGAGTAAGAATTTCGATCTTGATCGTCTCGATATCGATTCTAAATCGACCATCGAATCGAAATTGCTGATGCAACAACCGTTCTCCCAAATCTCTTGTTGATTTCCAAATCGTATTTTGTTTTTCATTGTTTTTTGAGAACTTTTGGAAATTACGTTTCTTTATTTTT